>JAVDPK010001103.1:72372-101082 GCA_034780415.1 Cichlasoma orientale
CACACACACACACACACACACACACACACACACACACACACACACACACACACACACACACACACACACACTCTCTTTCTCTCTCTCTCTCTCTCTCTCTCTCACTCTCTCCTCTCTCTCTGAGTCTCTCCCTCTCCTTCTTCTTCCTCCGCGCCTCACGCTCCCCTTGCCCGTGGCTATATGATCGTGAAAAATGTGTTTACAAAACTCGCTCTCTTGCAGATCAAACCATACGGACGAATCAAAGACTTTGGAGAGAGAGGCAGAAAAGAAGCGAGGGAAGATAGAGAAAGAGAGATAGAAGGGGTATGAGCAGAGGGTGTGTAGAGGCCTTATAATTTTAAAATTCTCTGTGTGTTATTCTCTCTCTCTCTCTTTTTTCTCCTCGTGTGGTTGTGTGTGTGTCTGCATCTCCTTTGGTAATACAATATCTTTAAGGCCCCCAAAACAACTATCTGTGTCTCACAGTTAAACATGAGATAATGCAATATTGATGTCTCCTTGTCTTTGCTATAACGCAATACTGGACCCATTCAGGCTGGACACGCTAACATGGGCCAATAGTGCCCTTACACTTAAAAGAATTACTCTGCTCCTGTAATAAATTTTAGAGGGATGCTACACAAATATGAAGTCCCTCAAGGAATATAGAAGCCTGTGAAACCATAGAAGTTAAAAAATACTGCCAAAGATGCATCAGGTCACCTTTCATATTAAGTATTCAGTACAAGGCACACAGTAATATTGGACTGTTGTAGCTTTCAACTGAGCAAGAAGGTTCTTTGTGCATTTGGGTTTCAAAGAAGTGATTTGAGACATGTTTACTGGTCCAAGTTTAGAGTGACTTAGTGTTAGTTGAGGCCTTTGTAAGTCTTCGGAGTTCTGAAGGCTATTTATGTTTCATTTTGTGCATCACATGTTCAATTTTTCAATCTTTTTAGTTCATTAAAAAAGACATTTTTGAAAGCCTAACACTGGGTGCCTGTCACTAGCTTGACAAAAGTTGTTGGACTGTTTAAACACCAGGGACAACAATTCAATCAGTATTGGTGGTATGCAGTTTGTGCACATTGTTTTATTAAGACTTTGTCAAGCATCCATGCCAAATACAGCCAAAACTGCAGTTTTTTTTAATCTCTAAAAACACAAAGTCTGATATGGTGTTGTACAAAAAAGAGGCATCAAGTGCAAAACATATGTCAGTCTTTTTTTTACAAGTTTTGGTTTATACACTTGTGGTTTGGCTATGCTTTGATCAATCGCTCACATGTTATGCTTCTTCTGTCATTCTAAGAAAATACTTTTTTTTTATCATTATCTCAAATCGCTTGAAATCAGGCTCTTTCAGAGGGCGCAAAGGCTGCAGAGGTGTGAGGAGTTATTTTTAAATAAGAATATCAGAATTGCTGCCCTTAATGCTCATAACAGGTTTGATAATTATGAGAAGAGAGTGTCTAACATGAATTGAGAAGGACAGGAAGAAGACCCAAAAAGATGAAGGAAGGGGAGGAAAGGGACTGTGAGGGGATGCTGGTGAATCTGGTGAAGGAGGAGAGGAGAGGGGAGTGAGAGGGAGGGGGGGCAGACAGACAGGCAGGGGGAGCGATTATAGCAGGGTTTATGTATGAGCTATTGATTGAGTCGGTGGTGACTTCTTGAGTGGTTAATTCGGGAAGTGAGAGCGATAGAGAGAGTAACTCACTGACCAGAGAGGGGAGGGAGAGTGAATGGGGGATAAAGAGAGAGATAGAGAAGGAGAGCATGATGAGGATGAGTAGAGAGACACAGGAAGAGAGAAGTGGATAAATGTGGTAAAAGTGTGATAAATAAGGTAGTATTTAGTGAGGAATTATGCTGTGGTTCCTGATTACTAACAAGGGTAAATTATGAAAGAATGAAGCAGTTTTTTTTTCTTTTTTTTTTTTTGGTCTTCTGACCCTTTTCAAACTCATAATAGAGAAGTGCTGAACTCTTTTCATTGGCACAAACACTTGGATATAAAGTTGACCCAATATTTAAAGGATTTCCACTACAAGCAACATTTTGAGATTTGTTATGTGTGTTATGCATATATGCTGGTTTTGTTTGCCGTAAGACAACAACAGCAAAAAGGGAAAATAAATGAAATCCACATTTACAAGTTGTTGGTTTTTTTTTCCAGGTTTTTCAGAAAACACAAAAAACTGATGATTTAGGCAAAAATAACGTTTTCCTTAAAAAAAAAAAACTTAGGCCATTATTGTAGGAGGGTGACGATATATAGGATTTTAGAGAGCCCTCTGACAGACTGGTGACCCATCCAGGGTGGAGCCTACCTCTCACCATTGGCAGGTGGGATAGGCTCCAGCCCTCTCACAACCCTTAATTGCATAAGGGGAAGAAAATTGATGGATGGATTTTAGAGTGGGTGGCATGGCACCTTACAGCATGAAGGTCCCGGGTTCTAATCCAGTGTGGGGTCTTTCTGTGTGGAGATTGCATGTTCTCACTGTGTCTGCATGAGCTCTTTCTGGGTACTCCGACTTCCTCCAGCATCCAAAGAGATGCATGGGTTAATTGGTGATTCTAAAGTGACCATAGATATGAATGGTTGTCTGTCTCTATGTGTTGGCCCTGTGACAGATTGGCGATCCATCCAGGGTGCACCCTGCCTCTTGCCCTATGACAGCTGGGTTAGGCTCCAGCCCCATCCCACAACACTGAATTAGATAAGTGGAAGAAAATGGATGGATATACCCAGGCTTTCCGCAGGGGGTCTCTACCTCAAATCTTCTCAATCATATTGGTTCATAAGCAATTATCATTAACTGAGAAGGGCAATAACATTAAGCATTAAGGTGATTAACCACTATTATGAGCTGCTAAAGGGCCTCCATGATCTCAGACACACATCAAAAAGAAAACATGTCATATTCAAACACTGTGTAAGTTACAATGTTCGGACAGCCTCTGTATCACCCCTTAATATAATTTTAGTCCTTCTACACAGTTTTCTTTTGGAAATTAACTGAAGATCGAAGCAACCTGCATTAGTGTACTGAACAAACTGCACTCAGTTAAAGCCTTTTGCTCTCCATCACACATAAACAGACAGAAGAGATAGACAGTGTATTTATACAGCCCATAGTGCACACACACTTTTTCTTCTCCATGGGCATGAATTAAAGTCTATAGGACATTCATCTACTGACTGGCAACCACAGATGGTTCCCTTGGTCTCGCTATGTCACCTTGTCTGAGAAAGTCAAAATCTAGAGCAACAGCTCTGACTGGGAAACAAGTCGGTGTGTGCGTTTGGTGGGCGTGTTTGTAGTGTAGGCTAGTAAGCGTGAAGGTTCCCAGTAATAGCCTATAGACAGATTGGTTATTATTCCAAATGCGTCCGGTGCATATTCGCCTGCAGTTTCGTTTGCAATGCATCTCTCACAGTTTGTTCGCTGGTAGGATATCCTGGATAGGATATCAAATTCCTAAAAGCTGAGCGCGTGAGTAGGCTACGTGGGTTTTGCGTGCATCAGTGTGAGTGTGTGCGCGCGTGCGCGCTTGTGTGTGTGAAGGTCAGCTCGCCGGCGCAGTTTCTTTTCCTATTTCTCTTCCCTCTCGCGCAGGTTTTGATCTCTCAGCCGCGAGATCAAAGGCGCTCTCTGGCTATTAGTCAGCGCGAGCCATTGATCCCTCATCGATCCACGCGAGACACAGCCGCCCCGTGAACACCGCGCGAGGCGCCCAACAGCTCCTCCCGCGCGTCAGGAGAGAGAGAGAGAGAGAGGGAGAGAGAGAGAGAGAGAGAGAGAGAGAGAGAGAGAGAGAGCAAAGGAGGGAGGTGGAGCAATGTGTGTGTGTGCGTGCGCGTGTGTATATTTTTCTACTGGCGCGGGCAGAGCCAAACTCGAGCTTTTTCTTTGCCGCGGGACATGAAACAATGAGGCTCGAGCCGGTTTTAATAAAGCGCGCTTTCCCTCCTTTCAACTCTGGCGCGAGGCGGACGAGCCGGCAGCGGAGAGCGATCGATAATTAATGACGATGAATAATTTAACCCTATCGATTGATACTTTTTTCTTCATCCTTTTTCCCCTTCTTTTCCTTATTTTCTTAAGGCCAGCGTTCTATATCATACTAATACCGTTTTCACGAACTCAACATCCTCATCTCCACTCACCTCTTCTTAAACTCGTTGGGGTTCTCCACCTATCGTGAAAATCTGAAAAGAAAAAAAAATCAGGTTTCTTTATTTATCAAAGTACTCTATTTATGACCCGAGCTCCAGTCTAAACTTCTCTCCGTGAATTGAGCTGACCTTAAAGGAGAAGCTTTGTGATGTAGATTTTTTTCTTACTTTTCTTATTAAAACCAAAAGGTGTTCCATTTGTCATCAAAGCCAAATATGCATCAGAGCCCATTACAATCTGCCTAAGAAACGAGCCGTGATATTGAACCTTTTAACATGTTTTTCTGCCAACACTTCACTTATTCTAGTCAATCCCTCTCGCACACTCCTGGGTCATGAATAGCCTACACACCAGAAAATATGTATCACTCCATGACTTAAAGTAGTAAGATAATGTAGTGAAATCTACAACGCCCATCTGATGAAAGAACAAATGAGTCTGTTGCCCATTTGAAAACACTGATATTTTCAGCAGTGCTCGGGATTGACCCAAGTATTCATAGATTTAGGAACTTGATGCAAACTATAACTCCAGCATTATTCCCTAAGCCTTGAACTGGACAAACTGAGTTCAGTGTGCAAATATGTTTCTTAAGTTTTCAGATATGGACTTAATATTTCTCTGGCCTATTATTCCCCATCTCTCTTGTCATAACTTGTACCACTGCTCTACTGTATCTTTCAAACTGCATTTCACTGGATGATATTCTGGCCGGGCAGTCCTGTCAGATGATAGCCTGTCTCAGTGTGAAGGACTCAGTATTAGCTTTGCCCCTGCAGTGTGGAGTAATGGGTGCTCTGTGGGAGAACAACTAGATTCAGCCAGTACTCCTGTAACGATATGTCTTGGTTAAATACACTGATGCTGCCGCACTGCTGCCTGCTCCTATTATAGTGACTGCACTGATTTCTCACTCTTTCATACCGCGGTGTGATGGGTGTATAAGGCTCAAGGTACAAAGAAGAGATTGTGGGGGAATTTAGCTGCTATAAGTTGCAATATGATCGGTACTGTCATGATTCCTACACTCTGTGCAAATAATTTTGTACACTTTCAGTGATTACAATGTAGTCTTTTTATTATTTTTAATGGATCCAAGGGTTAAATGGTTATAAAAGAAAAAAGAAAACCTTTATTTACAACATGACATTCAGAACAAAATTAAATAATACAAAATCCTGTCAGTGCCTGTTTTATTATTTTATAATTAATCCAGTGTGTCTTCATTGTAGTTAGTAAAATCCTGAAAAAGGTCAAATTGTGTAGAAAACAAAGTAACCAAACCCGGTCATGTGCATGTTTGTTCAGTTAACTAGTGAATTTTGAGGGAGTTTGGAAGTTTAAAGTTGACTTTTTTTTCTTTATGCTAAAGTGAAGTTAATTTTGTTGATGGTAAGGTTTTAGTCATTGTGTGTCTTAGTTTAATAAAGCACGTAGAGCTTCTTATTTGTTAGACACACTTGATCATGAGGATATCCTTTTATTTGAATGTTCAACTTAGAAGTAGATGAGATACATATTGAGGCTTCAAAAAACACATTTTTAACCCGATGTTCTGACATTTAACAAAATGTAACACAAAAAAAAGTCCTAAAAAGAATTAAGATGGGATTTAGCTAAATGAGAAGAATTACAGGCCAGCGTATGGATAGAATTTGTCGACTTTTCTCTTTAACATTTGGATAGACAGGTTCTTTTCCCTCTTCCTGACCAACCCCCTTTCCTCCTCTCCTCCTCCTCCTCCTTCTCTCTTCTGTCTCTCTCCTCATTTCTCCTCTCTCCTTCTTTCCATCTCCTCTAACAAACCCATAGCAGAGTCCCTCTGTTCTTCCACCCTGAGGCTGACCAGTGTGTCAGAGCTAACCAGGGAGAGGAACAGAGAGAGAAAGACAGAGATAGCAGGAGAGAGGCAAGCAGAGTGAAAGGAAGAGAGAGAGAGTTTTCAGTTGGGCCTTTTTCAGGGGCAACCAAAAAAAGGAAGATGAGACAGATGTACAGAGTCCTTTTCATCTAGTGGAAAAAGAAAGCGGGAGAGGCCAGACTCTTCATGCTCCTCACATTTTTCTATCTTTTTATATCGTGACCCATCACTCTTTCCTTCTTTAGACAGCACTGGAGACATAATGTTGCCTGAATGTCAGGCTGCCCTCCTTCCTCGCTCTACCCCAGTCACTCTGCAGAATTTCAAAACGTAGTTTGTACTACAGTATATTCCTCACACTGTTTCCTTTTCACTCCCGTCAGTGGCCTACTAACCTTGGCGTCACAAGTATGCCAGTTCTGCTGATGAGCCCAGCCCTTTGCATTACCAGCCTTGTTACAAAGTTGGTGTTTGGGAGGAAAATGTGACGTTACGAATACAAATCTGTGACCTTTGTGGTAAGACTGACCTCTTTAAAACCCATTGGGGCTGATCTAATCCTGATCTAATCTTGGATATGCTTTTACAATCATTTTCTTACTCTCAGTCCCCACCTGGACAAGATGTTCAAGAGGTCACAGCGAGTTAATCAGCTGGTAAAACACAAGTGTAATGTTTGCAGCTGAAAGAAGGATGGTTCATGATCAAGTCTATCAGAAAATGATGCATATAAAAACAATTTGTACATTGCAACATTGCAACAATTTTTAAATGCCATAATCTTTCTTTGGACTTTGTCCCTCATGAATTACAGTGAGCAGAAACTATAGCTCTGATAGATATACTTTATTTTTAGAAGAAGGAATCCTTTAATTTTATGCAATTTTTTTAGAAGTCCCCTATGCTTGTCCTTTATTTGATTGTTGTTACTACAGCAGTTTTTTCCAAAGACCAAAACAGAGCTATTACATGACTGAAAGATTATTTAAAGGAAGTAAGCAAACTTTATTTGTGTTGTACTTGTTGGCAAAGCCACCAAGACATCTGCTGGAATAAATTCAAGAAAAAGAGAAAAAAAAATGAGTGAAATATGCATTTTAAACATGAAACATCCTGTCCAGGCATTCACTACTCGTCCCAAGATTTATATTAGCTAGTAAATCCCTAGTGAGCAGTACAGCATTATAGGGCCCCGCAGTGTGGACTTGTTAGCAGAAAGTCGTGCATGTCATCGGGAAAGGTTTATTATAATGTGGGAATTTGGAGGGCATTGCATTGTGCATAAATCTCACACTCCAATGCTTTAAAAATAACTAAAAGTAAGTAAAGAGAACAAACATGGAGTGATTTCCGATGTTTGCGTGTTGAGCAGCGACAGCAGCAGAAACCTTTAACCTTTCAGTCTCGACCCAGCAAGTTTGTGCATCCCTGCCTTTGTGTACTAAAGACACACACACACACACACACACAAAAACTTGTCACCAAAACATAGTGCACTCTTTCAAGTGGACTAAATTATAGAAAAGCTTCTGAAGCATCAACACACCAGAGGGTTTCCAGCAGTAATGATCCATTTACTGGATCTAGTGCAGGCCTACACTTCCACATCATGTGTAGGAACACAGCTGAGGTGTCTTTGTCAAGATGTGACTGTGTGAAGTAACTTAGTGTATCTATTCTGTGTGCTTACTATTGTCACCGGTAGTTGTGTGATCCATCATCCACACTGGGTTTCACGGGTGACCTTTTGTGGGAGAGAGGGCCTTTGTTTGGACTCTTGTGTCTCTCTGTCCAAATAAAACGGTGGTTTTTGTCTGCCCTCATCTCTCTATCAGTACAGTAGAATCTTTAGTAAACAAAGTACATTCTCTTTTTCAGCTCGGTGAGATCTGTGTTAGTGTGTCGATATTGATTCAGTCAATATCTATGGGCTCCATGTCTTACTTTGTGTGCTGCTTCTCACTGTGTGTGTGCGACGGCTACCTGAATGCCTGCGTATTTGTGCCATATCTGCTTGAGACTGTGTTTACTGTGCATGCACAATCCCTTGCAATCTATGAGCGCCTGTATCTGACAGTCTGTGCATGCATGTGTGTGTTCGAGTGTGTGCGTATGAGGAACAGTATTCCCTGGGCTGCTAGTTATAATGTTTCTGGGGGTGATGGGGGGAACTTGAAAGCCCTGTGCTGCCCAAATCAAAACTAACAAGGAAATGATGGGGGCTCCTTTATCTCCTCTCTGGCCTGGGGGGCCGAGGGGGGCGAGAACGGGAGACTGGGCAGGGAGGGGAGGAGGAGGAGGGATGGAGGGAGGGAGAGAGGGAGGGGAGGAGCAGGAGGAGGAGGAGGAGGAGGGGGGCAGCCTGGCTTCCTCTTTGATTTGTAAAAAATGCATTACCTCCGAAATCAAACGGAAAATTACTGCGCCGAAGCAAAACACACAGAGCAGGAGAGAGGGAGATGGGTGGAGTGGATGGGAGGGTAAGGGAGAAGACAGTGGATAGGTGTGTGAATAGAAAGGAGGTGGGAAAGAGGAAAGGAGGAGTCACCTGCATAGATATGCTGTTGGATATGAAAAGAGAGGATGAGTATAGATTTGAGGTAATGCGTAGGTGGTATGAGAGGAAACTGGAAAGACTGTGAAAGACAGGAGCACACATATATGTTTCCCTCAGAGGAGATGAGTTTATACATGCCGTGGACCATGAGAATATGGCAAATGAAAGAGATGATGCAGTATTGATGACCTGTAGCCCACAGGGAAGAGGAAAGTTATGGATTACTGCCTCCAACACAACGAATATCTCATTTTGTAAAGACCAATCTTTGCAGAGGCCTTCCTGTCAGATGAGGTCAACATTTTCATGGAAAGAAGGACAGTTTCAAATATTCTCTGATCAGGTGAACAGCAGGGTGTAATTTGATATCCTCTTGGAAAACGAACCAATCAAAATGTTTGATAGTTTTGTAAAAAATGAGTTGTGTGGGATAATGAGACGCAGGGTCTCAAGGTAGTTGAATGGCCAAATAAGAGAGGGAGGGGGAGAGAGAAAAGGAATAATAACAGAAAAAAAAATAGAATTAATGTCAGCTCTGCATTTGTAGACAGAGGGAGCAGACTGAAAACAAGGAGGAGGAAGAGCGGGAGGGGTGAGGAGAGGGGAGAGAGGAGACAGCGAGCGGGGCCACAATCCAAAGGCTAGAAGCGGGGTGAGAGCGAACGTGAGACAGAAAGAGTCAGAGAGTGAGAGAGTGAGAAATGCCTGGAGTTAGCAATAATAATTTATACAAACACACCTTAATAATTCACGTTCCATTTCAATGCTGGAGGGAAAATCCAAAATTCACAGAGCATAATTAAATAGAGGCAGAGAGTGAAGGGAGAGATAGAGAGGCCAGCATTAAAGATACCAGTGTAGCAGCAGGCTATCTCTTCCATCTGAGCTTTGTAAAACAACCCTGATGAAACTGTGATATCCAAACTAGATTCCATCTCACAGTCCCCTTCTTCACCGTGGAAGCACTGAGAGCTCCTTATCTACCAGTGTCAGCAGATGTCTATATGAATATATTTAGGAGACATTATGATTATAAGCGCTCATTCGATAAAGGGGCACACCTTTCCTCACCCACAGATCCACCGATCGTTCAGCGCAGAGTGTGGAGAGATGTGATGGAGTGAAAATAAACTGTTCTTTTAACACACTTCTGATCTCAAAATGCTCAGATGTAAAAACGAAATCAGCTGAGTCCGTTCTTGTAGCTGTCAAATGCAGCCGTATGTACTGTGTGGTTTATTTACTCGTGGTGCTCTCTGGAAGTGTTCACTGAACAGCATCATTTTTTTACTTTTATGTCAACAATTGTGTGGTTTTTTTCATTGTATAGTTTTATATAACCATGATTTTTAGGGGATGGAATTTAATCTTACAAGTAGAATTTTGAGATCATTTCTTTTTTCTTTCTTTGATTTTAGAATTTATATTTAATACTTGCCTTATAGTTCCCCTTCACTACAATTCTGAGGGAAGTATACTTTTCACTTTACTTCCTTGGCAACAGATAAATTATTATTATTATTTTTTAAAAAGCTCAAAAATATTGAGCTTGTTTACGCCCTGCTATAGAGCCACTACCAACCAGTACATAAAACAATTAAAAACAGCTCTACCTCAGTCAATTAATAATACTCCACCCTTTTGTATGTACAGATTTTTGTGCTTTTAACTTTTAACTTTTGAAGGTTGTATTGTCACTCATATAACAACTATGAATACTTAAGGTTATAGGAAAGACGTTTTACCAAAAACTATGACCCTTTAAATCCTTTCAAAGCTTTCCTCTTCTGGCAAACAATTAAACCTAACCTTTAGTAGCCCTGAACATAACTTTGCACATGAGATTTTTTTTTCTACTTTCGAAACTCCACTAAGAAGTAACCAAGTCGTGTTATATATTTAAAAACCCTATTTTTAATGTATAATGTGGCTCAGTTTTCAAGTTGGTTTTCAAAAGTCTATTTAATTCCTCCTATTCATAAATGCACTATAGGGATGTCCACCACGTTGCATCAGACACAGCCTCAGGTGGCCACATCCATCAAACACCTGATCTCTACCAAAGACATATGAAACATAACCTTGCTATATTTCACATTGATTTAAAGTATCATTTTGAACTCATGTTGCGCTTTTAGACCCTTATGCAATACCTTCAGTTTCAACAAAGTTTACTCTCTTCTGCTCTGACTCACTGTAATAAACATGCTGGGTAGTTGAAACTGGCTTAAGCAAATAATTTTCTGCAAAATTCTTTGCTTTCATTTGCAAAAATTGATGATTTTTTTGTTTGTTTTGTTCCAGGTGTCCTGGAGGCATGGACTGTAACTGCGTCAGTGATCTGCTGCTCCCCCCGGTGCCCGCCCTCTGGACGCCAGGTCGGTACTTTCACCAAAGTTAGCGACATGAAAACAGGATTCTTTATTGTAACCTTGCTTTACTGCATCAAATCTGCTTCAAGTTCTTATTTATAAAGTGTCAAATCTTTCAACTTATCTTTGAATCTAGTCCTAAGCCACATGTGTAAATTGGGTAAAGTCAGAGAGCCAAAACAAGCAAATACTTAAGAAACA
The DNA here is from genome assembly GCA_034780415.1 of Cichlasoma orientale. NCBI lineage: Eukaryota > Metazoa > Chordata > Actinopteri > Cichliformes > Cichlidae > Cichlasoma > Cichlasoma orientale. The sequence goes on from JAVDPK010001103.1 coordinate 83,533, forward strand.
GCACCTTCATTATTAAAATTGCACGTTGAAATTCATCTCCAATATTCATCTATTTAAAAAGATTAACCATACACATGCACATTGCCAAACAAGTTCAGGCTCTGGTAGTAATTGGTTCAATGTCTAATGTATGTACAAGGCTAGTTAGTGCCAGATTCACTTTGGGCTGAGTCAAAAAGCTACTTAACTTCATCTCTGATGGTCATACAGTTGGCTTTTAAAATTCAGACCTGAGCAGCATCAGTCAGATCTCTCCCAGTGAGCTGTCATCATCCCACTGACCAATCTGTTGAGGCTAGAGGGCATAAGCTCAGACTAACATTGCTCAAGGCACGTGCTGTGATATTAAACACATCATCCCTCACCTCGATCACTCATCAGTCATTCAGACAGTGAAACCCCCACCCCCACCCCACGCACCCCCACACCCAGGACGAGCAGCTGGACAAACAACAGGCCTGAACCTCATCCTGCTCTTTTTCCTCTTTACCCAGGGATCGCCTTCCCAGAGTGGGCCTACAAGCCCGAGTCGAGCCCCGGCTCCAGACAGATCCAGCTGTGGCACTTCATCCTAGAGCTGCTACAGAAGGAGGAATATCAGGGGGTGATAGCCTGGCAGGGAGATTATGGGGAGTTTGTTATCAAGGACCCAGACGAGGTGGCCCGGCTGTGGGGGATAAGGAAATGCAAACCTCACATGAACTATGACAAACTGAGCAGAGCACTGAGGTATGTGTTTGTATGAGATGTATTGAATGTCAGGCAAACACACGGTTTGTGTCAGATAAATCGGGATGTTTATAACCCCACGGTTTCCATAAATTGTTTACTCTCATTGGATTTAATCCCCACTTAACATCTCTCTTTTCCATGTTGGCAAAAATGGAAAGATAAAGGTGGGATTTTTCCTGGGGAACGTCAATACCCTCAATTTCTCCTTATCTGTGGACATCCTAATGGAAAGTTCACCATTGAGCTGCCAAATAAAAAATTCAATAGGGATTTCAAAATTAAGCCCCAGTGTGAAATTGCTTGGACTTCTTCAGAACACAGAAACTGCTCAGCACTGAACTTGCTGAAGGTGATTAAAACAATGCCGCACTCCATACCTTCAGCAGTTTACACCCCCAGCCACTCACACACAATTTTCTTATGCAAATACCCACTACCCGACTTGTTCCCCAACCCCACCCCCTCCCCCTGCTTTCCTTCGGCCTCTGGTTAATGGGGACTGTCGTCAGAGTTTAATTGTTATGAATTGGCTGGGGCCACAATTAGCCTTCTTAATTAGCCTCACTTAATTGCTCAATTAAGGGCCACGGCACAATTGCCACGCAAAGCAAAACATGTACACATCATTGCACTGGGCTCAGCCAGTGTGGATACATGCTGATATGTACACGCTGCTATGTTTGTTGATATAGTGTGCGCGCATAATGAGTTCACCACTATTTAACGCTGAGGTTGTCTCATGAATTCTGTGGTTGGTACGCTCGCCGTGGCTGCTTTGAAACAAAGAAATCCAAAAAGTGCAGAAGGAAACGCCCTCCAAGATTTAAACTTGTATTTCACAAGGAGACATCCACAGTTTTTGTTTTTTTTTAATCTGTAGCATCCTGCTCTGCCCCCCTACGCTCCTCCAACTGAGCACTTTTACCTGGGCCAGATGGTACCATGTTTTTCCTTTGCTGCTGATCAACCTGGCATCCTGGCAGATTGTACATTGTGACACCTCAGTGGGTGGCAAAGGAAACTGGTATGACTACGACCTGACATGCCCAGCGGGAGACACCGGGGGTCGTTACCATGGAGACTTCTCTTGTTGTCCCACCTCTGTGTGAATGTGCTTTGCTGTTGGAAACTGTGACAGTTTTTGGTGTCATGCCATGACGAATTTCTATTGTGCCAAAAAAAAAAATGATGCCACAGTTCATTTGATAGTGTAACATGATACTCGCATTATTTCTTGAATTGATAAATAGTCCTGTGCCTAATGAAAGGAAATTTTTGTTCTGTAGTATCTCCATGTGAGAGGTTCAAACGAATTTGGCTTTTTGATTTTTTTTTTGGTGGGGGGGGGGGGGGGCTGTTAACAGCTGAATAAAAATTTCACTTTACAAAACCATATCGTATTGAATAAAGGCAGCCAGACATGAATTGATTCGAGGAAGGAGGAGATGAATAAAAACAGTGGGAAATCAGTACAGCTCGTGCCTCACAGCGCTGAAGTTGTTTATACTTTTCTTATAGTGATGAAACACAAAACCTTGATGTGAGCATTATATTAATCCTTCCCACCTCTTTTCCTTTTCCTCTTCCTTTTTCCTTTATCACGTCATTCCATCCCTCCATCAATATCCTCTCCCACTCTTTTGCAGGTATTACTACAACAAGCGTATTTTGCACAAAACCAAAGGGAAGCGTTTCACCTACAAGTTTAACTTCAGTAAGGTTGTGCTGGTGAACTACCCCATCCTGGACATGGCCAGCTCGCCCTTCTTTCTGGCCCAGAACCACTTCAACGGGAGCTCCACCACACCCGACTGCAGCCCAGAGGTACGCAGGGTAGGATGGAGGGCTTGGGAGAGGGTGGGATTGATAAAGGGATATATAATGATGTAGTGGATTTAGTAGCATATAAATACATGTATTTCTCCCATATAAAAGTGTCTGAAAAATCTGAGAAATTATACCCATGCAAGCTTAAATTATGTCTCTGTAGCAGGTAATAAAAAAAACTCCCATTTTAATACAGAGGGGATAAAAAGAAGAGAAACCTTAAACAAAGAAGAATGATGAAATGTAGTAGGATACCGCACTCTGCTCCTTAATTTTTTATCAACAAAGATTTAATTCAGGTAACTGAAATCCATTTAACTCCAGCGATTTGGCTGTTATATTTCTCAGGCGCCTGCTGTACATTCCCTTCTTGCCAAAGAATGGTGGTATTCATCATAGCTATCTTTTATTCACTGTCTCTAATGGGGGTCATAATAGACTGCAGTTATTATTTTCCCTGAGAGATTGTAAAATTTTTACAGAGATAAAATGTATCAGAGCACAAAAAGATGGAGGCATGAACAAAAATGTTCTAATTTGGTTAAAAAAAATAATAATGTTATGACTTATTTGTGTTTATAAGATATTTAGAGATTTTCTCTTTTTTTTTTTTAAATGGAAAAAAAAATCAATTTCAGTGTTTCAAATTCTACACTAAATTATAGATGTGGCTGCAGAAATTGATGAAGAAGGCTTCTTTTTCTTTTACTTGGGTATAAGTGCTGGTGTGCAGATAATTTTATTTTAGATGACTAATGTCCTAGAAAGTACGAGTAACTTGAAAGTACAGTAACAGAATCATTCATCAATTGTCTGTGCCGTCCTTAAGATGGGGATAAGGAGACGTGAGCTCTGAAGGAGACCGTGGAGGGGGGGACGGTTTTAACTTGCCCTTAAAACAAAAGAAGACGTTATCCCCTCTTTCTCTCATCCCTGTCTCCTATGGCGTATCCATCTGTCATCGATTGAAAATGAAAGAAATAGAAAGCAAAGGGGTCGCGTCAGATCAGATCAATGGCGGGTCATTAATGCGGTTTGTTAAGCAACGCAGATCTCACAGCTTGGGAGTACAGTCTCTCCTTTCAAACTTGGGGCTGCAGGGTGACAGATACTATTGATCCACAATCACGCTAGGGGAAAAAAATCCCCCCGTGTCCCCTTGATTCCTAAGATTAAACTGTTCCACTTATTTTACCTCTCCTTTGCAAATTTTAGACAGAGAAAAAATATACGCACTCACTGAAACGCACACACTTACTGACACACACAGCTGCCCTACTTCCTAAATGGATGTCATTCTCTCACATCTCACTCCCATTCGTCCTGTGTCCCTTTATACAAACTGGCCCACAATCCCTCTTTCTTCTTCTCATTTATCCTTTGTGCCCACAATCTTAATCGCTGGTCTCCATTTGACTCTGTACTTTTCCTGTCTTTGAGTCTCTGAGCCTGTGCGTCCTCCTGCCTCCGTTTTTTTTACCCCAAGTCCCATGGCTTTCCTTTTTATCCTGTCCTTGCTGCGACTGTGTCACTGTTTGCATCACACTCTGCAGGGTGCTGCTGTCAACACATGACTTTACCCCGCAGATTGCTGCAGCACGATAAGGGCAGATTTGTAGCAATATGTGTGCCGTATTCAAGCTTTTTTTAAAAATTATTATTTCATGGCAACCTAACCTCTTTTTCCACTCTCTACTTTGTGCCTCTTTCTGCCACTCAGGCCATACAGTCCTTGTTTCCTCGTTTGCCTGACACCAGCAGGGGAACATCCCTATTTGATCGGGGGACCACGGCACCAGGACCTGAAGGGGACAAACTGAGACTGGACTCCTTTCCTTTCCTAAGTTCAGGTGAGCAGAGAGAATGACAAAGTTAGTCAAATAAGTGCTGGTCTTCCTCTGTTCCATGAAGAAAAATATGCTTATATAGAATGTGTGTGTGATTGGCAGTGTACAAACAAAGGGAGGAGGAGAAGGTAGCAAAAAAGGAGAGCAGAGAGAGAAATGAGGATATAGAGAGGCATGAGCATTTATTGTTAAAGGAAATAAGAGAGATGGCTGTCCCATAGCAGCCTGCAGTGAGACTGTGCTCCAGGTGAGATAGGCCAGGTTAGCTTGTAAATTATGCATGCCAGCTGTAGTGAGACACAAGTCAAAGGCTGGAGAAATCATCCACTTTTTCAGCGCACTTGTTCGCATTTGTCCTCTTCTATCTCAGCAAGCGTCAACCAACGCGGCATCGGATTGTCATTGTTTGCTTGACTGATGGCTTTTGTTTTCAATTTCGGCATGCTATATGTGCATGAGAATGTATACGGATCCGCAAAGCTCGAGAGGTAGTGGGTAAACAGATGTCCTCACACACAGATACTATTCTCATCACAGAACCAGCGCCCTCTCCCTCCTCCCTATTCTGTTTGTCCTCAGGTCCTATTCCCCCCTTCTTCCCTTCTCACCCTCCTTTCCCTCCCATGTGTCCCCGCTGTCCTAATCCCTTCCCAGGCAGGAAGGCCCTAATTGAGGGTGCAGGCTTCAGTTTGTGGCCTGTGGGCGCCCATTACTGTGTTTTCATAAGCAAGTGAGGCCTGCCTGACTGATTCAATATTCATGTGTCTGCCAGCTACTCCTGGCCCAGCACGCAGAGACTTCACCACTGTCAAATTAGCCCTGCATAGTAAATAACAGAGTGAAAGGGAAAAAGAGAGTGAGAGAGGCTGGGAGAGAGGTGGAGGGTGCAGCAGAGAGAGAATCTTTGAGTTGGTTGTCATTTGGAAGGAAGTAGAGTAGGTTGAGAGGCAATGCTTTTGTTTGTTCATTAAAATTGAATTCCAGCATCACCTCAAATTTGCCCCCTCTCTCTGCTATCAAGCGACGCTTACAAGGAACTGAATCCAAATACGCGCCGCAATTTGCTGCACCATAAGTGTTTTTGCTTAATTTAAAATGATACAATGACATGTCAGAACATCGCAGGGACAAGATATCAACATTATTCCTCAGCCAGAGTTTTCAACAGCGTGACTGCCGTCACTGTAACGATGCGCCGTCAAACGCGAGGCAGACTCACGTCACGTATTTCTTTTTGTTTTTATGTTAAAGAAGCAATAAGCCATTTAGAAGACGGGAGCTCCTCTTAATTGTTTTTCACTACAGTGCAGAATCTTTGTGTTCACATCTGGTTTGCAGCAGAGTGAAGTGGGTGTACTACACAGTACTGGCATGCATAAATGAACCATCAGGTTTTGTGTTGAAAGCAGCCGTGCCAGAATTAGCCCCTGTGGCTCCTGATTAGAATTGCTAATACCGCTGACTATAATTAGTGAACATTCTTGGATGTTGTATGTCAGGAAACCTTTGCCCCTTCTGAGAGCTAACCTCCATCTCTGGATTTTCTCTGTCCTAGGTGCCCCATGCTATTCAAAACCCCCGTCCCTGCTGGGCCCGTACCCTCGCAACCCACCCTTTGACTACCCCTGGGGCTTCAACCCCTACCTCCCAGGGGCCTTCTCTCTCAACAACTGCCCCAAACTGCCCCCTGGCTCCCTCTACCCCTCCCAGTTTTACCCCAACCCCTTGCAGAGCAGCCTTTCGCAGCTGCCTCACCCCTTCTCCACCCTGCTTCCGCCTGGGGAGGCAGGTGGGGGTGAGAGGGGAGCGGCGGGGCAAACTGGCGGGACAAACGGCACAGCAGGTGGTCAGCCAGCCAGACTCTGCCTGCCACCCTACCAGGGCCTGTCGATTGGTCGGACAGACATTGGCAACGGGGCGACATTGGGAGAAAGGGTGGAGACCAATCCTCCGAGTATGGGGCTGAGTTTGGGCCTGGGAGCGGTCACCTTAGGAGCCGGGACTGGGACAGACCAGCAGAGCCCCACAGAGAGAAGAGGAGGGGTGAAGCAGGACCCAGAGTCAGACTCAGACCTGGAGATAACAGATCTGAGTGACTGCAGCTCGGAGAACGAAAATGAGCATGAATTTGGCATTGGGAAGGAATCCAGCCATGCGAACCGATCACAGCTTGTGTTAGATGGGAAGAAAGGGAGCGTGTTGCCTCCCATCTCCTCTCTTCCTCCACCAGTGTCCCCACATCCACTCAAGAGCTTGATGCCCATTACTCCTCCTCCCCCATCTCTGCCTCCATCGCTTTCGCCTTCCATGGCTCTGCATGAAAGACACAGGGAGACAGAGACTCTCAAACTGATACACAGCTAAGACATTTTCTGATGTGTCCACCATCTTGCCAGTCTATGCTCTGATAACTCTCTTCTTCTCTCCTTTTGTTTCACTGAGACAATTGTTTCACTTTAAATCATCAGATCTTTTCAAACCCTTTTCCAGGAAAGGCAGTTAACTTCTTTTACTTCTAAAACTGCTCTTTTCCTGTCTGCTGCGCAAGTTTTGAACTTGCCAGCAGTCCATTACACTACTGATTCATCCATCTTAGAATATACAGGGTGCACAGTTTTTAGAGTGTCGGCTGTCTTGTCCTTTTTAGTTTGATCTCTCGCACCAAATGGTTTGTAGACTTGCTTTATGCATTGCCAGCAGCAGTCTACAATTTGCTGTCTGCAGCTGAGCTACGAAAGAAGGCATCGAGGTGGGAAATTACAACACCGCGATGCCCGCCTTGACAAACATTAACAAACAACATCCCTAAACTAACAGAACAACAAATGATGCTCAGATCGATCCAATTTTACAGATTTGTCCTGTAATTCTACAGATTTAGACTATAAATAATTACAATGGCTTTTAAGACATGGTCAAATACTGCCACCTAGTGGTCCTTTCACTCAACGTCTCTTTCAAAGAACTCCTGCAATCGTGAGTGAAACTACTGCCCTAAGTTCATTTTGCACTTTTTGAAAAAAAATATATAGATATATTGTTTATTGTGGGTTAATTTAAATGGTAAAAAATTCATTTGTTCAGTAGTGCTAACTGTGACAGTCTGTGCGTGTTTACTTTGTCTTGGTGCACATTTTCTAACAGGAAAGAAAAAGAGAGCAGAGGGAGCTGGACCAATCTAAAATTTGTATGAATATTTCTGTGTATATATTTTAATAATGGTGTACATGACATTTAATTATAATTCACTATGATAAGATTTAGCTGTATTGTTGTGATTTAATTCAGTATTTAAACATGTTGGAAAATTATAAGCTTAGGTGTATCAAAATTTAAATTATTAATGGCAGAAGAGCTGCACTCTGAAGATTTTTTTTTCCACGTTGAGGACAGATCTCTCTGTCTCTGATTTCCGCAACCCCAGTTAATTGTGCCCTTTGGTCATTTTTTTTTTTTTTTTTTTTTTTTTTTTTTTGCCAGATGCCCAGTGTACAAACCCTTTGGGTTCAAAAACATGCCGGTAGACTTATTTTTCTAGTTAGCATTCACCCGATGTACCTGTACTGTAATTAGTCTAATGTGAATAATATTGGTCTTTGCATTTTCTTCTTTAAATCCTCCCCCCAAAATCTGTTTTGATTATTTTTCAATCGATTCTTTTTGTCCATGCCAGCAGCAGAGCAATTTGTTTTGCTTGAGGACACTAAACAGTAGGGAAAAAAAAAATACTATGTACCTTTGCTCTCCCCAGATCTTATGACCAACATCCTTTATACAGCCCAGTTTATGAGCCCGGACTGAACAGTGAACCATATTGTACAGTTTCATAGCCTTTATGCCTATGGTTTGTCAAACAGTGGCGGTATACCGATTAGTTGTGAAAGCTCTATTGTAAAGTTAATGTAAAACTCTATGTTTGTTGAGTTGCTGCAGGAAAGGCCTCCAGTCACCTCCACAGGAAGAACACTAACAGCTGTAAATACTGTTTCCTTGTGTGTGTATGTGTGTGTACACATCCAGAAATGACAATGCAGTGGTTTTACCTGTCATCTTTCTTTGTTTTACTGTAAAGAGGAAAAATGGAAAGTGCAAAAAGAAGAAAAAGAGTAATATCTTCAAAAGCAATAAATATTATTCTGGATAGCGGACTGTTGACTGTCAATTTGTTGAATGGATTCAAAAACGAAGGGTGTTTCGTGCGTTGCATTTCTGTCACAATCTTCAGAATTCAGTTTAGTCGGTGAATCAGTTGTTTATGAAAAGTAACTTTTTTTAAAAAAAAATATATGAGCACTTATTATATATATTTATATTGATATTGTAGGATGTAATACATAATTCAAATTTAGCTACTAATATTTGTAATTCCAGTTGCTGAGAGGGTGAACAGAGCTACGCCAACACAAATCATGGTTTGCGATTTTTCCAGCATTGGTGAAAACATGTTGTGTTATCTTCTACACTAAAAGTAAAAAGTCAGGTGATACCGCAGCAAACAGGTGTGGATTAAACACTCTGTCCATATTCAATTTCATTTTTATACATATAAAATGATCTAGTGTAAACGCACAGATATCAGCCAAAACTGTTCTTAACCTTTTGTATTTAACGAACTCTTTTCCTGCTTTTCTTCTGAATTTACAAGCTGACAAGACACAGACAAATGAGACATTATGATTAGGAAAAGCAGTCTACTCAGGGAGTGCGCTGACAATTTGAGACAAAAAAAATAAAAAATATTGCTTGTCTGCCATCTGCAAAAGCCTCCCGCTATAAATCTATTCAATTTTATTTATAAGGAATTTATATAGCACCCAAAAATAACATATATCACCTCGCGGCACTTTACATAGACCTTACAGTATTACAGAGAGAAATCTAATTAATCCCACTTAAACAAACGCTCGGTCAACATGGGAAAAAAAAACAATAACATACACCTCACTCTTAAAACAGAAACGCCACTGTGCCTGTGACATTCAGTGGTAACATGGACCTGGAAGTATCTATTAGGAAAATACAGACAAAAGATTATGATAGCACATTAGTAACTTTCTTTATGAACTATTTTAAAGCACCATGTATTGACAGTTAAATACAATGACATTTATGACCATGACCCACAATATAAGGGGTAGGGCTGCAGAAAGAGAGGGTGAGTCAAGTAGGAAGGTGTGTAATAAAAAGTAGTAAAGTCTTCATTAAATGGCTTTTCCAGCGAAGTGGTGCCACCTCTTTATCTGGAACCAGTTCCATGCATTCCCAACAAAAAAGACTGGTTCCTCACAGCAATACAAAACTGCTGGGACCTAAAGTTGGAGCCACTGATGTCAGCAGGCACGAAGAAGGCTGCAGCAGGTAATCCACAGACGATGCACACATGCAGCCCAGCCTGCAGATTCAGCAAAGTTCAGATCCCAACTTCATTTTAATCCCACAATAATAACCCGAAATGCTATTATTTAACACTGATATGTAAAGGCTACTGTGTAAAGGCTACTACATGACACTAGGTTTGCCATACTATTGAAGTGTAGGCAGGTTCTCACAAGCAGAACTCGTTCTGTGGAAAAACAAATACTCCGTAGCCCACCTGGATCCTCTGTGAACTGTCAGTGTTGCATGACCCATCACATGTGCTCAGATATTTTTTTAATACCAAAACTGACAGATTCAAACTGCCTTGGAGTTTTATGCTTATTTTAGATCTGCCATTGTTCCAGCTGAAATAAAGCACACATTTGTCAAAATAGTCCGGGGATTTGGACAGCAAACTGTACTTCTTTTTGTGTCATCAGCATCACGTGTACATCATTTGTCACCATATTTGCTAAGGGTTTAGTCCAGGGAGATAGAAACACAACTCTGTCAACCTGTAAAAAGATTAAAGGGTCAAGGGGACTTTATAGGCTGAGACACTACAGGCAAAAAGATGTGTTATTGATTCAGTGGTCAATTTGGATCAATTTGGGGATATTTTTTGCTTCTGCAACATGTCTTCTTTCAGACTAGCGATGAGAAAATTTCCCAACTACACATTTAAGTGTTTATTTTGTTATACTTTGTCTATTTATGCTAATGCAATGCATATTAATCAGACAATATACTTATATATTTAAACATTATAATAAACTTGTGTTATTAATATCTGGCACGCTTAGCCTACTTGCCTGGGGAGACTGTGTTGACTGAAAAAAAATCTATTTTAAACATCTACAACTACACAACTAATTATGATGAGGGCGGTATAATATAATATCGACAAACTATTTTCCACAGTAAATTTTGCACCTTAAAATATATTCTGCTTTAGAAACGCCATCAGCCATAGAAACCTGAATGGTCTACTATATATACGCACTATCACAGCGTACAGCAGAGTACCATTGAATGCAGATTGGCGTAGTCCAGGTCGTTACCATATTTGTCCACAGTGTGGCGCCAGAAGGCTGGAAAAGAAGTGAAGCGGCGATAAAACCGGGAAGAAAGTTTGAGAGTTAAATCGGTTGCCTTAATTTCGCACAGACATAATTTCCTCACACATCTGTGATCTTTTGGTCTCGCTGTAGTGAATGTAATTTTAATATGCAGATATGGGATTGACAACATCCCGTACATCAATAATTTATGCTTTACACGGACGATGTTGGGCGTTCCGGAGACGCCATTGTTTCGTTTGTTTGTTTTGTTTTATTTTATTTTCTAGAAAGAAAAAACAGTTTTGTTTTTGCTGCAACACTAAGTCTAAGAGAAACATCACGGCAATATATAAACAGTAGATATTGAGAGGAGGTTTAATTCTGTAAAGTGCAAATAACACTTTAAAGTGTCCCGTCCGAATAGTCCTAAGTGACAATAAGTCCATCCGTCCATTTTTACAAAATATTAACTGTGTGCACGCAAAAATATTGTGCTATTAAACACTTGTGTTGCACGGGGTAGATTCTCGACGGGGACGGGTTACTGTGTAACACAGTGCGGAAACAAGTCGTTTAGATGAGATAGTGTTGCATTTTTATATAACAGTTAAGCCGTAAAACACACGTAAGCAAAAAACTAAAAATAAGAAAAGTTTTATTATTGCCACGTTTATTTACTGAGTTCATTTTGAAGCGACCCATTGTAACTTTTTTTCTCGTGGCTAATCACCCTGTGCTTTTTTTAATGTGTACTTCCGTGTACAGTGTTTTTTTTTCTACCCACTGACACACGGCAACTTCGAACAGGAAACCTATTAGACGATTCGCCTGTCGTTTTCTCTGTTTTTACGGGTGAGTACATCATTCAGACATCACACTGGCGAACATTATAAAGCTTTTGGACTTTTACGGCTTTGTCTGCTACACAGAGTGGGTTTGGAGATTTGTTTTACCGACAGTATCGGCTTATCCCCCCTACAGCCCGAGCAGCAGACGGTAGCGTCCGCATACAGGAATGCAGTACTCGGCTGGCTACACGGCATCTCGTCCTTTTGCGGTTAAAGTCCAGCTGCAGACGAGTTTGTTCAGCGTTTTGGCCATTTTCAGTAGCACTGGGGCAGAGTCAGGTTCATTTTGTAAACTTGTGTTTTGTATGAAAGGCATGTAAGTAAGAGAGCGAGACAAAAAAAAAAAAAAACCTTCAGGTAGCAAACTTGGCCGTGTGTATTTTCTGGCAGAGCATCGAGAATTTATAGGACTCTCCTCGTTTTGGATTTAGCCCAAACTACAAATCACTTGAATATTTTCAAAGGGAGTTATGTTATGACAATGGTAGTCAGTGGGAAGTTTATAGCTGGTGACCTTGATAATTTTTATGGTTTTTTTTTTGTTTGTTTGTTTTTTATCTTCCTTGAAAGATCATCTTTCTGAAATGTTTCATACGAGTAGTCTGGTTCTTATAGCCATACAGTGTGGGCCTGCTTGTATTTTACCTCATAAATGGTTTTATTATTTTCAGCCTGTGATGTAAGGAAACGCACAATCACAAAGGCTCTCAGGACTCATTACAGAGGCTTAGAAAACCGCTGCCAGATCAATCCCTCTGTTTTCCTCTCATTTATTTGCCAACACTTTTTTTTTTTTTTCCACAGCATGAAAGGTGGCCTCTGTCGCGTCCCTCCCAGTTTTCTCTCTCTCCTCCCTTTTTCTATACCACTCACTGGCCAGAACAGCCTATAGACTGGGGGCCTCAGTGCAGACAGGGTTCAATAATTAGTGTCTGCATGTAATTGATTGCCAGTGATGGTGATTTTGCCTCGTGAAGCAGAGCACATTGCCTGTGCAAAAACAGGCAAGAGTTTCCTGTGCTAACAGGAAGCCGTAATTACTTACATCTAGTGCGGCTTCATTATCGCAGTAAAGATAGGATGCTCGGGCAGTGTCAGAATCAGAAGGGTTTATTGCCATATGGGTGAACAGGGTCACAACACTAGGAAATTGCTGCGGTGCTTATATAAAAAAAAAGTATAAAAACTATAACACACTATTACAAAATATACAGTGTGGGCTGTGCATTACAGTACGCTGTCAAGTTTTTATTAACTAGTCCTCAAAGAACAACGGTTGCTTTTTAACAGGTTGTCAGGCCAGTTTGTCTGATTTCTGACTTTGACTCCTCCAGGCTTTTCTTTAGTCAACAATCATGAGCTCTGTCAAAGTGGGCTTAGAATTACTCTGAATTTTGATTATAGTTATTGCTCATTATTTTACTGTGACTGTGTGGTAAGGGCGTTGAAACTAGCGGTTTTAAAGACTATGACATGTTCCCAGTCAGCCGCTGCACCCCAGAGGCCCCATGTGAAGCAGGCCCTGCCACTTCCTGTTACGCTCTGTTAGACTAGAGGAGCACTGCACTTGTCATCTCTTTCTCTCCCTACATTTTACAAGTGCAGGCTTGTCTGGAGCCCAAAGGCTACCTTCTATTCCTTTTAAAGGAATGTTGGCTATTTAATCTGAGTTGCTGCACTGCTCTCTCCCCCTCTCTCTCTCTCTCTCTCTCGCTCTCTTTCTTCCACTCTCTATTGTTTTAGACCTACATAAACTCAGCCACATCCCCTCTTTCTTAGTGGGTAGGAAGATAAACTCGGGATACCGCTACAGTGGGCTGTTAGAATTGTAGTTTAGCCTACATGAACGATACCCAACAACTGGAATGACAGGTAATGGTACTCTCAGTGGAACAGCCAGCAGCTGTCCTAAGGGCATGGTGCTGTATTGCTAGCAAGATGATAATTTACTGTAGTCGGGCTCGGACTTCAAAGGGAGCACAGGTATTCTTCTCTGGCTGCGGTTAGGCTGACGAACAGGCAGCAGATAATGAGAGACAGAGTGGACTCACTGCTCTTCTCTTTGTAAGTCAGGAGTGAAATCTACTGATTCCTCCTGAATGAGCTCATTAGGTAAGGTGGGGTGCAGCATGTGTGAAGTAGTGCACAGGAAAGTGCTTGTGCTCTTCCGTGCCTGCGACATGAGTTTTCGCAAAACCACAGCTTATCTCACCCCTTATCGAGGCGTAGCTCTATATGTCACTGTGACAGCTTCTGTAGTTGTTTTTATGGATCTCACATGCACTCTTATTGCTGGATATATGCAGCAATAAGAGCGGAGGGTTGTTTGCTTATAGATATAATGTTGTAGCTTATTTGCATGGTGTTTTGCATGGCTGTAGTGATGTACCTGATTTGTTGTATTTATTGAAGAGGGGGGAAAAAAGAGCTGTTTCATGGTCATTTCCAGCTTCATATTCTATTCCTGGACTCTACTAGTGTAGGTTTGCATAATTCAGAGTTTGCAATAAATTCCTTTTTTCTTGATTTGGGTGCAGCCTCGAAATACATCCGCTCTCTCAAAACAAGGCTTTTATTTCCTGTCATTAAGGCCAACTTTCTTGTGACTGGCTGTCCCTCACAAACAAATGATTGAACAATAGGTGGGTGGGGCTGCTTACAGTCTGACCATATTTGTGATGTTTGCTGTCATTGAAAGGAAACGTTCAGAGCAGTCTGAAGCCTGAGTTTTTGGCTGTGTTGAATTATTTGCATCTACACTCATGTTTAATATGAGCATCCTTCACTGTAATAGCATAAATGTGACAGAAAATAAGAAACATTATAATAGAGACTGAGCAGTACATCTCTGAGCATTTATGGTGCCTATGTGGCCTACAATTCTCCTTTAATTGAGTCATAAATTAATAAGGGGTCATTATGGCTTCCCTGAACTGTTTTTCTTGTGCGTCTTGTCTCTCTGCATTCACCTGCTAACTTCTGTCTTCTCTCTGCTGTCACTCATATCCTGCTCGCCTTACATATGCTCAAAGTGCATGTGCGACATATGTATGTGTGCTGCAGCGACTTCCCTCCAAAAATGAAAGACCCCTTCAGGTTTCAAAATGCGTGACTCTTTATGAGCTTTCCGACTGCTTGCAGGAGGATCTTATACAAATTCAGCCTCGTCTCCAGGAGCTGGTGCCTCTCACACGAAAAAGGTAGAAAATGGAAAGTTACATCTATCGGCCTGAATGTGAGTCAGACAGGCTGTCTGGAAGGCCGATGTGACGGAGAGTGTGCGAGTGAGGAAACAGAGAATGAGCTCTTTCATTTGAGGGTCAGGGTGGAAAAAGCGAGAACAGACTCCGCTCCATGTTTACTCTCAAGGAGTGAAAGATGGTGGGGTTTGGTGGGGGTGAAAGGTCCTCCAGTCAAGTGTGTGGAGACAGTGTGTTGACTGTATGTTAGTACACAGGGCCTTACAGTTGTTTATCCTGTGTTATACAATAAGTCATTTCCATTGTCATCGTGAATAACAGCAACATTTGTCTTTCTGTATTGGTTAAGCCGTACCACTGCTTGTCTGATTTGTCAGTTAGTTTACTGTAATGGTGATGTTTGGTGCAGATTTAGCCTAACAGTTTCATACGTGTACAAAAGAAATTAAACTGGAAAAAAAAAAGAGAAACTTCAGGAAAAAAGGAGAAGAGAGGGATTCCTCTTTCAGGTTGGATAGATGGATAGTTGTCATACATAGAAATGTAGCTCTGATCTTGAAGCATTCCTTGTAAAGTGCACTGAAACATAATTACTGTGACATACCAAAAATAATTCAGATATTTTCCCTAATACATGGAGCCTATTTTTAGAGCTTTATCTATCAGCCTTAAAAATAGGCCTCTGATAAATGTAGTAGCATTGCAACTAACTCTTCCTATTATTAGGACTGTTGTAATATAGTGTTATTGATGATAAGTGGGGGTATTTAAAAAATGAAATATTGATGGCATGCTAATGTTAGAGCCAGATTGATACAGGATACCGATATTTGGTGATTTACAAATCTGATATTCCGATATATCAGCTGACAGTGTTTTCTTTCATACGCAAAGTAAACAGATTTCCTTCACATTTGTCACGTGTATTTGTTTATTTATTTATTCTTTTATACTGTGCCTCTATCTGCTGAGATCAGCTCGCTGTGGCATTCCAAACACATTCGTTGCCAGCAGGAAAGTTGCAAAGTGACAACTGGTGGACTAACTATGCAACATCAACATTCATAGCATGGTTGAAGGATGTTTCTCCTGCCTCTTCTTTACATTTTAAATTTTCATTTATGGGCCCTTATAAATCCAGATACCAGTAGATCGGCAAATATCTAATATCGCCCGACAATATCGGCCTGCCGGTAAATCAGTCGGCCTCTAGTTGATAACGCACAGGCGCATAATATGAGATGGTATGCTTCAGTCGCGTTCTCAATTCTGCAAATTCTCCATCTGGTTTCAACAAGGGTGCTGCCTGGATAGAGCATGCAGGTGATGACACAAATTCACCAGAAAATGACCAACGCTGGTCTCGCATGGGCACAGTTGGACATCACGCACACTTCCTACTAGGCACCTATGAGAGTCAAGACCATCTACTGTCCGATCAGACTGCATTGGACATTTGCATTCTCACAGCTGCCTGTTCTGTAATGTTTAGAAAAGTTCAGGGCTGCAGTGCATATGTGAAAGAAGGGAAATATTTATATTGGTGAAACTAGAGCCAGTGAATTTTTTGGCATCTGTGGCAAAAAGAAAGAAAGAAAAAGAAAAAAAAGAAAGGGGGGGGGGAACGGGACAGCATGAGCACCAAAATCTGTTACTGAATGCCTTGTGACTAATGTTGACACCAGATTTTATCAAGAAAGATGACTGTGTGGATATATGTAGACCTGCTGCACTGCATTTGAACCCTTTTCAAACTGTGCATCACAGTTTAAGAAATGTTGTTTCAAGTTTGTATTCTTTTACTTTGAATACTACTGGCTATAAACCTCCCAAATGTATTGTTAGTCTGTGTTTGCTTTAAGTGTTAAAGGTTAAAATTTGAGATAAAACACTGATAATAGCCCATAATAATAACTGTCAATAATACTGACATATCAATTCACACTTTAATGTCTCTGTTCTTAGAGGAAGACTGTTCCATTGCCAACCATGGGCATGAGGTTTGCAGCATCCTGAACCAAGGTGTGCCTTTGCCTTTGTGCAAGTACACAGGCATTTTTGGCAATGTTAGCTTCAGAAGCTTTGATTCTGGGCAGGCTAAATTCCTTCCAGAAATATTCATCCTGTTCCCTGGCATTTCAGCTTTGTTTGGTATTGTCTTAAAATCAGCAGCAAAGAAGCCCACAGTGGGCACGCGAATACACATAACAGACTCGTGAATTAGTCGGGAGCTGTTTTGGTCCGAAAATGCTAATCAGAGATGTCTGTGTTTGGTTTTAGCAATTACTGCTCCACAGACGCACACAAACACGCGCGCACACACACACATGGAAGCAGTTAGGACAAGCTGGAGGTTCACTGTGAGCTGCCAATCCATGCCAGTCGATTTTCCCCAGCCTATCAACTGT
The DNA here is from genome assembly GCA_034780415.1 of Cichlasoma orientale. Lineage (NCBI taxonomy): Eukaryota > Metazoa > Chordata > Actinopteri > Cichliformes > Cichlidae > Cichlasoma > Cichlasoma orientale. Next base: position 100,814 of record JAVDPK010001103.1, read on the forward strand.
TTCCATGAAGCCAGTGACCTCTATACGGGGATAAGGAAAGAGAGAGAGAGAGGATGGGGGTGTTTTTGGTTTGGGGTGGAGGCTTGTTAGAGTAGGAAAGTGAAGCATGCTTTAGCTCTGAGGAGGGACAAGAAAATGAATCGAACGTCTGTTAAGCCTTCATGAATATGTGTGTATAAAGATGGGGGGAGGTTGTAGCTCTCATTATATGGGATACCTTGTTAACTTCTTTAAAATAACAAACACTGGGGGCACTGAGAGTTTGTTTG
>JAVDPK010001103.1:101092-167641 GCA_034780415.1 Cichlasoma orientale
CCCCCCCCCCCCCCCCCCCCCCCCCGCCCCGGCGGCTCTCCAGCTTCATTAAAAACCTCTGAATCTGCTCAACTAAAATCATATGAAAAGGAGGTCATCGATTCTTTACACAGGTTTTGTCCAAATACAATAAAATAAAGGTCATTGCAGTGAAACAGCTATGTTGCAACAAGCCCTGTTCAACACAGAGGTAGAATCTTGTGAGGCAATGAAAAAAAAATTTTGCCTGTGTTTCACCCACTCTGTTGGCCATAATCTTATTTTAGCCACTACGTAATGGTTGTTGAATTACATAATTGACCCTTGTCTACCGGCTATGAATGCACCGGCTGTTTTAGAAGCAAGTGTAAAAGGGGCCACTTTATTTAATGCCAGCGGTAGAGGAGAAGGAGAAGAAAGTAATATATACTTAGAGAGATGAAAGTCACAGAGGAAAAATGAATGGCAGAGGACAAAGGCTGTGGTAATGACAAAGAGGAGAAAAGGCATACTTTTACGTCTTCAACGGTGATGAGCCACTCCCTCTTTGCACATGCACTGATGCGCTGACTTCCCCTGTACGTGCACTCTGCTGTGCAACGCTTGCTTCAGTGTCTCTCAGTGAACCCTTCCCTGTGTTTTTATTTTGTTCATTGTTATTGTAGTGACAAGATTTTAAGGATAACTTTGCCCTCATGTAATGCTCAGACTGCTGTTCTGTTGCCCTCTTATCTCGCTCAACAAGCGTGAAGACATTCAGTCACATTAGGCCCTCTTATCTTGAAATTTCTTATCACCGAGGGTGTCACCTTTAATCACAAATGTGTTTGTGGAATAATTTACGTTGAATGTAGCCTGATTGGTTAAGGAGTAATGCCCATGAGTGATATGAATTCATATAGCTTTCTGTTTTTACACCTTTACACCTCGCGTGTGTCCTGCTCAAGCCCTGCTGCTTCATTCATTCTCTGCATGTGCATTTAGGCAGTGCTTACACTTTTTCACACTTCCAGTTAGGTACCATAAGGTTCACAAGTGTGGATCTGATGTGATTAAAGTGCAGACTTTCAGCTTCAACTCAAGGCTTGAGTTGGCTAGATGTTGCAAAAGGATTAGTGATCCTCCACTTCAGTTGTCTTCTGTGGTCTTTCAGGCCTTCTGGTGTTGCTGAGCTAGCCAGTGCATTCCTTCTATTTAAGACTGTACCAGATTGTTGCTTTGGCCACTCCCCAATTTTTTTGCCATCTCTCTGATAGGTTTATTGGGGTTTTTCAGCCTAATGATGGTCTCCCTCACTTGCGTCAACATCTCTATGGACCTCATAATCCCTTTGGGTTTGTTTATGCTGAGGTGCTAGCTCACTGTCAGCTCTGCCAGCTGCAGCTAAAACCATTTGGTCAAGGTTGAAAGAATCTTAGTGTGTGCTTGTTTATGGCTGCTAAAGAGCAGATGTCTGCTGTGTAGGCCTTCAGGTGCAGGGCCGTGCTCTTAAAAGTGTTTCTCAATATTTATGTGCGTGCTACACTTTCTAGAGTGTTTCACATTTATGTTTCCATTACCTGTTTTTTTTTTTTTTTTTTGGTTGGGGGGTGGGGCTGTTTTTCCATCGTTGCCGCCTTGTTCTTCATTTCCTGTTGAAGTGTTTCCCTTCTTTTTTTAATTTCTTCTCCACACTCCCTCTCCTCTTCCTCCTCCTCCTCCACGTCCTTCCTCACCAGACCCTTGCTTTTATTTTTTTTTTCTGGCTTCTGTAAGGTCATTATAAGCTGGTGCATGTTGCCACAGACTTTTTTTTTTGTTGTTGTTATTTTTGTTATTAATGCAGTCCTGGTTCACTGAAGTCTTCAACCATCTTATTGGTTTTGCTTGTGTGTGTGTGTGTGTGTGGGGGGGGGGGGTTATACATACAATTTTACATATCTCTTGCTTTTTTTTTTTTTTTTTTAACTAAATGAACAAATAAACATTTTGGCCTAAATAAATAGGCATAACAAAGTTATAACTTGCAGCTTGTTAAATGATTTTACATACTGGGTCAATTTTCTATTTTGCTAAGCGAGCAGCTGCGTTTGCACTGCGATCACATTTAGTCTGAAGCGTTAACTACAAGACCCGGAGCTACTAATAATAGAAAAGTCAGATTACCAGTTTTAGATGACAGGCCTTTGTTGCTAGCAGCGCTGTGACATATAAACTGCAAAAAATAACCAAAAAAAAAACACCAAACTGCTCAGCAGATTTAACAAAATGCAGATTTTCAGAAAATGTAATCAAGCTAGTGTTCTTAATAAGGTTTGGGTGAGAGCACAGTTGTGAAAATGTGTGTTCTTTAGCAGTGTGTTTCCGCTGCTGCTCAATGAATCAGTCATGAAAAGCTATTGAAATAGCGCCTGCAATTGTCTGAGCAATGGGAGTTTGTTTGGATGAGAGTGCATCGACCCAACAATCGACCAGTTGAATCTGAGGCTACGGGCCGTATTTATGTCTGTGCATTTCATTTAGCTCGTTTAGCTTTTGTTAAAAAAAAATATTGTAAAAGATTATTTTTGTGATCAAATGTATTGACTGCAAATCATCTAAAGAGCAGAATTCTGTACTTTTAGGCCATTCGCCCCTGTTCACACACGCATCTTTTGAGCTCTGTTCCTCGTTTCGTTTATGCTCTGCGTTAACTTCCTTTTCTGGTTCCCATGTGAACTTAGAGACGAGTGGCACAGGAGGTTTGTTTGATTCAGTTTTGTCTATCACGTTTCTTGCGGAAACACTTGTGGGCACCAACTTTTTTTTTTTCCCCTCCAAATGTCTCACTCATTTTCTCATCTCCTTCGTTCTGTCTCCCTTTCTCTCTCTCTCTTTTTCGTCTCATCTGATAGGTCATACGGGAAATGGTTCTGATAGCTTCCTGAGGAAATTACACCCACTTCCTGTCTGTATCCCCCCCCCATTTGCCACCTTCCCCAGTTCTTTTTTCTTAGTCTTTTCTCAGGCACCTCAGGGAGCAGCTGCTGGAAGAGTGGAGGAGCTGTAGGACTGCTAGGAATCCCCCACTCACTGCTAATGAGGTTGTGGCCTGATAAGTGAGTCAGATAAACCATAGTACAAACACATCAGGCAATAGCTATTAGCTGCTGGGATATTTTTGGATGCTGCCCTCATAGCATATAGAGGACAAAGCCTATTGTGACCACGTATAAGAAGGGAGCAGTGACCTGTGCTTGTACAATGGATTCTGTGGCCAGGTGCACCTAGTAATTGTAAATATGTTAATTTCTAATTTTACTGTTTTCAGTGCAGAATTTCTGTTCCTCCATCAACAAGTTCCCTCACAGAGGTTTCATATTTTCACTTTTTTAACGCTTTCGGATGTTTACTGATGACCCTCACACTGGCTTTACTTTTCCCACAAAAAAAACAAAAAACCAAAAACTCTTGTGCAGTTTGACTTCTAAACCATACTACTACACTGCAGTCTAAGCAGGTTACAGCTGAAGAAATCAATAATTTCCTTATTATTTGCATACAGTTTGGCTTGTGTTTCTCTGATCAGTCATCAGAGAGGATGCAAGAAAGGGCAAGTTAGCATAATGAAAAGAGCCTTCAATAAAGTGTCTGACATAGGCAGTAATACAAATTTTGTAATACAAGTTTTTAACCTCTGTGGTTGAAAACTTGTTTCTCCTCTTTGGTATCACTGATGGCACTGGCTAGCACCGTGCTTTGTTGCATTTATGAACATTTTAACTGCAATAGTTCAACAGGAAAAAAATGTCAGGGGTCTTAAAGTTCCGCTCAGCACAGAAGTATGCCTTGTTCATTGTTACATTAAGTTTGGTCTTCACTGTATTAGAGGAAGCATGTCTAAAGTTTGACTCCAGTAAGCTGTTTTCATATGTTGAGGAGAGAAAAGTACTGTGTTCACATCAAAGCTGACCTTGAGATGTAGATGTACAAGCAGGATTTTGTAATATCGTAACAATCCCAACTATAATGTTGTAACTATCATATTACACCCTCTGTGGTTTAATACGCAGTCTGAACTTCAACACGGTCGGTGCACAATTATTGAAAGTAGACAAAAAGCATATTCAAAGAATCAGGATTTTCCAGGGAGCAAGAAGGAATGGAGGTAGTTTAGGAATTTAGGAATTTAAGTAATTGATTTTTGTATGTGTCCAAAAAAATAAATGCATATCAGACACAGACTATTATTGGATATTGTTCAGGGCGCCTGGGTGGCTCAGGGGTGGAGCAGGCGACCACATTTATATGCCGCTTGTTCGAGTCCCGGCTTGTTGCCAATTTGCCCCGTGTCTTCCCCCGTATCTTTCCCCCATTTCCTGTCTCCCTCCACTGCTGATAAAAGCCACTGTGGCCAAAAACAACCAACAACAAAAAACCATGTCTGTTCTCTCTACAACATTTATTAAATTGCATTATAATGTGTCAAGAGCAAAATATCTCATAAAGTTTGTGCCATCATCTGGTGTTGCACTTCCAATCTCTGTGTGCAGACGTGTTGCTGAAGTTGCACTTTCACTGGATTATAGCACATGCCTTGTTGCTGACAATTTTTTCCACACTGGTGTCATCTTCAACTTTGTGAATAAATGTCTATATAATGTTATATTAATATTCTAATAATGTGGAGGAGATTGTTGCTGAATATTTTTTTTCCCCTGTTCATAATGAACTTTGAGCTCTTGGTTTAAAAAATGTTACCGTCTCATTTCTCCTTTATACATCGTGCTGACTGTGCTATTGCACTGCGTCTTTTAACACACTTCTCTGATAGTCACTGCAGAATTGCAGGAGCTTGATTGACAGGTGCAGGCCCCTCTGGTTCCGGTATGGCCGCCGAAAATGCCAATTTTGGTGTGAGGTCACACTTTGACTCCTCCTCTTTTTCTTAGTCAGAGGGGTTGTGCTACAAAGCTACTTGTTTTAGCAGTTTCACAATGGATGTGGGGTGTGCATAAGAGCTGAAGTAAGTTTCATCAGGCTGCAGCGTAACCTTGTGACCTGGTGGAAATATGAAATGCTAAACTGCACAAGCTGGTGCTGCTTTCCCCCCCTTTTTCCTTAATTTAAAGTGTTAGACTTCTGCATGGTCTGAGATGAGGAAGAATGCTTTGTAAAGACCAGCTGTCAGAGAACCCACATAGACACAAGTTTACCGACAGCTTCCTACAATAACATAGGAATGGCTCCCCTCCCATATACGTGCTAGGTCTCAACACACACACACACACAAAGGCATGTACGCTTGATGGCTATCATTAGATTGATGCCACCTGACACTTAGTTAGTACTGGAATGTGATGGAAGGGAGGGGTGGGGGCAGCTGCCAGCTCAGGAGTACCAGACCTGATCTCTGCGCTTCTGGGACGCTCTGTTCATACACTCATAGCCTTTTTTTTTTTTCTCCTTTCTCGCTTTTTCCATCTTCCCCCCTCAGCCATGCCTGTATCAGACAGGAAAGACGCTTGCAGTGCAGAGCTTATGCCAGCTATCATGTAATGGATGTGAGAGGAAGAGTGTCTGGTTACTCCTGAAAACTCAGACTATATCCATCTGTTGCCTGAATTGTGCCATATGCTGGAATGCACCACTTGGCTCCTTCTGGTCAGAGGAGGCTCCGTAGTCCCTTTGTAGTCCTGACCTTGCCTACTTCCCTCTGAGTTACCGCAATTAGCTTCCCCCTGCCTACTCCAATTTATCTTCCAAAATCAGATTCAGCATTTCAGCATTTGAAATGTTGAGAACATTGTCACTCGCGTCAGCTTTTTCCTCAAGGTATTAAAAGTCTGATCAACTTTTGCATCTTAACTGTGAAGAAAACTGTCAGTGTAAAAAGTGCCTAAAACTGCTGTTTATTGAACATACCCCATAATACTATGAAAGGCACTTTTAAAGGTGTGTGTGTATAAATCAACACATATACACTTATAAGTCTTGTTTGTTTGTGGGCTCTCACTTTGATGCCTGAAGTTTGGACACCATCTTGGTTTGTTTATGCTGAGGTGCGTAAACGGGAGAGAAGAGGATCCGGGGTTCTCTATTATGAAGCAAGATCGACATAGCCAGGCTTTCTTTTACCGATCTGGCTTCACTTACCCCAACATCGAGAGCCAGGCTAAGCATTCACTTGAAGGTGGTCACCAACTCAGTAAATTGGTTCAGGGTTTCACAGTCTAGCTATGAGGGTGTTTAGATCAAAATGGTGTTGGCAGCATATGTCATCAACATGGACAGGCAGCAGATTGATTTTACAAAGGAAGATAAAACTATGATATCAGAAAATTCAGACATCAAACAAATAATACAGGCTGAAAGCAACACAGCAGCTGCAGACAAAGTAGCATTGTGAGTGTGCGATACACTAGTATAGAAGTAAAAGCACATATGAATATTTGTGCACTTTAAGCACAAAAATATAGAAAAAAGCTTCTATATGAACAGTCTAGCCTACTTGAAATTTGGAAGGAAAATTTGACAGTTTTCCTATAAATAAATGTTTGTTTTTGCACTTAAAGCTGTTTTAGACCCTTTTACTATCTGCACACTGAGCTCCCAGGCATCTTCCAGGATTGGCGGCACTATTTTCTGGAGAATTATTGCTCAGTAGGAAATGATTCCGTATCTCTTGATCTCTTATCTTGAACATAGGCTGCTCTGTTACGTCTGCAGAATTAGGTCTCCATGTCGATATACCCTGTTAAGAAGTGAACCGCCGTGAAATTTTTGCTCCCTATCGTTAAAACTTGAGGGTGTGCAAGAAGTGTTCACAGCATTTTATCATTCCACCAGGAAATGGCTTGATCTGGGTTTTCAGTATTAGTCAGTTTTTGTCATCATGTTGCCTAAACTTTGGTTTGATAGGGTGCCTTTGGCGGTCTGACTTTGGCAAGGTGTTGGTGGTTTGATCTTTGGGTGTGAAAAAGAGGTGTTGTTTCCCTCTGTGTTATGTGTGTGTATGTCCATGCAGATGTGCGTTTCATGGCCCTGAAAGGCCTGTGCCTCTCTGTTTAGCTAACCCCTCCTACGCATGTTGCTCCAACACTGGCCTTTCTCAACCCACAGCCCATGAATGAACACATTCTCTCGCTTTCTGCCTGTCTCCCAGTTTCACTCTCTATCTGCAATCCTACTCACTGTTTCACTCTGTCCCTTTACCAGAGCTCACCTTGACCTTAAAGGATTTGTCATCCCACTCAACTGCCACTGGACACACACACACACACACACTGAAATCAGGCCATAAATCAAATAATTGTCATCTACGCAGTCACATTTCTGCATTAACTTTAACCACTAAATGAGTTCTCTGTTCCCACTTAACAGACAGCATTCACATATTGTCTTATATAATTAGCCATGTGAGTAAGTTTAAAACAGTAAAACAAGTGTACTTAAAGTGTGAAAAGAAACTGGGAAAACTGTGAACTTTTTGTATCATTTTATTTATTTTTTTAGAAGAAACGAACATAACAAGTTTATCAAATATCTTACGAATAACAAGTTACATAATCCTGTAAATTTAATATTGCTATAACACTGTCCTGCTGTCCACACTGGCCTCATATGATTGAAAACATAATAAAGCTACAATTACCTCAGTATAAATGGCAATGCAAAACTGAACAGCTGACACCTTTGTTATAGTTCCATTTCATATAGATTATAAGAAACTTTGTTGTAAAGAGCACTACGCTAATCAAAATTTGACTTTATCACTGCTGGTCGGTAGAATTATAGAATATGAGGTACTGTATCATCATTTGCCCACCCCATACTCAATCATGACCTCCAGGTACTATGCTGTTTAAACGCAATGAAACCTAGCATTTCATATTTCATAGTAAGAGAACACAATTAATCTGAATGAGTTCTTACATTAAAGTGGTGTCTGAAATGTTCCAAGAAGCCCCCCCCCAACCCCCTTTTTCAAAGATGACTCAGTTTTTAACCTTTTTGTCTCTGTCTTGTGTTCTCACCGAACGATGTACACACTGCAGCTTTTTAATATATGTTTGTATGACCCTGTGTGTGCATGTGGGCATCAGTGTAGGGGTGTGTGTTTGTGTGCGTGTGTGTCTTTGGGTGTTCCCTGGTGGCGGCTCTGGGTCTGCAACCTTCAGAGGATTGAATACAAGGGCTATGTGTTGTTTGTGTGTTTTTGGAGAAGAGGAAATGGTTTTGGCTGCAAAAGGGTGGGGGTAAATTGGTCACTTGTTCTGATGTATTTTTTTTTTCCCTCCGTCATCGTTTTCAAAGGCAAGGATTGGAATAAACCTTTAATTTCAAATAAGTTTAGTTGCATTTTTAGACCTGAAGAGCTTATGTCTTTGCATCTAGAGAGAGCTTTCTGCTGAGTATTTTTACTGAACCCAACAAAAGTCTGAAAAATAATCCCAGAAACAAAATCTGGACACACTTCAGAGAAAACTCATATTGGAATTGATATTTTCCAGTGCATCTTATTCCTCCAGGAGAATCCAAGAACAAGGTTGAAAACCAACATTTTCAGCCATCACTGCATTACAGACAGCAGTTTAAATCACTGCATGGACCCAGGAATACTTCCTAAACCTATCATCAGAACAGAATGTGAAGAAGCAGCAGCTGTGATGTTAGATCCAAAACACCTCTGCATTCAGTTTTTGAAACTGGCTCAGAATTCATGAATATGGGATGGACTTTTGTGTAAAATTTGTGCCGCAAAATGGAAGAGAGTCAGGTCTGCCCCAAGCCCAACAGAAAATGCTGAAATGCTGATGGAAAAGCAGATGTGGAATGAGAGATATTTGAATGAATCAGACAGCTAACAGTGGAAGCCACTGGAAGGTGATTCTCATCAACATCAGCAACAACTCCCAGATAGAACCCATGCTTGGAAACAGTAAAAACAGGGGCAAACAAGTTAACACCAGAATAGTTTTCATTACTGGAGATGGCTTTTAAAGTGAAAGAATAAATGATGATGAACTGGCGATGTCTTTTCTAGACTGAAAAGAAAAAAAAAAAGTTTTCCATGTGCTGACATTACTGTCAGCGCAAAGTTTTCTACATTAACATAGCACCATCCACTCATTATGAGCTAATTGTGTGACACAGGATGGATGGAGGTAGGTGGAGGTAGCTGCTCTTCACATCTGAGCAAACACGGATTGTAAGAGTCAACTTAAAATAATAATACAATGAGTTTATGTAATGAGCACTTCATAGCTGTCTATCAAACTTTTACCTGGAGGATCTCAGGCTAAATTGATTTTCCTTGACTGCTTTGTGCTGGACCCTAAAGAGAATTTTTTGCTCTCATGTTCATACCTACCTCAGTTTAGAATCACCAGTTAGCATCTTGATGCATGCTCAATAATCCAGGTGAGGAAAAACCAGAAAGCTGATTTTGTTCATCATTCTGTTTTGATTGTTATGCAACTGTACTGTGTATAAAGTTGGGGAAACCTGCAGTGAGCTGAGACTGAAGAAGCCCGTGATGAAACATTCTCCCACGGTGCCTTCAGATAAACAGAATCAACTTTCTGGGAATCACCAGTTAGTGTAGCATGCACTTTTTGTTTTTTTTTTTTTTAAACACAAACTCCACAGAAAGGCTCCAGCTGACAGGAAGTTTAAACCCAGAGCTTTTTTGCAAAGCAACCGTGCTGTTGTAAAGCAACAGTGCTAACCGCTACACTACCCCAGTTTCATCCCAAATATGGCATTTTCTTCATTTGTATTGCAGGGGAAGCTACACTAACACTCTTTCACCTAATGGTGAAATTTTAAATTGAATTCAGCAAACTGATTACAAATAATTCTTCTAAAAGAAGTAGTAATGCAGCACAGTAGTTAGCATACCCTCATGCAAGCTTTTATTATGTTTTACTGGCATCAAATGCAAAATGAGCAGATATTAAAAAAATGTATATTTGTATAAGCAGTGATCTCTGCTTTTCTTCTCTTTTAATCTGAATTTTATAAGGCTTGCAATTTTTTTGGAAGCACAGTTCTGTTCATTTTCATTCTTGATTCCAACTTTAAGAAGTTTTGAAAAGCATTTTATTAGGGGAGGGGATCCCCATTTCTGTTTCTTGTTTGGTTTGTATGAATATGATAATACTTAAAGCAGACCACTGTTTCAGTGAGGATTGTCTCGCTGTCCCTCCAGAAGGCTGGTTTGGAAGCTGGGACGTTGTCCCTTCTCTCTGCTTGAAGTTGTAGTACACTGGGAAAGTTCACTGTGTGTAAACTGTGATCTGCCTTTATGTCTGGCTCTGCTCAGTGGGGGCCCAGGACGTCAAAGAGATAGCCTACCACTTCAAAGTATAGCGCGTAACATTTGCTAATTGTCTTGTTTTCTTCCCCTCGCTGCCTCTGTCTCCATAGCAGGGTTTGTCTGGACCTCAGTGCTCTAACCCAGCCATGAGCATCATCGGAGCTGAGGATGAGGATTTTGAAAACGATCTGAATGATGTGAGTGGAGAAAACAGCGGCGCATGATAACTGAATCTAACTTGATCAACATCTTTCAATTAAGTTATTCTGTCTCCTTTTACACTTATTTGTTTTTGTCCATCTCAGGTGGTGGATGACCAGTGCACAATCTTCAACAGCATAGAGAATTTGAAGGATCGGCCGACCCACCTGCTGGTTTTCTTGCAACATGTCATTCTGCAGTTTGACCCTGCTCCCCTGGTGAGAACTACAACTCACATTATGCAGGCTGCACTACAGCCAGCAAGCTGTAGGACATGGAAATAACCCCAGTTTCCTCAGAACAACTATCTGTTAACACAAGTTAAATAAGTGACGGTAAAAGGAAATTATGAGTCACTCTAAGTGTAGTTGGTATATCACCTGTTAGATATGATCTAATCAGGAAATCCAAATTGTGATAATCATCATTTGCTGTCTGGCTTGTGTGGAACACGTGAAAAGGACTCTTTAATGTTCAGCGTACATCAGCTGTTGTTCCCATGAGTCCAGTCGATTTAAGACTTGGTTTTTAGGGTAAAGGTTAGAATTAGGTGGAGGTTGGGGTTAAGGTTAGGCATTCAGTTGTAATGGATAAGATTAGGGGCGAAGGAATGAATAATGCTGATGAGTAACCCGCACAGGCATAGTGAAAAAGGTGTGTTTGAGTGTGTGTGTGTGTGTGTGTCAATGCTGATAAAAAGCATGCCTGTCCTTTTCCCTTTATTCGGCATGCACAGAACGTGAGCCACCCAGGTACTGTTAAACCTTTCACAGCCATGATGTCCTCTGTGCATCACCTCCCACTTTACCCTCATATATGTCACGACATGAGTAATGCAGCGTGTTTACAAAACATTTGTAATTTTGCAGGTTTTTTGTTTTGTTTTGTTTTTTAGATTGCATCTGTGGTTTTCATCAGTAGAGTGTCCACTATACAAATATTAGTATTTTTATGAAATATTTAGGTTGGGGTATGTGCATGATTATCTCTGGAGGGACAGTGACTACTTTGTGATAGTGTCATTAGGAGTCAAGTATTAAATTGATTTCAGTTATTTTATGCTTGACATTTAAGTACACCGGGTGAAAGTAAAATTAGGTTTTTACGTCTGGCATGCCTTCATATCATATAGGTGTTTTATGATTTTTAGTGGTGATATCAAATAAAAAGTCAATTGTGGTCACGTAATGGCACAAGCAGTTATTTTAAAAGCTTTTGGAACTCATCAACGCTAACTGATATCTTTCTCTGCTCCGTCAGCTCTGTTACCTCCATGTTGAACTCTTCAAAAAACTCAATGTCAAAGAGACCAAAAAGCAGTTTGTGGACTTCTACAACACCTTTTTGGACAAGGGTGCAGTAAGTAGCACACTACACAACGGTTTTTAAGTAAATTGAAAAAGGAAAAAAAAAAGTCACCTGATTGTCACAAACTGACCCAGATGCAGTGACAAAAAGATACAGATATTAGAACTTGAAACATTTAATTTATTGCATATTTAAGATAAAAGTATTTGTGCTAGTCATTAATGAGTACGGTTGGCAGGAGTGTGTAATTTATGCAAACAAAAACTATGCAGTAGTATAGGAATGAAGTCACGTTGATAATGTGATGCATAGTATTTTATTCTCTTTATAATCTTTTTCGTATATATAGCGAGAGTTTGGGATTGCTGTACATGGTATTATAATTGTACTTTAAAGAGAACAAGTAATATGTGGTAACCACTTTCTTTTCATGAAAATTTCTTTTTCTCAGTTTCTTTTAGCTCTTTTTTAAATGGCTGTCTTGTATTTTTTTTTTTTTTTTTTTAAGATCTGTGACGTGCTGCACGGTACTATTTAGAGTCATTATCTCATTGTGATCCCTAAGCAGATGATCCAGTTGCTAAATGGCTTAGAGGATCAAAGTTGCAAACTTGTTTTTGCATGATTTGAAATATCCCCATAATAACACACTTTAGGGTTGTACTGTATAGGGTTGCCTCTTTTTCTTTGTATTTTACATCATTGATATTTGTACAGTTCTTAGATTTGAACTTTAAAAAAGAACAAAGACAAAGCAGCCTTTGTAATATCAATGTCATATTATGCTAGTTTTCTATAAATAGGAATTTATTGAACTGTTAAGCTGTAGTCTATAAGATGGACTTAGGAGAGAGGAGCACACTGTGTGCACTGTTTGCTTGCCGTCTTTCAGCGCTGTTTGCTCTGTCTGTGCAGTATCTGTCCTGCACACCTGGCCCGCATTATTTTTCTGTTCTATTTGCTCCTCAGCACTGATGCACTGTTCATGTCCATCAGCTGATCCAAACTCCCTGTCAGTCCGTACAGTCCCCCAGCTTCCTGTCAGGATCGTGGGAAAGCCCTTTAGAAGGAATCATCTTCTCTTAGTCCCTCCTTTTTTCGCCCCCATCTCTGTTAACCTATTGACGTATAGTTGGGCCATGTGGGTATATTAATGTCAATGACAGAGCTGTGCATCCCCCTTTGGAGTATCTGTTTTTTCTCTTACTTTTCTATTTCCTATGTTAAAATGCCACCCTGTGGTGATATATAGCCACTGCACCACACAGTTTTACTTGGGTGCACTCAACAAACTGACAATCCATACTGTTAGCACATTTTAGTTTGAATCTGGTCTGTATAATCTAATGTTTCCGTTTCTCTCTGTACTTTTTTTTTTATCATTTGCTTTACATTGCAGATTCTGAGAGTGTCAGTACCATCTCATGTAACCTATGAGTTGGGTAAGTTATTTTCCTGTGGTGTTTATATAGAAAGTCATTACCATTTCCCTCTAGTTTTGGACATCTCACTCTTTTCTTTTGCTTTTCTTTCTTCTCCACAAGACCGGACCCGTCCAGATCTGCTCACAGATGACGTCCAAAAGCGTTTTGCTCAGGACGTTCAGAACCTGCAGGTTTCTGAAGTGGCCAAACAGCTGGTGGATTTCAGGTTAGAGATCTACTTTACTTTACTGAATGGCACATAGTTTATAAATCTACAATAAGCAGAAAAATTAAGCTTTCTTTTGATGATCCTTATAATTGTTTTAGATCTTTCATAAACATTCAAACAGTGTCTTCACAAGCTTGCTGAAGGAGTTTGTTTGAATTTTTTCTTTTTTTTCTTTTTTGATGTTATTCAAAGGAAATCGGGGTAAAAAGGTGTAATAACACCTAGCTCAATTTTTTTGCATGGGTTAACCCATTAACTATAACTTGGCATTACTTGAATAACTTCAAACAGTTTTGCAAAGTAATTCATTAGATTTAGCCTTTAGATCTGAAATGTATTCAGTGAGTACGTTTTCTGCGAGGAGGCTTTTTATGAATGTCAATATTTGACATTATTTTCATGTGAACTTAACATTATATATCTTCATTGGTAGGTATGTAATTTATAAAGTCTAGCCACCCTGCGTTCAAAATTGGAACAGTGACTAATACTCAAGTGCTACTTGGCTCCCTCGATATTAAAGCCACATACATTTGAGTGGAAAGACTTTGATATAAAATCTCTCTGTGTAAAAACAACAAAAGGTGTCTTGATGACTCCACATTCTTTATTAATAGCACTTAAACACTTACTCTGACATTTGAGAGTAAGATGTCAAAGGATAATCAAAATTGGAGATCAGGGAGAATATCATGAGTATTCCGGTGTTTATATAATTTTAAATGGCTGATATTAAGCTGTAGCCGATAATGCCCAAATTGTAAGAATGCATTTCTTAGTCCTAGATTTATGTGCACTTGTTACATAACTGGAAAAATATAGTTGCATACTGTGCTGTGCAAAAGTCTTGATCTACCTGTCATTTCTTTGTATTTTGCTGAGAAAAAGGTGCCGTGATTTTATTGAAACGTGTGCGAACATTAATGGAAATTCAGTATATCAGGTAAAAACACAGTTTGGACAATCAGGAATTCAGGAAGGGTTCTCCAGGCTTCTTAAAGGACATTCAAAGCTCTTCTTTGGCTGTTGGCTGCCTTTTGTTCTGCTCTCTGTCAAGAAGATCCCTCACTGCTTCAATAATGAGGTCCAGGCTCTGGGGAGACCAATCCATGATTGGTAGTGCACCATTGTATGTTTTTCTATCCAGATATGATTTTACTGCATTAGCAGTAGGTTTGAGGTCACTGTCATGCTGAAAAATGAAGCTGTTTCCAATCAAACACTTCCCAGATGGTATTAAGTGGTGGATCAATTTCTGACGGTACTTTTCTGCATTCATGATGTCATCAATTTTGACAACACCAACATCACTGGCTGAAATGCAGCACCAAACCATGACAGAGCCTCCACTGTGTTTTACAGATGGCTGTAGACACTCACTGTTGTACCTCTCTCCTAACTTTGAAGCAGAAATTTTAAATTCTGATTCATTACTCCATAAGACCTGTTGCCATTGATTTTCAGTACAGTTCTTATGTAATTTGGCACATCTCAGGCTTTTCTCCCCGTTTCCCTTCCTTGCGATGGCTTCCAACGAGGCTTCAGCGAACAAACTACGAAAGACCTCCAGAAAGCCTGGAGAATTATTGCTCTAGACCACTTTAAATTACAAGAAAGTCTGGGTCCTTGGATGTAAATTTTCAAGCAATGAGGGGTGGATTGAGACTTTTGCTCTTCTATCTTCATATTCATATACTTTTAGTGTTAAAAGTGTTTTTTGCTAAGCTTGAGTCACCTCTCTTGCTTTGCCTAGGCAAAAGAGGATGATGGGTATGACTCCCAATGAGGCTGAGCTGCTTGACGTGGAGAACCACTATCCCACCGACCGTGTTCCAAGGGATATGAAGGAGAAGTCTGTAGCTGAGAACCTGCTAGAGAAGATGTCTGAGACACAGTGAGTTTTACTCTCCACTTGTTAACAATTATTTCATGCATCCATCCTATTTCAGTATCCACAGAGTGAAATTCAAGTAATTTTCTCCATAGACGTGCAGCTGATATGCTAATGAGTAATAGAATGGGTAACTGATTTACATATTACAATAATTCTTTGTTAGATCCTCTTTGAAGCTATTTCCCCTTTGCTACTTTCTGCTGTGCACTTGAAAATGACTGACCTGTTGGATAAAGCAGATGCTTTTGGATTCGTCTTCTCTTATCCTACTTCTAAACTTTCTTTAAAACTGTAAAGGAAAGCGTCAGCATTAGCTTTGCACAGATCCATTTCAAAACACAGCATATACAGCAGGAAATGAGCAAAATCAAACTGACGAAATCTGTGATTGAAACTGAACAAAAGAGAGGAAGAAGGAAATGAGGAAGCAGAGAGGAAAAATGGAGTCAGTAGTGCCACGCTGGCAGGAAGGCTCTCCCTTGGCATTTTGCCAGCTGAAGGAGGGCTAGTGGTGGTAGTGGGTGGTGGAGAGGGGTAAGACAGCAGAAGAGACGAAGGGAAAGAAAGGGCCAGAGGGTTATCGATGCTGGATAGCTCATGCCCTGAACACGGTAAAGAAAGAAAGTAAGAGATCTAGGGGAAAGTTAATCTATCCTTGACCCCGTGGCAAACTACAATGTGTTATCCTCTACAAGAAATGAGTCAGACAGAGAGGGAGAGGAGGCCAGGGAAAGGGGCAGAAGACTGTCTAACTTCATCTTGTCAAAGAGAGAAAAAAAGAACAGCAGAAATGAAAAGAGGTGCACTGTGCACAAGCAGCACTCACCCTGTGAATATAACCACGACGTGAGTGGAGAAGACACATAAAGCCTGCAAAGGAGTCCGTATCAAAGACATGATAATTCAGTTTTGACTCACTCAATTACTATCACATAGTTGAATGTCTATCTCCAGTGCACAAACGATTCATTCAGCCTCACTCCATTCAGTCCTCCTCACAATCATCTCTCTGTTCCTCTCCAACACTCCCGCACCCAGTCACCCCTCCACACTCACGCGCATACCTCCCTCCATTCTCGACCACAACACAGTGACCTCGCCCCATCTGTTTCTTATTGGTCTCTCCTGCGAAGTGAACAAGCCAGCCAGTCGATTTGATTGGATTATGCAAGGAAATCCCAGGGAAACCCCTCCCATCCTTTATGTCCATTTCAAAACATGAGTATCCAATTTCCATAGTCTTGCCTGCATGTTGCATCAGACAAAAACATGGTTAAATAGACATTTCCGCTGCGCTGGATCACTTCTGACTTTGCTTTCCAGACGGATGACTGAAGAGACAAACCAGGGCAGAGAGTTTTTGACACTGACAACAGTTTTTTTTTTTTCGTAGATCACCAAGTGTGCAGGTTGAGTTTTAAATTTTTAGAGCAAGCAGAAGAGCAGCTTTTGATGCATCTTTTGCTCTTTTGATCTTTTTGTTGTTGTTGTTTTGTTTTTTTTCCTTGCTTTTTTGGAGAATTGTAGAATATGATCAATAGCTTCAGGTCTGAGCACAACAGCACAATAATTACCTTTGAGTTGTATCCAGAAAAGCTTAGTCACTTCAGATTCCACAGGCCCAAAACAGAGTTCATAATTAGTCGAGCAAGAGAAAGAAAAAATGTTACTTAAAAGGAAGAGGTGAGTTGGATGCTGCATCAGGAGAAACACCTGTTTTGTTTTCTTTGTCTTTCTCCACAATAGTGGCATCACTGACACTTGTTCTTTTTCTTTCAGATCAACAGTTGTCTCGGACGAGGAAAAATGGTGAGTTACCATCGTATTAATGTAGTTGTAATGTTTTGTTTGTTTGTTTTTTGCTTTTTTCCTTCAAGTTGGGTGCTTGTGCACATGTAGCACGCTTGACCTCTGCAAGCCCGGGTGTGGTCAAGCCAATAGATTTTTGCATACTGCTTCAGTGTACCAAATGCATGAAAATGTGTTTTGCAGTAGATTTGCTTTAGAGAAAGTGTCCTGATTTGAAAATGTATCTTTTTCCAATATTGGCACTTTTTGTTTTATTTGCAGATTCTATTTCTAAATGTTCAGATTTTCTCTTAATGCATATATTAGTGCATATAGTGCCTGTAGTCTCTTAGGGTTATATTTGTCAAATATATTAACTGTCATGCTTGTCTTAGTGTCTGTAGGCTGTTATCCTATAACTCCTAGTCCTCTACAGTTGAAATCCTTTCTTGTACTTCTTGTATTCAAGCAGCATGCTCTGAGAAACTGGGCAGTGTCTTGTAATGCTATCCACTTTTGTTCTGTGCACATCCCCAGAGTCTCCTCCCTTTCTTAACTCTTTTCATTTCTCCTCAACTCAGTCTTCATGATATGATATTTTTTTCTTCTACCCACTCTTTTGAGCTCCTCCTCTCGTGCTCCTCCTCTGGACATCTGCAGCTCTCCTACTCCCTCTTCTAATCTTTTATGCAGTTTATCAATTTTTTGCAAGTCTCTCAACATTACTGCTTGTAGATGGTGCAAACACACTGGTGTAGCATTTTTAAATACCTTTTGCAGCCTTTAATGTGAGGATGTGCGCATCTATAGGGAGCAAAAAGGTTTTCGCCCAGCATTTAAGCAAGTTCATTTATTAATAAAAAAAAAAAGGGGGGGGGTCTTGCAAAACAAAGAGTATTAACAAATAATTACCAGTCAAAGTCAGTATTATATTTTATTAACACAAGTCTCCTACTTTTCCACCAGCCAATCCATCTTTAATGCAGTGGCCGTGTACATGAAACATATTGGGGTTAAAAACAGGGCAGCTGACAGTAAGAAGTCCAAAGGAGGTTTCTTCAGGAGACAGCTGCCAAAGGTAAACTACCAACATTTGTGTAGAACCCAAATAAATACATTTACTATCAGACAGGTCAATAATTGCACTGCACTGTCCTCCTCTAAACTTTGTGTTGTAGCATTTGTATTTTTGCAGCCTTTCGATCTGACTTTAATTTCACCTTATTTCTTATTTGCTACCTCTGCTATTGCTGCAGTCCACCAAGCCTAAAGGCCCAAAAGGCTTTACATTCCCACCCTGGACTGTAACTGGTATGTACCAGTTTTTTAAAATTTTCCTGTGTTATAATTTATTATGTTGGAATATGTATTATATTGACTTTTCAGATTTACTTAGCCACGTTGATGAATAGTGTGGATATGAAAACATTTCATCCTGCCCTTCTTTCCAGCTCCAACTGAGGTCAAACCTAGAGCTGAGGTTGAAGGTACTCACTGTTCAGAGTCCTCCCCCTCTCCTTTTTAACTTGTAGAATGAGAATGGTACTAATTAATCCACAAGCATGTCTGCATGTCCTGAATCAACCCAGGAGAGGATGTGGGTGGAGCATTCTTTAATTTATTTTGTGTATTGGGGTGGTTGTTTTGCAAACTGTACAGTAGAACTAATTCTTCAAACACCAAAAACTTCACAAGTTGCCCATTCATCAAGTAAGGAGTCTTTGGTGAACAAAGCGTGAGTAGTCCTATTCTAAATGGGTGTTCCTCAACTGTTAGATCTGGGGCCTATACTACGAAGCAGGATTTTGGCTTATGCGGGTAACTTTGGGGTTAACCCTGGGTTTTTCTGTACTACGAAGGTGGCTCACTTTTTACCGGGGTAAATCGCTATTGTAACTTATGCTATGAACCTAACCTGCTCCTGAGCAGGAAACACCAGAATACCCGTTCAATCTGTTACATTAATTTCACTTTGATCTCCGATTTCCGCCTCTCCTTTATTAGGGTGGGGAACAGTAAACGTTTAAATGTATCCAGTTTAAAGTTTCAAAGCTCTAATGTGCAGTCGTCACCTTAGAAATAAGCAGCAGCACCCAGCAATGAAATTAACTGGAATTAAAATGTTAATTTTACTGCTCTGTGCGCTAAATCACCAGATTAATGATTTTCTGCAGCATTCATCTGTTGTACTTGCATTTTACTGTTATATTTTAATGTTCTTTATAGATTTTTAATCACCATTTGATAGTGTCTCTTGTGTAGGTGTCATATGACCTGTGAATGTCCCCTTTTAGACTGGTTAGATTCTGCCAACACCGCCCCTTTCATGTGAGCGCGTAGGGGAAACACTGGGTTAACTTATTGAGTTGATAATCAGCCTCATATGTATGTTTATCCTGATCGCTGCTGTTAGGGTTAATGAATCTAGATAACAGAAGGATATCCTGGCTATGCTGAACTTGCTTTGTAGTATAGGGCCCTGGTTGGCTGAAATCACTTGTGTGCCCCTAACCCATAACCAGCCAAATCTAGTAGTTGAGGATTGCCCACTTGTGTCTCGCAGAGACTTTCATTCATCTAAATTAAAACATTGTTGATGTTCCTTTGTGCCAAACTAACCCTTTAATTAACTGCAGAAGCCCTGATTATGCCATACTCATCTTGTCTGTCTAACTTACAAAATCTTTTTTTAAACTGACTGAGGTGCTTTTTGGTTGTTTTGTCTGTATTTGTAATATTTATAGTTCAACTTTGTTGTCATAATCTTCCTTCTTTTTAATAGAAAAGGATAAAGGCCCTAAAACCACCGTGAATATCCCTGCAGTTCCTATTCCTCTCAGCAGAAAGCCCAGTAGTACCCCTTCCGTCCCACCTGTGGTAGAGTCCATTGACATCACGGGCAATTCCACCATCAACAACACCCCAGAGTCACACAATGATGGTAAACTTATTGATGAACAAGACAACTAGCTACTGGGAGGCTGTGCTAATTAATGCCCACACTAAAAGATTTTGGCTTTTTAACCATAGCTTTTGTGGCCTTTACACTTGGCGTCCACGCTACTCCAGCATTTTAAGACCCATAACACGAAGACTTGGTAGGTCTGGATAAAACTCCAGGACTTCATTTTAGACTGGACAGGCAGTTTTGCTTTCTTTGCTGACCTCGTTGTCTAAGATAGCAGCCATTGTGTACGTAAATTTAGTATTTAATTGCACTGCTACTACCTACATGCCTATGAGATATGCCCAGTGATGTGTCATGACATGCTTTTCCAGTAGATTATTTGAAATGGCACTGATGGTTTTCAATTAAAAATATATTTTCTAAAATGAAAACATGTTGTGCTTTGAGCTAAATACTAACAAACCTTTAAACGTGACAGTGCTAATGTACTGTTTACCATGTTTAACTTGTTAGCGTGTAATTTCCAAAAAATACAAATATGAGACAAGACAAAATAAATATATAGATATATGGGCACATAAAAATTGTATTGCTATTATATCAGCCTTCAGAGTGATTTGATGTACTCTAAGTTAACAGAATAAATGCTAAATGTAATTTTCCAATCTTCTAGGTGTCCTAAGCAATCGCTTAGAGACTCCAACTGTGCCGGATGGGGGTGATGTGTCCCCTGTTGGGATGGGAAGTGGGCTGCCCATTGAGCTCGTCTCACCTAGTGAATTACCCTTAGAGGATCCTGTGGAGAAAGAAAGGTGAGGAAGACAGATGGTAATAAAGAGTATCGTCTAGGGAGTGAGGTTATAACTGCAGTGTAATGTCTCACTAAGAGAGTATAGGCGTTATAGAGGCTTTGAGATTGTAATCAGATTATAATTAAGCTCTATGGGAGACAAATAACAGGATAACGTGGAACAAAGTGTCTGAATTGCTGCGGCTGAGGGAGCTTGGTAAAACTCCCCCAGCAAGTCTGTCCCTGCTGTGTGCTAGCTTTTGTCATGCTGCCCATTGCTCGCTAGTTAACAGAGGCTTCAGTCTTGAGATGGACCCTCAACAGGTGAACCCAAATCCAGACTTTTTCTTCCAGCCCGCTGCCTTCCCGTCCCTCATTCCCTTTCTCCTTTTTCTTTTCCACAATGGCACATGTGCTCTCCTTCAAGTTTCTTCTGTTTTTGTTTTATTGTTTGTGTGTGTGCGTCCTTTGCATCTCTTGATGTTTACAACAAGGCTTCATTGCAGTTTTTTGTTGCGTATAATTTATTCTTTTTTTTTTTATTGGCTTGAGGTATATTTTGGCAATAAAAAGGTGTCTTCATCCATACTTACACATATGTAATCATAATAGTGCCATGACATCAGTTGTGATTCTTTCTAAGTCATAAGCGTCTATGTGAAAACACTAATATTTTTTTCTAAAGTTATAAAAAACCAATTTGAGTATTATCAGTTTGTTCTACTGCCAGGTTTTAGACAAAATAGCAAATCTTTACACTGTTGTTATATTAATGGTCAAAAGTAAACAGTACATTTAGTTTTGTATTTTTAGTTCGTTGTGGCTTTTCACTCTGTGTGCTTTCCAAGGTGTCTACGTCTGTCGCCGTGGTCAGGCCCGTCCTTTGTCCTGCTTGTCTCCACAGTATGTGGGGTTACATGTCGTGCCAGGGGCTTTGGCATTGTTTTTTGGCATGCTACTCTGACAGTGGTTTAAGGATTTGTTTAGGATATTGTGGTGGGGTGTACATTTTTGTTATGTTATGGTTGTTACTGTGGCTTACAATAGTTGTGTAAAAGGCGAGTGTGTAACGATGTGGTGTCCCGTGTTTTTACAGACGGAAGACAAGGTGGGTGTCAGCGCCTTGACAGAGTCATGGACATGCTTCAGGCCTTATGTTGATCACATAATCACACAAACACAGAAGAAACCACTCACATAAACGCACTCACATTGAGCTTTACACTGCTCTGGAAGCACGTAACACAAACGTGGTGAAATATTTTTAACCTGCTTGTGAAGGAATTCGCTTGATTGTTGAGATCAGCTGGATTATTTTTAGTTGTGTATCCACATTGTGTGAAACTGGAGAACTGCTGACACTTTAAAGTTGCTCAACTGAAACAGTACACTAAGTAGAAGCAATGCCCGGCTACTTTACCATATCTTTGTAGACTGGCAGTTTCATACAGTGTATGAAACATACTTTGATTGTCTAAACATATGCATGTCATATCATGCATATTTACTTGTCACCCATTTTCTTTTTCTCTATCTTCTGTGGATGTGATTTTTTTCTTTTTATGTACAAATTCTCTATTGAATTAACTCATTTTCTTTATCTTCATAATTACCTCCCTGCATATGACTTCTTCCTGCTACACTGTTTTCTGTTTTTGTCTTTTGGCATCTCTTTTTATTCTCCGGCCTCCCTTTTCCTCTTAAATCCACACATCCCCCTCCCCCCCCCCTTCCTGCTGCCTTCTTTCATTTCCACCTGTCACTTTCCTTTCTTCTGTCTCTTAACTGTCTTCCTCCTCCCCCATCCTCTCCCAACTTCACCCCCTTCAGTAGGAAAGTGGCACGCAGTGAAAGTGCCCGCGTGGATCGGCACCCGTCTCGACGTCGTGGCTCTTCTCGGGCCAAACAGTCTCGCTCCCGTAGCGATGTGGACCTCCAGCCACCCTCTACCATGACAACACCACCTTCCCCGCTCACCCCCCAGCACCTCCATCCGTAAGATGGGAAAACCCTCTCTTAATGCCTCTCTTCCTGGCGAGGTGCACAGCAGGGACAGACAGGATGTCAAATACTGACAGTTAAAGCAGGATGAGTGCAGCGGTCCTGAAATAATCAGGAAGCACTTTAAAAATAATAAATCACTTTGAAGGCTTAAATGCACCTGACTCATTTAGAATCACTGTAGGATTCAGAATCCTAAGATGACTTAGGAGGCATATTTATTAAATCCTCATAGAAGGGAATGTCTGTTTTCTCCTGTAAACTCGATCAGTCACGACTCTCAGTTGCCTGTCAGATGGGTTTGTTTCTAACAGCTGACCTGTGCTGTGAGCATCAGGGAATGAGTAGCATTTAAACAGCACTCTCATCAAATACGTGGCTCTTTAGGGGAATGAGGTCAGTCAATATTGATCGTTTGCTAAACATTAAGTGCCCTTTATTAAAGCTTAGCTTATTTGCTGTTTTCCAAATGTAAATCTTTAATCAGTTGTACTGTCATAACTCAGACGGGAGCTTCGTAAAAAACATTACAGAATTGACACAGGCCTGCTTCATTCAAAAATACATTTCTCAGATTAATTTTTTATACAGTGGTAAGAAATTATGATTTTTGTAAATTCAGATTTAATATTTGTTATTCTTGAATCACTTTAAGTCTAAGCCAAAAAAATCACTTTGGTTTTTGCTTGAGCCATTACCTGTTTGTATTGCTAAATTATCACGAGCTATTGCAAAACAATACTAGTCTCAACAAACATTTACTACCTGCTATCAATGGCAGGTTCTATTAGCTATATGGCTAACTCACAAGAATAACATGACTTGATAGATGGCTCGTCTGTCAGATGTTCCGCACACCTTTGTAGTATGCTTAATTATCTAGAGTTAAGGTGTCCCTGATGTACATTTAGAAAGACCAGCTGTTCACAGCTACTGCTGTTCCACAGGCAACAACCTCCGCTTGTGCTTCCAGAAAGAGTATCACATAACTTGATAAGTGACTGGTCGCATTTAGTATAAGTCATAGTTCTAGTTTTAAACTAATGACTCTCCCCTCCATTCATTCCTTAGCCCGGAGGGGCTCATTTTAGCTCCTGAGCCTGGCCACTCCCCCACCACCCTTAGCCCACAGGTGGAGGAGTTAGATCCCCGGCTCCAGGAGTTTGAGTCTGATCCACCCAACTGGAGGGAGCTGGCCTCTGCTGAGGTTCTCTCCAGCCTGAAGAAGAAGGAGACCAAGAGGCAGGAAGTCATCAATGGTAAGAAAGAGAGGGAGACAAACGCTTGATGAGAAGATAGATGAGTTTGTAGTATAGACTATTTCTTTTAATTTCTTTTCAACATCACTCATGCTTTTCCTACTGTCTTCCCCCTCAGAGTTGTTTACAACAGAGCATGCACATGTGCGAATGCTAAGTGTCCTTCAGGTGATCTTTGCCAAACCGTTGGAGAGAGAGGAGCTCCTGACCGGGCCTGAGATGAACACCATCTTCCCCAGCCTCGACGAGATCATTGAACTGCACAGTAAGTGCTCCTGCAAAGAAATATTTGTAACCAGAGCCAGACAGTTGAATATAGCACCCTTCCTTCAAATAGCAAGAATACCAATATGCAAATAACATCCTTCCTTACTCATTAGTGCAATTACTAACTGCATGTACAACCTGTAACTGAGTGCACTGTTGTTAAAAAACATGATGTTAAATTTGTTATTCTGGCCAGTAGTGTAGATACAGGACGAATGCCTAGTGCTGCTTCAGTTGCCGGGACAGTGTTGGGGAAAGAGAAGCTGCTCAGCATGTGCTGAAAATCAATTGCCTGTCTCTGACTCTCAATTTCAGATAACTTCTATGACAACCTGAAGAAACTGCGTAAGGATGACAACTTCATAGTTAAATCAATCAGCCCCACAGTGCTCAACAGAGTGAGTCATCATAGTCTTTCCATTCATTTCATCATAGAACATTTCTCTTTTCTCTCAGTGCACGTGTTACTCTCAGAAACACCAGCGCCAATATGTGCCAACAGGTTCATTCTACACTATTTAACAGTAAAAATGTCGCAAGGATTTAGGTGTTTTAACAAAACGATGTGTTACAATAATGCAGAAACTGACAAACTGACAGTAATAGCAACACCATTGTATTACTCATCAGTTTATAGCATTAGCCTCTTTAGCATTTGCTGAGTTTGCCTCACTTTATTTTATTTTTTTACCTCTAGCTACCACAACACAATCTTTGACTGTAATGTTGTTGGGTTTTTGTGTGTGTTTTAGTTTGGTGGTACAGAGGGGGAGTGGTTCCAGAAACTGACAGCGCGGTTCTGTAGTCGCCAGTCATGGGCACTGGACCAGATCAAGACCAAGCAGAAGAAAGATCCACGCTTCAACACTTTCATACAGGTACCGCATACACACACAAACGGATTTTTTTCTTTCCCCTCCAGGATTGAACACACATGCATATGCAAGGTCTTGTAAAAAGTCACAGAGATGTTCTCATTTTTGACTCTGTATGTGTGTCTTTATCCCAGGAGGCAGAAAGTAAGCCCCAGTGCCGCAGGCTGCAGCTCAAGGACATCATTCCTATAGAGATGCAGAGACTGACCAAGTATCCACTACTGCTGGAGAATATTGCAAAGAATACAGGTGTGTCCCAGGCCTGTTTGTTGCCCACTGTGTTAGTATACATCAGTATTGTAAATGACCAGTGTGTAATTATTGCCGATACTGACGGCACACCCATTTCTATTGATTCATGATATATAGTGCCATATTTACCCCTTCTCAAAGACAAAGATAAACCCAAGCAAATACAAAATGCAGTATTTTTGAGCCGAATACTTTTTCACAGCACTGAACATTATCATTTGAATCGTTTGAAAATGTAGAGGGAAGTACCACCATCACCAATGATTATGTTAGATGTTGGGGGGTGATACATGAACATGCACAAGTATCATCCAAAGCATGATGACGCTAAGAATCTCTCTCACCGGCTATGTGATGCTCTGTTTGTTAATGCATAATAAACCAAGCATCCGAATGGGGAAGAAAGGTGATTTAAGTGGCTTTGAATGTGTCATGGTTGTTGTTGCCAGATGGGCTGGTCTGAGCATTTCAGAAGCTGTTGATCTACTGGGAATTTCCTGCACAACCATCTCTAGGGTTTACAGAGAATGGTCCAAAAAAGAGAAAATATCCAGTGAGCAGCAGTTCTCTGGGCAAAAATGCATTGTTGATGCCACAGGTCAGTGGACAAGGGACAAAGTTGCTAATTGCCTTTGTCATAGCCATTAGTACAGTTAGTACCCCTCTGCAGTGACTGATGCATGGCCCATAACACTGAGCCCCTCCTGAGTACTTGCAGTACAAGTCTTGTGCAGCTCACTGAGAAAGTTGTTAACATCAAGTGGGCCAGTGGAAGACTCTTAGTGTTTTGTGTACACTTCTGATTTATGGCTTTTGTGTGGGCTCTGCTGTTAAAGATGTATTTTCCTCATCTCTGTGTTTCGCTCTCACCACAGAGGACCCAGAAGAGAAGGCGGAGATTGAGAAGAGTGCAGAGTGCTGCAGAAAGATCCTCAACCATGTCAATGAGGAGGTCAAAATGATGGAAAACCTGTTGGTAAGAAACACTCAATTCACTACTCGGCCAACAGCTATAGAGTAACTGAGCACCAATTGGAGTCTTGTAAATTAATTTTGAGACTTCTGTAGGTCTTTGCTTGTTAGACTACTACTTCTTGTGCTATGTTATCAGACAGACCACAGTCTGACCCCCTAATCTTTCTGTCTCTCTCAGACTCTGAAGGAGTACCAGCGTAAACTGGATACATCAGGACTAAAAACCAGTAATGAGCTTTATAGTGAATATAAGGTAAGTTTCTTTTGACTAAGTTTGTGTTTTGCAGTCACTATTGCAATTTTTTTTCAAGATTTTACTGCAAGATATTCTCATTATTCTCCTTCTGTCTTTACTAGAACATTGACTTGACTCAGAAGAACATGCTCTATGTAGGCCCGCTGATTTGGAAAGTCACCAAAGAAAAGGCTGTTGGTAAATATGTGCTGTATTACAGGCGTTTCTTTCACAGCAACAAGATCAAACATTTTAGTTTTGCTAAGCCATTTTTGAACATTCTTATTTTCAACAAATTCTAGACTTGCCTTAATATTGTGGGTAGCCCCGCATGCCCTTCCTGACTCAACCCCAAAGGGATTTGTTTTTCCTCCAGGGATTGAAGCAGGGAGCTTTTGGATGCACATGTGCAAACCACCATGCTAAAAAGACACTTGATTCTCTCACCAACCAATAGGTGGATCCCTATTTTTAAACATTTGGAACCAAAATTGATCAAACTTTGTGGAAGTATTCCATAGGGGCCCAAGAACATATGATTTCATTTTCAAGGTCAAGGTCACCAAAAATGTTCTAAAATGAAAATAAATAATTTTTTTTTTTTTTTTTTTAATCTGTCGCGATGAAATTTGGTACTCAGGTATAAACAGTTACTGTTGATAATTCATTGTCTTTTTTTAAAATTTCAATGAAAATACAGTAATCCAAAGTGAAATACAAACCACAAAAATCATATACATGCTTTGTTTTTTCATTTTTATTTATTTATTTATTTTTTTTTGAGGATGCTATTAGGGTACATAAAGTGAATATGATATATCCAGATGATATCTGCCATAATCTGTTCATGTGAATCTCATTTTTTAAATTAAAAAAATAATAATCATATTTTACTTCAGTTCAGTTACTGAATATGCAGCCTTAATGATAAACAAATTGGCAGCATGTGGTGGTTAGCCTTGTTGCTTCACGGCAAGAAGACCCTTGGTTTGAATCCAGTCTGGGGCCTTTCTGTGTGGAGTTTGCATGTTCTCCCTGCATCTGCATGGGTTCTTTCCAGGTTGTCCAGGTTCCTCCCACAGTCCAAAGACATGCACGGCGTTAGGTTAATTGGTGATTCTAAATTGGCCCTAGGTGAGAATGTGAGGCTGAATGGTTGTCTGTCTCTGTTAGCCCTGCGACAGAATGGCAGCCTGTCCAGGAATTAGATAAAAAAGATGATGATGAATGGATAATGATAAACAAGAATAAGCAAAAACACTAATTACAAAGCTAAAACAAAGATATGAGGTTTAAAAGTTATTTTTGGAACTGTTAGATGCACTGAGGAATGCCAATAAAACAAACACTGAGTAAATTACACACTGTATATCCTTTCCTCTGTGTTCTCATTGCTCCCACTCTTTCTGCTCCCTGTTCCTCAGAGGTGCAGTGTGTGCTGCTTGCGGACTTGCTGGTGCTCCTACAGAAGCAGGATGACAAGATGGTCCTCAAATGCCAGAGCAAGAGTACCATCGCCGTACAGGAGGGCAAGCAGATGCTGAGCCCTATTATTAAGCTGGACTCAGTCTTCCTCCGTGATGTGGCGACAGGTTAGCTGTGCACTGCAGTACAGTAGTTTACAAGTCCCTTTAATTGTGAGATCAATATTACTCAGCATTCCAATTACTGTTTTTTTTTTGTTTTTTTGTTTTTTTTACCTGTTGTGGCAGATCGAAAGGCTTTCTATGTTATATTTACCTGGGAGAGTGGAGCGCAGATTTATGAACTAGTGGCTCAGTCTGTTGCAGAAATGAAAACGTGAGTATCAAAGAGAATTGTACAGATTAATCATGTTTCCTTCTGAATTTAAACCAAAGGATCAATTGTATCTGTATTTCTGTATTTTTAGTTGGACTGAAGTGATAAAGAAAGCAGTGAGTGACCTGAAGAAGGCTGGCGCACCCATGAAGTTGACGCTGCCTCCTGGAGCTGGTGGAGCACCCTTTAGTCCCAGCACGTAGGTGTTAGTCTGTGTTATCTGTTTAAAAAGTGAGATCTAGTCATTCCCTGCCAAAGTTAATTTATTACAAAATATCTCATTTCATTTTTCTCTCATAGTCTGAATGCCCCTATGAGCCCGATTGAGAATGGAGCTTTGAAAAGCAGCAGTGGTGAGACTATAGTGTTTTATCAGCAGAACACCTAATAAAGATTAAAATTTTACCATTGTTACACACTCATGAAGGCACAAGCAAAAGTTAAGCCTTGTCTCTGTCTGTAGATAAGGAAAACTTGACACATGAAAAGTCTACAGATCCCCGGCACAGGCTGATTGATTTCCTGTCTGAAAAAGGCTTTGATTTGATAGGCCACACCAACAGCGATCAGGAGAAGGTGGCCAACAAGGCATTGGATGAAGGTGAATAAGGGTCTTCTTGTACTTGTATTAATAAACTTTAAATAACTGTCTTTTTGTTTTTGGCTTTATTTCAAAGTAACTCGCCTATCCTAATAAAACCAATGAATCTGTCTCCTCTGTTAGTCATGTCACTGAAAAGGCTGCTGATCGGCAGCATCAGTCTATCGGAGGACTCGCAACTTGATGAAGAAAATGAAGAAGCGCAATCAGACAGACCTGGGCAAGATGTGGAACACTGTCAGTCAACAGGTTGGCCTGTCTGTTTTATTTAAAGGATTAATTTAATGGTGATACATAGATGAGAAGCTCAATGCCACTCTCATATCTGTAAGCCCAATATGAATGTTGAGCCAGCTTAGCTTGGCATAACAACTCGAAGTTTTATCTGTAAGCTTGAAATAAGTTCACCCACAAACTACACAATCTTTTTTCCCCGTTCTTTTTAAATGACCCATTTTTTTTATTTAATTCACTTCAAATTGTTATTATTATGAAATATTGTACACTTTATCAAGCGTGTTAAATTAGTCCTTATATCAGTTGTCCTCATATCCATTCTGAAAGCAGGATAGCCAATCCTGTACCAGGGCAGTTTCCCTTTCACATAAAGCGGGATTTTGTGTATGTGTGTATTACTCTATTTGAAGCACTGTTACAATGAAATTGTATTGTCAACCAGTTTTCTAGTGCTAATTATTAATGACCAGAATTTATTACAACTGACTGTTGACACTTCTAAATTACGACTGTCCATCTACAGATGAAAATGAGACCACAGATGAAGTAGCTGAGGAGACGAACACCACCAGCAAGGACAAAGAAGGTTCAAACCCGAAAGGAGACAATGAGAAGAGCATCAGTGCACCCCTGGTGTTGTCCCAGGAGAGGAGGGAGGAAGTGTGCAGAAGGCTGCACAGCCTGGAGGAACAACTAAAGAGACTACAGGTGAGCACAAGGGGAGATGGAGGGGAATATTGAGAGAAAACTGTAAGCAGGGAGCAGGATGTATGACAGGTGCAGATAGAAATGTCAGCTATAACAAAAGATTGGAACTGACTAGAAAGAGACTCGGAGTTGGGCATCAAGATTTCAGTGGGGTAAGGAGTGCGCTGTGGACAAATGGGGGCCAAATGGCACAAAAGAGAAACCAGAGAATAGAAAACCATTTAACTGCTGCTGTTATTGCTTTGCTGAAAATTGCCTTGTGAAATTGGGCTTCTCTAAAAATGGCTATTATGTCCAACGCTTGCAATGGGATGTGTCAGAGAAGCAGTGAGGGAGACGAAGAGAGGATGTGAAGAGGAGAAGGTTGAATTGTGTGTGTTTGTGTGTTCTCAGTTCCTAAGGTGATATTGATTTTGTGTGTTGCAGACTGTAGAAGAGGAGCACCACAAGCTGCAGGAGGTCCTTTCCAAGTTCTCACTGGAAGGGGGTAACTTCCAGTGAGACGCCGTCATGCCACCTGCTGGCCGTTAGGTGAGAACACTAATCTAGATGGTTAATTGTCATCATGATCAAGGGCACGGAGCCATTTCCAATCTTGAATGAACAATGTTCAAAGAATCAGATCTGGATAATGTCCTAAGTACTTCTCACATATAGCTCACAACAGAAAATTGCTTAAACTCACTGTAGATGTTTTATGTAGGCAAAGGTGCTTCATGTATAGAATGCATGGTGTAGAACACAAGACCCACTTGGGGAAGAGGTACATAGTGAAATAAAATAAAAGTAACAACATAAGATTCTGTGTAAATTCATGTAATATAAAACAATACCTAAAAAGTAAATACTAAAAAAACACACACACACAAACAGTAAATGGATAGATTTTTTTTAAACCCTGACACATATGTGCTGTTGTTGTTAAGCTGTGTACATCACAAGTAACATTCATAAAGAAGTTGGGGTAGCTTGTATGTGGACTGAGAGGTGAAGCCCAAGGCAAAAATAAAAACCACTTGGTGCTGGGACTGTTGGCTGTGGGCTAATGGCAGCAGCTGAAGGTGACTAATGACAGCAGCAGCATCTTTATCAGCTCCTCTCGAGCTGCGTTTTCATTTTTGTGACTGTAAAGTCTGACATAGACGGCGCTTGGAGAGATTTTACCAAAATCAAATGGAAACTACAAAAATATGATGTACAAAAAGAGGATTTTACCACAAAAAAAGCAAAGGACACTGTTCTTCCCCAGCTAATTATTACGTTTACGTGTTTTCTCATATTTACTTTTTCCTCATTTCTTTTCTCCTGTGTAGGTTTTGACTGGTGCTGGTTTGGACTGAGTGAGTTTTCAGAGGCTTTCCTGGAAATTCCTATGCCCTCATACGTCTACAACCGGACCATTGCTGCATTTCTTTTCTTTCTTTTTTTTTTTCCCTTGTGTGTATGCGTGCGTGCGTGTGTGTGTCACAGCTGTTTGCAGCCGAGCAGGAGCTTTTTTTTTCTTCTTTCTTTCATAACCAATTGGCACTGTAGAGGAGGGCTTTGTGCACAGTGCAGTGGTTCAGGGATGGAACATGGGAGGTGTGCATGTGTACTGTATGTGTGTCATTTTGTGTGCATGCTTGATAGAGAGCTATACAAAATGAATCCTACTTTTAAGTGTGAGAAAGCTATTGCTGAGAAATGCCAAAAGAAATGAAGCAATATTTTGTTGGCGAGATGCTGGCTAACACAATGTAGTGATTTGAGTCTGCTGTAACACACATACGCAAACCAGAAACATGCATGATCGAAATTAATTTACAGTAATGCCAAATTCTGATGTACAGTAAAGGAGAGAGGCTTAAATGGCCAATGTAGCATTAGAAGGTGTATTGAATAGTACTGCTGATATATAGTGTTATTTCTAGTCTATGCCAAAGTAAAACAGAGATGCACTTTTTTCTGATCAAAACAAGTTAAACACACACTGTTTTTACTAAATTTGCTACTTTAACTTTGTATTCTGTATTATGTAGGCAGCCCTCATTGAAACGATGCATGCAAGAAAGTGTATGTATGTGTGTTACAGAGTTTTTAATTAAGGATGCATTTCTTTGGAGGGTTTTTACTGTAATTAGGTCACATAAAAACATAAATAGTGCCAGTGTAGGTAATCATGCTGTTAATAATGGAGATTTGTTTGTATGTACCGCCTTTATTTATTCCTTTGAGTCCTGGTCTCTTCATCTGAGTGAAGCTGATACAATCCCGGCTCCAAAACAAAGAGTGACGTGCAACTGTTGGACAAGACGAACGAGAGTGAAACTGGGATGTGTAATGCAGATCAGAGTGGAGTTAAGGGGAAGGAATTGGAAATTGGTTTCAAGGTTGTTGGTTTTAGATGGCTTTAATTTGATGGTCATGAGGAGATTAGGATTTTCACCCACTGTACTTTAAAAAAAGCAAAAAAAAAAAAAAAAAAAAACAAAAAAAAAAAACCCCCCACACAAACATAGAGAGCTCAGTACTACTACAGACATGCTCATATTATATTTCTGCAGTGTCAGCCCCCCCCCCCCCCAGAGGGTTCCCAGCTCCTCATCCAGAACACTTGAGTTGGAGTTACACACTTGAGTTGTATTATGAGGTATGAGGTATTCATGTCATTGGTTTAAAAAAATCGATTAATCTCTGGTAGATTGAAAATTTGAGCTTCCTTAGTATTTTATTGAGCAGTTGATTGTTGTAATATGATTTCTGATCTGTGGCGTAACTGTGGCTGTGCAACAGGACCAAAGACATAACAACACACCGCTAGATCCTCATTTGTAATGTAGTTTTATTAGTGATGTGCATCATCTGTGTAGTAGCATGACACAAAATGCTGATGCCTGAATGGTGGCTCAGTAATGCAGCCTGGAACCAGCAGCTGGTTTTCATCTCCCCAAAAACGAAGGGATATTAAAAGCAAATTAAATAATTAAAAAATATATTTTTCTCCATTGTTTTTAAGTGGATGGAAAAGTAAATACCAAGATGAAGAGTGATAGACTGTTCAAGTCTTATGACCAATCCTAAACAGAATCTATAGGACCAGGACGTTTAACAATTAAAGGAAAAAGTTGTACTGTAGAGAATTGGAGGCCAACCTGGCACAAGCTGAGCACATGGGACCGATCTGACACAGCAGCAAGACTGTAGCCAGACAGGACACAAAAGAAATGTTAAAGGTCTGGAGCAGAGACGAGATATTAAAGGAGACTGAGCAACTAGGCCTGTGACGTCACCAAAAGTGCCCCGAAACTAGTGTCCGCCATATTTGTTTGTCTGAGAGCTGTGTTTATATTTAGCACAAACCTACACACACCAGAGCTCCCACTCTCAACAACGTAAACGATCCGTTCCGGGTCATATTTTTCCTTTTATCAGATATAAAGAATTAAAAAGAATCGAGAAGCTTCGGGGAAAATTAAAAAAGAAAATATGGTTTTAAAAATGATCTGATAGCTGAAGATGTCCATTGACACCTGTACTAAAACTGCATATATATTTATAACAAACTGTATATAACAGAAAACAGAAGTGAATTATGAGGATCAGTATTATACTTGTACAATGATCTCCAATCTCATTGTACATTCTGTATAATGACTATAAAGGCATTCTGTTCTGTGATATAATTATAACCCCTGTACCCCATAGCAGACATGGCAGCCGGTGTGTTTCTACTACTGTTATGTATAAAAATGTTTCTGTACACACTTTATTTTAACGTTTTAATCATATCAACGCTTAAATAAATCAAGAGTAAAAAAAAAAGGAATGTGTGAAAAATATTTTGCAGTATTTTATGTTTTTACCCTGAAGTCCCCTCAAACACTCTGGCTGACATAATGTGCAGGCGATGATCACGGTTTACCTCATAATGCTGAGTGTGGAGCATCCACAACTATTTACTATGGAGGAGGCTGTAAAATTTTATGCAAGGAGTCAATATGGGCTGCTCACTTCTGTCCAATGACAGCGATACTGAGGTGGATTGTCCACAGTAACGCTGCTGTTTGTGCAGTTAGCAATGGTTAGCTGTAGTTAACTCAAGCCTAATGTTAGCTGGTACATGTTTAGCTTATAACCAACTGTTGTTCAGCGGCTCCTGTCAGCTAGCTGAGGGTCCCTGGTCTCATCTGCTGAAAATCAGTAACTGTGACAATATCGGGAATAAGTGAGGAGCTATATTTATATTTTATGCCAGAAGTGAAATCAGCAAACAGCCATTCTGATTCACTGACCCTTATTTTTTCCATTTATCATCAGATTGAACTAAATCTATCACTGTTCAGAATTTGCTCTCAGCATTGATGCTCTCCTTTTTGTTGGTAGAAAATCAATAAATCTGTACTTCTGACCCATCCTGGGATCAGTGGAAGTCTTGCTGTTATTGCTGCAGTTGATGGTGTAGCAAAATCGAGCACCTATGGTGGTCATTCTTGCAGACATTCAGACACAATGTAAAAAAAACACTGAGCTTAACCCACACAACAGACCAATACAAATGGCGGCCTCGGAAGTCACGTGATTTGCGGGGGCCACGTCGAAACGCGAGTCGCTCAGTCTCCCTTAATGTCTTGTCTGGAGGAAGGAAAACTGTAGTCTCATTCCAACATCACTCTCACCAGCACTGTAATCATGATCACTTCCTAATATGCATTCTCATTGTTGTTGCCACAACAACAAATGTTACCTTTAAAACCTACTGAACCTCACTAGGTTTGCTTATTTTTACTCGCTTAAGTCTTCATAGGTTTCAAAAACAATATGATCCTAACATGTGTTTGAACAATAATGCAGTCGCTCTCTCTCCATGTCTTCCTCTTTGGAATTGTACATAAATGTAGTTTAAAGGCAAAAAGATGTAGGCAAAGAATAAATTAGCTCCCCTCTGTGTGTTTAGTTTTTTAGCTGCACACGCTTCTTGATAACACGCTCACACCTTTTAATTACATAATCACTTGTTCCTACTGCACAGTTTTATTATAAGTTGTATTTTTTTTTTTTGTGTGTGTGTGTATTTCATTTCAGTCACTTAAACAAGTTGAGGAGGGAGTCTTTCCAAAGAGGCTTTTGTAATTATGTACTATGCATTTTCCACAATGCTGAGAGAGACGGGACTTGCCTGTAATTTGTCTTTATAGTTTAATGTCTGTTAATGATAAAATATTTTAGTGCCAGCAAGTTCTGTATGGCGGCTACTAAGCTTAGCTGGGGGAAGGATTCAAAGATCATCTCAACCAGAGCTTTTAAACATTTTTTTTTTTTAATATTAGTGGTGAGCAGTCGGAGTCCACTTACCACCAGCATCGACTGATTCCGTCACTGGCTCAACGACTACTACAGGCATTTCTTGCTCTCTCTTCTTCAAATGCTTTTCCTCATGTATTCTATATACAAAATGTATAGAAAATGTA
This sequence comes from Cichlasoma orientale, assembly GCA_034780415.1. Taxonomy (NCBI): domain Eukaryota; kingdom Metazoa; phylum Chordata; class Actinopteri; order Cichliformes; family Cichlidae; genus Cichlasoma; species Cichlasoma orientale. The sequence goes on from JAVDPK010001103.1 coordinate 136,550, forward strand.
TTTATAGAGTGGTGCCTTGTTCCAACGATCAAGTTGTTTGCTTCATAAAGGGCTCTTTGTTTAAACACAATCACTGCTGTTTTCTTGGGCTGAGTCCTCACACAATGAGAGACATGACGGATAAGCAGAGAAAAATCATGCCAGCATTCTGATTGGGTGGTTTAAGGTTTGAGGGCTGTTTCTATATGTAGATTTAAATTGGGCTGCAACGCAGGATTTTGTGTCCATCTCATTACACAGTGAATATTTGTGCCCTCTACCAACTCAGCCAACCAGTGCCCAGTATATAAAAAAATCAATAAAGACACTGCTCCTCGCCATACTGGCATTTGCCATCTTATCTATAAACGATGTATATCCAAGAACTATACTGTGTATTTGGGTTTGATTTTTAATGTGCAAGAAGATCTTTAATGATGTATACCTAAGGAAATTTGTGGTACGTTCTGTTTTTTAATTCTTGTTTTTTAAATAAACTGGGGAAACATTTTCTGTTTTGGCATTTTATAGTTGGAATAAAATCATATTTTTATTATCTATGAGCTAATGGTTCAAGTATTAGTACAGTATATATTAAAAGACACATGAGATATAGAATATCAGGATGTGTAAATCCAAATACTTTAAACCTATATTTAATTGGGGAAAAAATCATATTGAATATGATTACGTTAATTGGCAAATGTATCTTCAGGTAAAGCTGCTTGAAAGCACATAATTCTGTAGTGAAAGGCACTGCATGGGCTCAGGAACACAGTTCATGACACTACATACACCAATGTAAGATAAAACTCCACTATGCAAACAAAACGACAAAAAACAAGCTCCATAAACTCGCCACCAATGTGGACTTGCCCTCCATTCAGGATTTACACAAATCCAGAATATTTGCAATATATTTTTGCAACTTCTGCAAATTTAAGTTCCTTGTTCCGCTGCGAGAATTCATCGGATGTTCAACGTTTGTTCCGCATAACTTTTCTCCGAGGTCGTTCCTGCCATGACCCTGCGCCCCACAGTTTGAGAAACACTGCCCTAGACACAGCGTCTTCCAACTCCTCCCCTCTGGTAGGCACTACAAAGCCCTGTATGCCAAAACAACTGGACATCTGCGCATTTTTCCTTCCACAGGCCTTCATACTGATGATCACTTCGATCACATGCATAGTTTCTGTACTAAACATCCACTATGCCTGCTACTGCATCAAAAGCATACTGCTGCGTGTGTGTCTATTTGCTTCCACTTATCCAATTCAGGGTCGCAGGGGGTTCATTGCACAATGCACATATAAATCTGAAAATATGCTATACATGTTTGTGTTGTCTGTCCATTCTGTTAAGTACTTTGAAACAAATGAAAAAACAAAACAGAGCCCAATTCCAGGTATCTATACACATACTTGGTCACTAAAGCTGATTCTGATCTAAATTAAAGAGAAGAGAAAAGGCATTGTTTATTTCAGCAAGACAATGCCAAACCACATTTTGCATGTATTACATCAAGAATGGCTCTCCACTAAAAAGAGTCAGCACCTGTCCTGCAGCGGAAACACTAGGCCCACTGAAAAGAAAAAAGGTGACAAAGGGGTCTCTGAACTGTCTCCTAAGTTACCACTTACAGAGAAAAGAGCAATGCACTGATAACATGCCTCAACTGTCCCAGTTCTGCTTTTGATATTTCCTATTTTCAGTCAAGAATAGTGTTTAAATGATTTGCAAATCATTTAATTTAGCTTCTATTTACATTTTACACAGATACATAACTTTTTTTTTAAAAGGGGGACTTTTTTATGTGTTCAAATGCAGCACTTAAGCAAATGTGGGGTGGTGCAAATTCATTCAAGCATAAATCCTGACAGTGAAAAACAAGACACCAGTGTGGCATTACACAAGGGAAGACCAGATCATCGCTGTGTGTACACCTTTTCTAGAGTTATCTTAGTAGTTTTAATTCTTAGATTGAATTGTTTAAAAAAAATGGGGATAGTTGTAATAATAGTCTTCTCCGGCTTGGTGGGTGAGTCATATTATATTTTTAAGACATCCAAGTATGTAAACTTGTTTTATTTGGGGGGTAATTTGGGGATTATTATTGACATCACTTATATATTATATTACAGTAGTCTCAGTTTGGTTTTGGAAAGGTTCATCATTTCTACATACCGATTCAGTATGTATGTATGTGTATGCATTTTTGTTTAACTCTGTTGAGTTCTGCTTCAGTGAACCGCATTTCCTGTCAAAACAGATGTCTGTGCTATCACGTGGCATTTTTGCTCCAAAAGTTTTGGTTCTTTATTCTGTATATTTACAGATGAATTTGCATTTTTAAGCACATTTTAGCATTTTATCAGTTTTTAATATTGGTTATGTTATGACAGTATATGTTGCCATCATGAAATAATCTCAAAACTCAATAACAAATCCTAAAACACAACATTTCTTAATTTGCAACTTCTTCAACAGTTGGCTTTGCCTGGAGTGAGCTGACTTTAGAAGCAGACAAACACTCAGTGAGTGTGCCGCTCTTTGGAAAGGCTTCACTGGAATGCTGCTGGAAACCACAGCCAGTGACGTTCACCTGGGTCAAGCGAACATTCAACGATACTATGAGTTTTCCGAATGAATCACACAAAGTAACAAGAGCTAATGACATTGTTTGTGGCCAACTAAACTTCACTCGAGTAAGTCTGGAGGACACTGGGTTTTACTACTGTGCGCTGAATAATGGCAGTGATACTACACATGGAACCTACCTGCGTGTCTACAGTGAGTGTGCGTGTGTGTGTGTGTGTGTGTGTTTGGGGGGGGGGGCAGTGCAAAACAGAATCAGAAATACTAGGGTCTAAGTGTGTGTGCTTAACAAGTAGACAGATTCAAATGAGCTCCAAGCAATGCTAACACATCATAAGCCATAAATCTTGTTAACCTCAGTTTCATAGATATTTAGCTCATTTAATCTTTGCAACTCCAGGATGCTCTCATTACAGTGTACTGCACTATCCATTCACTTGAAATAGCACCAAAATTCGATCAAATTCCAATCAACCTAATGTGTGACAGCATTAGTCACACTGAAAGGCCGCTTTGCGCACTAATCTTATTAAAAACACATGGCAGATGTGAAAATATAAAACTGCAAATCTGTGGGATTTATGTGTGTGATAACCTGCACTGTTAGCCTGACCTAACAATACTACCGATTGTATGCTAGGCTGCGTTCTTTATGCTAAATTTAACAGTTACATAACAAACTACCAGACTCATGATAAATCTCCTAAGAACTCTATTAAGTAATTATTTTGCTAGCCTGGATTTTACACTAAGGATTCCTTCACATGTTCACGCTTACAGCAGAAAAAAAAAAACTTGTGCAACAGCTGCTGTTTGACCTCTGAACCCTTTCTTGCACGCCTAGAGCCACTGAAGAAGACCATAAACATCAGTGAATCCACTAAAAACAAGATCCTGATAGCTGAGGGATTTTTACTGTTGCTGTGTGTGCTGCTGCCTTCTTCCATTCTTCTGTTCAAGGTCAGAAGGTTGCATTATTATACAGTGATAAGCAGCATTGCCTCATCATTCATGCATTAAAAATGATCAGCTGTGTCTACCATATAGAACTGTGTCATTCTGAAATAGATTTTTTTCCCTTTCCTGTCTACAATGGGAAATTGCAACATTTCACTGATTTATTAACTTCGATTTCCCCTGCAGTCGAAGGAGCTTAATGATCTGGGAAAGAAGAAAGCAAAGAAGGAAGAGGAAAATATATATCAGGTGACCATTACTTGAGTCGCAGTCTCTTTCACTTAAGCAAGGCATGACATGTAAAAGAAATACTAATGCAAATGACTTGCTGAAAACAGGAACTAAGAAATGAACACCATGTCTTGTTCCACTTGTCAATATAATGCGTTTATGTTTCACTGATATTAGGCTTTGCATGATTTCCTTTTTCCTTTTCTCAAACACCAGGGGCTAAATCTGGATGATTGTTGTGCAACATACGATCAGATTGAGCGCTCCCAAACACAGGGCCCGTACCAGGATGTGGGCAACATTAAGGAAGAGGAAGAAATCCAGCTGGAGAAACCATAAAGCAAAGTGAAGAAAAGAGGATTAACAGTGTTATATGTGATTATCAGGCTTTTTACAACACGCTCTGATTTCAAAGCTTTGTACACTCACATAATTACTTTTTAAAAAAAAAAAAAACAAAAAAACATTCTGCTTAACCAGATTTCATTTTTAAGATTCAAACTGCATTTGTCAATACAATTGTAACATAATATCCACTGTGCTGCAGCCAGGATTTTAGAAAAACTGACATAACAACTATAAATCCAACTCTTCAAATCAGAAACTTAATTTTATTCAGTAGTTTGAACATTTTGTCACGTTTGTACATTTCAGTCATTTTAGTGTGTGTTTTGTCTACTCAGTTTTTAATTTTCTACTTTGGCGCACAGATTGTAAAAAATAAAAATAAAAACAACAAAACAAAATGCTTGTTAGACTAGAGTACTCAAAAATGTGCTGAGGAAGGTTGCTTTATCAGCTTCTTTAATATTCATTAACTCAACAATGTGCAACAATAATGCCCTTTTTGCTATTTCTGTTAAATGCTGGAATAAAAAAAATGATGTTTTACATTTCTGTAAATTGTTTGAGTAGTACAGTTCTGTGTCTGTAGAACAGGATGAGGCTTTGTTTCTTTTACAAAGTTGCACAATAAAGACGGTAGGGTGGGCACTTGTGAAATTTTGAGTGTCGTGATTGGCTACTGGAACGCAGGCAGGTCATTCATAGGCTTACATTTTAGATATGGGCGGGGTCTCGGCTTTTCCCAGGTGGATATGTTATGAGAGATGTGAGAGGCGGTGCGTAAACAGTGAGCGAATATGGCGTCTAGCAAGAAGGGGAGTGGGAGTAACAGACTGGAAAAAGGTGTGAATGGGAGACGCTCGTCTAAGCACAGAGAGGGTCCAGTGGGTGAGTTGTTTTTTCGGTCTGCCTATTACGCTTCCTGTGTTGGGTATTCCTTTAATAACCCCCCCCCCCCCCCAGTTTTACTCTGTGTCCTCCTGCTACCCTCCGTTAGCAGTTAGCCGTCCTCATGTAGCTCCCACAGGGTCTGTTGAAGTCTCGTGATTCTTGTATGACAGAAAAAGGTAGGTGGTGAGTTAATGTGTCCGAGGTATTGGTGAATGAAATGACCAGTCAACCTCTGAACCGCTGTCGTTGGCATGTCTCTAGTTAGAGCATCCCTCGGAGGTAGCGGCCGCATGTACACCTTTTAGAAGTAATTGTAACGTTAGCAGTCAGGTTATCTGTGTGATAGACTTTGACTAGTGGTACACGTACTGTATGTGACACGTGCTTGTACTTATATTCACTTGTCACTTTTCGTGACCACAGCCTCAACCGCTGACACCGACCGGACCCACCTCAACAGGTATGCCAAACACAAACCGCTAGAGGAGGAGACTAGATTAACCAGATTAAAGCCGAGAGTGTAAGACATGTATACAAAGAGGGAGATGATACTTATACTGCACTGTGCATTAATCGGTTAAGGCGGACTGATAAGTGACGCTGCCACTAGTTCAACCGGTGTGACGTAAGAATAGGATGACACATGGTGACTAACTGGCAGCCTCTGAAAGGTGCTGGCAGACTTGAACAGCACGCTGCTCGCAGGCACTGTGGATGTGCTGTTATTATTAAACGCACTCTCGGTTTTGCTCTGTTCTTCTAGTAACTAGGCCTCTGTCCCATTGTATTAAGAACAGTCCAGCACACCACTTTCATAAGGCCATATTTCTGACCCCATACTGCATGTTATCTTTGTCTTTGCTATACAAAAAAATTCGATTATGTGTGTAGGTCCTTATAATTGGATAGGAAGAGTTTTCCCTAATCTTATTTGTTATGTAAGGTACCTAACAGCCTCAGTTTTCATCAGATCTTATTAGCAGACTCATAATTTTCTTTTCCCATAATGCCATTACATTGTACAACTAAAGTGAACCCATTTATGTAGAGGGTGTGGAGGCTCATTGTTGTGAGTTTCCTGTTGTTGAGTTTGGCCTTGTGTGCGTGTGAAGGTTCTCTGTCCGGTATAAAGGTCAGAATTTCCTACACATGACACTGCCGGGCTCCAGCAGTGAGCTTTTCCCTTTTACCTTTAAATGTCAAATCATGTGGAAGGAAACTCAGAGGGGCACGTTGGTTAATTTCTCCGTTTCTTATGTGCTGAGACTTTCTTCTTGCAGAGGTCATGCAGTGATGGAGGGTTCCATTTGAAACAGCCGCTGTGTTTTTATGTGCTTGGGTTTATAATTACCCACCTTTCTACAGAATGGGTCTGTTTAGGCTTGATAAAGGGGGAAACAAACACCAAAGAGTTAGAGAAGGCTTAGACAAGATCAGCACAGTAAGTCAAACTGGCATTAAGAAGATGCTTCATTACAGCAACTCTTCTTAAGTTTTGCGAGTGGAAGGAATTTCAAGTAATGGGAATTTATAGTCGAGACAAAAGGAAAGCTCTTAAGTGTATTTTCTCTTTGCACAGACATTTTATAACATTTTACCCTTTTTAATGTTTTTCAACTACATAAGTGTTTCATTTGCTTCTAGTTTTGCAGACAGGCTTTCTTTTACAGATAATATGCCTGTTCACAGCAGTCATTTGACATTTGGAAAAATACAGATGTTACAAACAATGATAAGCATTCCCATGGGGCAGTGAGCCAGCCACCACACAAAATCCAAATGGAATTCAGCACATTCATTTTATTATTTAAATCTGTTTCTTATTGTAAAATGTTATTATGACTTCATGAAAATATACATAAAGATAAACATCCATCTGTTCATTTTCTTGTGGTTAAGAAAATGAACAGAGCCCTGTGCTACGAAGTGCGTTCAAATACCCGGGGTATCTTTTCATAATCTGGATTCACTTACCCTACCCTAGTCAGCCAACAGACAAAAAATAATCAAGGGATATGGTGGTGTCTAAGAACCGATTTCTTACTAATATTCATCAGGGAAAGAAAAAGACAGAAGAAGCAGAATGCAACTTGGACAGGTCGCTAGTCCATGCGATGGACTGGCAGCACATTCGTGCTCATCTTTTCACCTATGGCTAATTTTGAAGCACCATTTACAAGAATATCTTTGGACTGTGAGAGAAATGCAGACTCCACACTGAAATGGAGCAGATTCAAACCCAGGACCTCCTTGCTGTGAGGCAACAGTGCTAAACACTGCACTACTGTGCTACCCTGTGAAAATAAACACTGGGATTGAAAACGCAGCCTTCTTGGTGCTGTTGATTGCAACAGTAACAATGAACGAAAACAAAGAATTGTTTTTCACCGGGTGTGTGTCTGTGGGTGTCTCAGTGTGCCTGAGTTTGTTCGTCTCAGTATTTCTCTAAGTAGGTGAAGGTTCGTGCCTCTGTTCATTGAGTTATGAAACTGTCATCTGTGATATCAGTCAGAAAGTTCTCACTGAGGTCATATTTTCCCCAGGAAAAATAATATCCTCCAAATGATGTTTTCACCCTCTGTTTTTGGATTTTCACGTGCTGTTCATGCCCTGCATTCATCCTTGAACATTAGTATTGCTCAAGAGTTTGCACATACTGCATGTTCCTGTTGCTTAAATTAACACGAATGTATCAAAGGTACCTCAAATACTCAAAACTTTTAGCATGGGGAAAAGCAAAACATAGCACTCGAGTATTATTGGCAGTTTAGGTGTAATGCTTTATGGGTTAGGCTAATGCAGTGAACGTCAACATCCGGCCCGCCAGAGCTTTCCATCCGGCGTCCCAAATATTACAGAGATCAAGATTATCCTATTGAGCGGGGGGGAATATGAAGAGCAGGGGGTCCAAACGACGGTGCAAGCCGGGTGGGTAGGTGGCTTGACGGTTTGGAGTGTACCCGCATGTGGGTGACGCCGGTTACAGCCCCCGTTTGCATCCCTCTGTTTTCACGAACCCCGCGGCCTAGTATCTACTTTTCTGTTATTGTTAAAATAAATGTGCTGTCATTTTGTGCCATTGCGGTTGTACTCTGTGAATCTTTTTTTTTATTTTTATTTTTAATCACAGTCTAATATTTGGGTCTTTTGCCTTCATTCACACTGGGCAGAGGACGGACTGAAGATTTAGCTGGTTTTGCCACAAAACGAAATATTATTTGTTAAAAAGTAGGTAAATTACCATATTTACATTTTTTGAAAGCATTTTAAAAAGTATAACTATTAGTTCCAGTAGTTGGTCAGAGAAATTAAATATTAAAGTACAGATTCAAATACAGTTTGATCAACTTGTTATTGTTAATTTACTGATTCTTTTACTATTAAAATGGATTAAAAAAATCTTTAAACAGTTGAAATATTGCTGTCATATCATAATCTTATGATTGCGGTTTGCCAATTAAGTTGAAGGTCGCAGGGGTTTGCAAGCTGATCTGCCAATAGCAAAATAGCCTCAAGTGACAGGGAGAAAGTTAACTGGGCCAGAGTTGTCCCTACACTCCCTGCTTTTAAAAGAGGCATGGTTAAGATCAACAGAGAATAAAAAGAAGGGAAGCATATTGCTTCTGATTACGACGTCTGTCATACAGCGGCAGAGAGGTAAAAAGATACATCGTAAAGACGAGCGTGCAACAGGCAAAGAGAGGGACAACAGGGCTGGAAATTACTTTCTCTTTCCTCTAGGCAACTCCTGCCACTTTCTCTCTCACTCTCCCCTTTTTCCCTTCATGCTCTCATTGTGGAAGAGAGGACACAGACATGGACAGAGACTTGAACTCAGATGCTGGTAAAACCTTTTTCTTTTTCCCCTTTTAAGCATTTCAGTTCTTCTTTATTTCAGTCGTTCATCCTGTCAGTTGTATGTTATGCGAATAGCGGTCTACAGGTATTTTTATGGATGTTCATTTCACACAGTCTTTAGGCCCCATAGGGAACATTATGTGTCTGTAATGTTGCTGGTGTTGGTTGTTGTACATAACTTATTAATGCCGACTCTCATCCATCTTTAATGTGGAGAGACCAGGTACAGCTTAATGGTTGCAGTGGGCTTTCAGTGGCCACTTGTTTCAGAAAAATATGGGAAAACGAAGGGATGTTGAAACATTTTTAGTATTGACATAACTAGAGGTAGCCTAGAACATTTGAATGCATACAAGGCAGAGGTGATAAGGACAGTAGGTGAGTCATGGTTTCTTTTGTCTGATGCTACATTTACCATCTGTGATGCCATGTATGGTAATGGTATTGCTGTGTGCGTGTGTGTCTGTGTGTTTGCACGTCTATGTGTTTCATTATGACAAGATGCCAGGTTTTATGCCTGTGTAGAAATTTTAACAATACACAACTTTGCAAGATGCAGCCACTAAACTTTACAGGTATGTAGCTGAGATCCAGATGAAGATGCATGTGGTTCTACACGAGCACTGACTAATTATGGTATTATGTACTACTGATTATGCCAAATCGTGCATTTGAGTGCCAGCATGTGACAGGTGTGTGATCCTATTCCAAAATAGTTTTTAATAACAGCTATGCTGGCTTGAGTGTAAGAATTTCTTTTGTTTGTTCCCCCCTCTGTTCTAGGCATTATCATTTGTCAAACAAAGGCGAAGTCTTTATTGGATCATTGTATGTTTGAACTCTTAATACAATAGTGCTGGTTTGCCTAACTGTGTTCATTTGCATTTTATTTGCATGTGATTTTTGTCCCTGCAGTTAGACAGGAGTGTAATGTCTCCTGGCTTAATTTTCATTAAACAAGTTTCAGAGCAGCTTATTTTTATCCAAGGGGTTCATAAAGTTCAGGACCCGTCAACATCAGGCTTATTGGCATGCTCAGATGAGAGTTGCACCGCCGGCTCTAATTAGGCAATGTAATTTTAATATTGGGTATGTGCCCAAACTGGTTCGACTGCATTAGCATGGCATTTGGGTGATTACTTGACTAGCACCATTCACTGTATCGCTTTAGGTCACACTGCTGTGAATGTGTTTATGCAGAGAGATGAAAGTATATTTATAGATGTTCTTTGTGTGTGTCTCTTGGTGTTTTATTCTGACGTCATGCGTTTCATTGTACATTATGTTACTGCTTCCTGTGAAGTCAGGTTCTGAACATTTGCACTCTACATAATCCACTGGCTCTTGGTCAAATCCTGAAATGGAGCAACAATCCAGAAATTGCATACTCATACAGTTAGATTTGTAGGTAGCTGTTGAGTTGTTTTGAGTCTTAGTATAGGCTTACTTCATTGAGCTTTATGAGAAATTTGAGTGAGTAATGTTTGTGTAACATATCAGGGTGAGTGGCACATTGTTTGTGACTGCTGCTTTGCCTCGGCTGTCACTGAAACTCAGTAAAACATTCACCAAATGCATATACACCTGGGCTTTTTTATAAATATGGATGAGTCCAACTGAGAAGCTGTCATTTAGAGACGAATTTAGCTCGAATGAGAGACAGAACCAGTGGACAAGTCTTGCTAGTGCTCAAAGCTAAAAAGTCTTGATGTTTAAGGATAGTCACACATATTTATAAATGATGCACTCTTGGCTCAGTGTGTTTCAGTAGCACAATGTTTCAGTTTCCCTTGAAATCATGGGATGATATTAGATCAGATAAAGTATTCCTTTCACATGGCTGAACTGGTTGGAAATATGGCCCAAAGCTGCTTCATTAAGCTTTAGATGAATAGACAGAACTTTATTAAGATGGAATCATAAAAAAGAACCCCCTTTTTTTCCACTGCAGTGCTGCCTGTGTAGTCCACTGATTTGGTTCCATAGATTTGTTTTGGTCTGTCTGTATTCCCCAGGGCCAATGAATACATCCTACATTTAATGACTTTCACCATAAGCAAGAAAGTAACATTGCTCACATAAATTCACAGGGTTTTGTGTTTGTAGATAATTACAACTTTTCTGCTTTTGACAAAAACAAGCAAAAGGGAAACAATTAAGTGGATAGATGACCTAATATAACAGCATAGAATGACTGGTTGCTGGTTTGGAAAACAAAAGTTCAGCTCTGTAATATTTGGGTTTGGAGTTGGGTGCATTCAAATGAGGCATTTTTTTTTCCAACTTCAAAACATTCAGAGCGCATCTGCTTGATATGATTAAGTCATTCAGTCCTAAATTTTCAACAGTTACAAATTAGTATTTAGTATATAAAAAAACTGCGTCTTCAGAGGCTCTCTAAGATGTGAACAAATTTGAAGATAAGCAGAGTGAGAGGCAGATGCAGCCAGGAGAATGAGCAGACGGACAGTTGAAGATATTTTTCATCCTCTGTGCGTGTGTATGTGTGTGTTGTCTGGCTGATAAATGTCTCTTTGCAGATGTCAGGGGGATGTGATTCCTCCCAGCATTTTGAAATTGCCTCTCCTATTACTCTTCCTGAATGGCAGGGAATAGCAGAATAATTGTGCGATTAGGCCTCCATTATTTCTTTGACCCTTGAAACAATATTTTTCTTTATCTGTTCACTTTTGAGCATGCACAGGCAACTTCTGCTTCCTAACCAACGATGTCCCCTTGATGATTGTTTTTACTTAATTATTTGTTTGTATATATTTATTTATTTTTTTGTATTGCTTTTTCACAGTTGAAATTTTAATATCAAAAGTTAAAGGATCAAGGCTAATTCTTAGAGTGGGGTCATGTAATTTTGAATCACTTAAATGATCATAATTTACCACAGCATAGCGTTTTTCTGAACTGATCGCTATCTACATATTGCCATAATAACCAAAATCAGTACTGTAATTTAATTGGTCAGTGTCAGTCTAATTAAAATAAAAAAGCCTTCTGTGTCTGCTTTTCCCATAATTTCTCACTTTCTCATCTACTGGGGTAACAATGCTGCCTTAGTGCTTTTTTTTTCTTCTTTTTTTTCATTCTGTTTATCTAGTGCCCCTTCTTTTCTTTCCTCTATCTCTCAAGACATCTTAAACAGTAAGTACCAGCTAGTTCCCAGAGATGTTATGGAAACTCCGGTCTCAAGTGACTCAGTAGGAGAGCACCACCCAACAGGGACATAGTGTTCAATCTTTGTTATTTTACATTTGGCTAGAGATATGAGCACACTTGATAAACACAATCAGCTCTTTGGGTTGTCAGCTGTATACCTCCCTTTGCGATTCTTATGTGAGTTTGTTTATGTGTTTTTGCCAGTGTATGACTAATGTGTGTTTGTTTCCCAGCAGCGTGATGCCAGATCTCGGTGGATTTTCGCTGCTTAGCTTGGGTTTACATCATTTAATTTCAAGCCTTGCTTAACACGTTTCAGTCCATGAGATTCCATATATCAGGACGTAGGGGCTCAGTTAATAAGACTAAGAACATTTTGTAGGATATATCCAATAATATCCCACTTGGTACAGTTTCTACATGCTGATTACAGCTGTGGGTGTGGTACAGAATGGTGATCAGAATGCTTCTTTTTATGCTAGTTGGTGCAGATGCCAGTTTATAGTCAGGTTTTTACAACTACAGTAAATAGGAATAAATCTGGTATTAGGCGAATTCCGTTATTAGTAACTAGATAATTGCAAAGTATTGAGATTACCCCCTTAAATCATCAGTTACGTGCCTGCAAGTGAAGAGACTTTCCCCAGTAGAATACATAGTCATGTTAAAAGAATGTTATTCTTGCACACAATAAAACAGATGCTTTTCTTGTTTCATCCTCTGCCTTCTGCTTTTGTTTCGCTGCTTTTAGTGATGGATACCAAGGCAGTGTTTGCAGCCCTGTACAGCGTGTGTGAAGAAAATGCAGCTTTCTTCTCAGGAGGGGCCAAAGGGTCACAGGGTGATGCGGCACGGCGGCTGGTGGAGGCCATGAAGCAGATTGAGGAGCACGCTCACAGTCTGGAACCTGTTATTTCTGGTTTTGCTAATGTTTACCATCACTTTGACTTTGACCCACATATACCTGCTAATGGCTATCGTTCCCTGGTCAAGGTAGGCTTTTAGATATATTAAGGTCTTTTTCTGTGTATAAATGAAGTCTTGGATGTGTGTTCTCATTTCATCTCAGTTCAGCTTAGAGAATAAAACGCCCCTGTACTGCAATACAGTCTTATCAATATTCTCTCCACACTGTGAGAAACTATTCACAGCACCTCTTTGCCTGGATATCACTTTGTTTCAAGGTCAGTCCATTTGTTTTACAGATTGATTTTGTGTTACAAAGTGGGCAAGATAAATTCCTCCAGCTGCGGAATATCTGCCACTACTGTATCCACTGTACTTTATCTTGTACAGTTATTGATGAAACATCATGACCTTCAGTTGCTGCGGCCCACCACAACAGAATGAGTCTAGCAGAGCAGCAAATGAATCCTGTTCTGTTTCTAGCTTCTCTGTTTCCACATTTATAATCCTTCTCATTCCAGCAGTACCACTCTGGCTAATCTGTAACACCCAGTGAAGCAGGAAGTTTTTTACATGTTCTCATTTAGGCATACTTTCACACACATTTTTTCCCTTTAGGCTTACCACACTAATCTTAATCACAACTTAAGCACACCCAGAAGATTTGTCTGTTTAATGAGTGCACAAATGGAGACTTGCAATTAGCTTTTTTTTTTTTTTTTTTATTAAAAATCAAGCACATTGCTATTTATCTGTGTATTTCAAGAATAAATAGAATTCTGTAAAAATTGTCTCTTTATTACCCAGTGATATAATGGTCTCAAATGCTTCTAATTGTATTTAATAACATTCTTGGTTTTTTTTTTTTTTTTTGGTTAGTATTCTGATTTGAAAGTTAGAATTTGTTCCATATGGCATGTTTTCTAATTGTAGGTATTTTATTGTCACATACTATTTTCCAGGTCGTGCGTTGCTGCCTTCTCCACATCATCCACAAGGGCCGCTACATCACAGCCAACCGCCGCAGCATCTTCTTTCGAGCAACGCACAATGCCGGGGAAATGGAGGCGTACTGCAGTGCTCTGTGCCAGCTGCGTGCCCTGCTCTACCTGGCTCAGCGGATGCTGCGTGATAACAGCCACGGCGATCTGTTTTTCCAGGATGAAAGCGGCCTCAGCGAGAGTTTTGTCCGTGAATACGCATCCATGCATAAGGGTTGCTTCTATGGCCGTTGCCTGGGCTTTCAGGTGAGATGAGCTTTGTTGAGTAGTCATATGATCTGAGAAGAATGAGAAATGGAAAGTGTGGGGATGGGGAGGGTAAGATGTGGCACTACTTCACGCTTGATTGTCAAAAATTCAGTTTTATGTGAAGTAAAATTAGGAGGTGGGAAGAATAAATTCACAAAGTTAACTGATATAGGGCCCCATAAGTAAGAAATAAAAATATATAATTTTCTGCAAAACAGTTTTAACAGTACAGACAAACAAATCACTGTACTTATAGCTACAGTTCTGGTAAAAAATATCTACATGTTAATTTTTCATATTACATTCTGCAACGTTGAGTAAAGCTTGTAGAGTAAAGCTCCTCAAAGGTGTTTCTAGTATTCTTCAGTTTTGAAAAAGAGAGAACCTGTTAATGTTTAAGGTAACTAGCCTGTTACTTGATGCATATATATTGCCCTGCTTTTATTTTAGAAAATAGGACTTGACCCTAAAAAGAGCTGTTAAAGGTTTGAGAAATACTGAATGACAAAGTGGTCATCTTTACAGCAGTTCCCTTTGTTCTTAGTTGAGCTTATCAAGGGAGGCTGAACCCTCAGAGGACAGAGGTCAAAAGAAAACTAAAGTGGAAAAAATGAAGTCTGCATTGCAACTATTCTCTATGAATTTCTAATGTCTAATAATTCTGATATTCTGATATCCCATCAGCCCTGTTTCTCTCTCTCTCTCTCTCTCTCTCTCTCTCTCTCTCTCTCGCTTTTTTTTTTTTTTTTTTTTTTTTTTTTTTAGTGCTTGTAGCTAAATTTGTGGTCTAGTCAAGTATGTGGACAGTGGATTGGAATTTAAAGTTTTTCTCTGTTTTTGCACATCTCACCCTCTAGTTCACTCCAGCCATTCGCCCCTTTCTTCAGACCATCGCTATCGGCCTTGTGGCCTTTGGAGAAAACTACAAGCGGCATCAGTCAGGAATAGGTCAGCATCATCTTGTCTGCGGCTGCACCCTCTCATCATCCAGCCAGATCGTTTTCATTCATAGATCGTACTCATCCATCCCCACACCTCTTCTACATTACTCCCTGGCCCCTGACTGTGTACCTTTTGATGTTGTGTGTTTGGATTGTAGATGCTCTTTCATCCCTTGGAATCTTGAGGGCTTACTGCTGTGCCTCTTTTATATTTCAGAATGTTTTGAACATGCACACAGTTATGTACAGAGGCAGCAAGAGAAGAACATGCACTGTCATATACACATGTATTGTGCACGTCCGTACACAGACAGATAAATATTTAACATTCAGAAAAGAATTATCCCTTTCTCATGGTTTCTTGTGCTCTCTGCTGCACCACAGTGGAAGCAGGAAGTATTGCACCATATGGTGAGTGTACTGGAACATCACCCCTTTTTATTATGTTCCTCTGCAGTGGCCTGTATAACTATATGAAAAAGCTTCTTTCATCCTAAAGCTCCTATTCTCCCAAATAGTTCTGCACTTAGCACTGTGAGCTACATTAGTTTTCCTGTGCCTGTATAGCATTATGATAAAAGTGCAAGTTTCTTTTCATTTTTGCCCATCCTTGACCCATGATTGTGGGCAGTAAACAAAGCTTTGAAAGCAGTCTAGATTGATAAATATAATGCAGTCCTTGTGGCTTAATGTGGGACCAGTACAGAAGACTTAAAAATGCCTGTGGCAAAAACAGCTCTGTTTTGACAATGTAAAAGCCAATTTCACTCTTGATTTTTTTTTTTTTTTTTTTGGTCCAGATGCAACTTTAATGTTCATTCTCTCCTCCACTCGTTCCTGCTGTTTGTGTGAAATCTTTCTTCTCATACCCATTATTTTAATCTTTTGTCCTTGCTAGTTTTTGTTTCATTTTTAACCCATCATTACAAATACACATTCCTCTTTTATTTTAACCATACTTTAATTTCTTTTCTTCTATTACCTTGTCTCTGGTGTTTCCTCCCCTTCTCCTTAATTGCATCTCCTTACTTTCTCCAGGTGTAGCAGCCAGCTCTTTCTTTACCTCAGGAAAGTATGCCATTGACCCTGAGTTGAGAGGGACAGAATTTGAACGCATCACCCAGAACCTGGATGTCCATTTCTGGAAGACATTCTGGAACGTCACTGAGACCGAGGTCCTGTCGGTGAGTAGACTGTTAATGCTTCTTGTTATATATTAACACACAGACACTCAGAGACACACACACACACTATTAGACATCTGTAATCCAGCAGTGTTACCTTTTCTAACCCTTGCACCAAGATATGCTCAGTGCTCTGTTTTTAATTTTAGAGCAGTACCAGGAATATTTTGCTTTCCTCTGGTAATGGTACCTTTCTATCATTATGCATTTCACCTACAGGCTGTTAGTAATAATAGAGTGGAATTCAATTTATTCAATGGGGTTCATGATTTATTCATTCAGTTTCTCTTTCTCTCCAGTGGCCTGACTCACTCTGAAACTTGCACTCTTTTTCTTTCTGTCTTTGTCTGAATTTGTTTTTCTCTAAATGCACATTTTATTTTGTTTTTTTTCCCCCCTCTGTCTTTTACTACAGGGGCTCGCCAGTATGACATCCACTCAAGTTAAGGTAAACCGAGCCCTTTCCGTGCCTCCTGTGTCCTTTGACCTTCCCTTGGCGGCCAACCACAGAGCATCAGTAACTATAGCTCCACCATCAGCACACATCGGCATTGCTCCTGTTCAGATGAGACTAATTTCTTATGACCTGCGTGAAGGACAGGTACTTGAATCATTATTCAGTTCATACTATATTGGCACTACTTTAAATAAAATCTTCATAAACGCAGATTATCTGCAAAGCTAGACGAACTCTTGGATCTGCTATAAACTTATCTTTATGTAGTTGTTGTGTTGAGTTTAACTGTTAATTCTGGATGACAGCCAGATATGGGCTTGTAATACATTTAAGATGTTAATGTGTTTTTCATGCCTGCGTAGTAGGCTGAGACACAATATCACCAAACTCAAACTTTTGATCTGAGTAATGAAAGCAACCTGATGAAAGTGCAGATACAAAATTAAAGTGTGATTGTGTTGCAAATAATTAACGTTAGCCTCCATGGTAAAGGTTAAAGTTACAGTGTGTAAAATTTTCACTGCTAAATGTCAGTAAATTGCAGATTGCAGTGACTGCTTTCTTACCCCTCGCAATTTAAGTGCATAATCCTAGCTACAGTGTCTGCTGTAGGACAAACATATTTTAGTCAACCAAGAGAGATCAAAAGCATGAAATCTAAACTGTATCTCATAATGACCGTGGCGTGTTTCTACTTCTGTTTGGAGAAAGAGTAATTCATCCGTACATTGAGTGGAGGTGCAAAGCGGGTAACAAGGTGTGCCCATTGAGCAAATGAATGGAAGTACTTACCTGAAAAAGTCCAACTCCTGTTAGTGGACATTTGCACAAAGCTCTTTGTGGAGATGAAGACCAGCTACGCAGACTCAGGACTACAGAATGTAGAGCAACTGGAATAGGCAGTAAAGCACTGATGGCCATTCATCCATCCACTTTCTACTGCCTGTCCAGGTAACGGGGAGAGCAGTTGTAGAAGAGGTGCTCAGACTCCCCCCTCCTCTCCAGCCACTGGCTTTAGCTCTTTTGGGAGGGCCACTGAAACTTTCCCAAGCCAGACATAAAGTATCCAGCAGTTGACCCATGAATCACCTGCAGCTTGCTTTTTTTCAATGTTGACAACTAGTTTCTCCACTTTGAGCCCCTCTTGAATGGCTTGAACTTCTCCCCTAGGACTGCAATAATTCATCAAGTAACTTGAATAACTCGATTATTTAAAAAAAAAAAACTATTGTAAGGCTGTAGAAGTTAAAATATAAGTGTATGTGTGCATGTGTTGATATGATGTTAGGCAGCTTGCTGAAAGCTGAATTTCTATCGCAGTGATACCTGCAGCAAGCAGGGGTGAGTCTAAAGAGGGGCTTGGGGTTAACTTGACCAAATTTATTTCAAGATCAGTAAAGCTCTGAGCCACTGACCTGGGGCTGTTAGGTTGGACACTGAATTAGTATTAACATTAATTATTAACGTCTACCATCAGAATATGTTTTCTACAGCACGACATTTTGCATCAAAACACAGGGCAAACTTCAGAGAATGTTGATATCTTCATTGTAGCCACAACATGCTTCTTTTAAAGGCTTACAGCCACACGCTCACTCATTTACTAGCACACTTTAACACACAGACACACACACATACATGCACAAAAAATCTATCTCAATAATGTAAGAATGCCTTCCAAGAAGACAGAGTAAAGGCTATTTTATTTTATGCCTTACTTCAGATTGTATGTATACCTTATTTTATTTGACATTACTATACTTGTGATTATTTATGTTTTCATTTCATTATGTTTCCATTTTAGGCATTGCAATAAGCAGTTCATTTTGAAAGACCTGTCTTTTTTAAAATATTTATTATGGCTCATTAATTAGACTTAAGTATTTATTATCCAATCAATCAATCAATGGAAACACTGATACAATACAATACTCAATTACTAAAATAAAGTGAGCTCAGACACCCCGCCGCTTGCAGGCGCAATCTTATTCTTTCTGTAATTACCCACAGCTTATAGCTGTAGGCTATGTAGCAAGCTTTACCTTTGCACTCAGCTCTCTTCATTACAACAGCCCAGTGCAGTATCTGCATCACTGCAGAAGCTGCACCAATCCTCTGTCAATCTCTGACAGCCAGTAACAACATACACAAGGCAGGAAGATAAATAGAAGGGCAGTGCTGGGTGCTAGGCTTCTCCACAGGTTGTTTGCATCAACCAGATGACACTTGCAGCATTTACATGACTTTTTTGGTGTTATCTGTGCGTGTGATGCATATTCAAGTGATCAACTCTGGTGGTCAGAAAAATATACTGAAATCGAAAATTTATTTATTTATTTTAGCCAACTTACATGTACCAGACATTAAAAAACTTTCAATAAACAAAATTTGTTGGCGTATGTGGTACAGCAGCTTGAAATCATCAGCTTAATCCTTTTCTGTTCATGTGTTAATATGAACACGTTCTTTTTTTACTTTTTTTTCTGTGCCTCCCTTTTTCTCTTAGGAGACTTCTTCTCCATGAGAGCTGTTCTCTTCCTTTCTTTGTAGCCTGGCGCCTAACCACACATGCAAGTTTAGGCATTGATCATGTTCCAACAAACAGTGTCCTTTTTATGTCACAAAATACAAGTCTGCCTCAGTTGAAACACTCTCTTACCCACATCTCCCCTTCCTCCTTGTTTCTGTTAATGAATGGGGAATTAGTGCGTGTGTTCCAGCAGGCAGGAAAGGTTGTCAGCAAGCTGCTGCAGAATAACTGGTTAATCCCCTTCTCAATGGAGCCGTGTTGCTAACACTAGAAAGAAAGTTTATCATCAGTAAGACCTTGTGTGGAACCATTAGCATGATCATGAATATTGTAAATACTAGACCTAAACAAACGATTTTGATTATTTGTCCAAGTTATTCTTATTCATAATGTCTTTTTCTCACTCTCTCCAGGATAGTGAAACGCTGCTGTCTCTCTCCCGCTCTGAGGGGGGTGCTATCTCTCTTTCCCTGGGGCTGAAGACCAAGCGCCTCCCCTCTTCACCATTCCTCCTCATCCACTTCCATGGGGGAGGCTTTGTGGCACAGACCTCGAAGTCTCATGAGGTTAGATAGTATTCTTACTGGATCTAGCTGAGTTTCAGAAGTGTTTTACTTTGAATAGAAATTCAATATAATTCTGTCTTGCATGATAAAACCGATTAGACTCACTAGACTGTTTATCTCTACTATTTAACTGAGATTTGTATATGACAGTATTGACCTGTTTGTAAAACTTACAACTGCGATGTAAGAAAAGGTGGCACCTACATGTCAAAGCACTAACAACAGTACACGTCTAACACGGGACACCTGGTTCAGGTGTTGCTTTTCCAGGATTTGTGCCACTATCGCCAAAGCAGTCATCCAGCTAATTTCACCTTCTCATCCCTTTAGTCATGTTTTCTCAGACTAATTGTTATGAAAACCCAACTAATTAAAGTGTTGATGAGGCAGACACTAGTTGACAGCAGAGGAGAAGAGGGGTTACCAGTCTCTTCCTCTGTCAGTAATGTGACATGCAATGAGCCTCTAGATTAATTATTTTTATAATTATCCCCTGAAAACTTGACAGAAACTCTGATTTCACTCTGTGGCTTACTTACTGGTAAGGTGCATGTACAGCTGGCCCTTGTCTGTCAATACTTTCTGTCATTTAATTCATCCTCGCTCCTCTTTGTTCTTACAGAGGAGGAACCCGTGTCCTAGATTTAATTTCTAGATCACTGTGGTACAAAAAGAAGCACACAGACACTATCTTTGGTGTTGTCTTAGATATTACTACTGTGTGAAACACTTAGTCTTTTTTTTTTTTTTTTTTTTTTGGAGTAAGTTTAAATTGGTGACAATGTATTAAATTGTAGCAGGATGATTCCATATTCAGCGTGCTTTGTTGATCATAAATAAGAAGATTTTTAGTATAGTTTGTACCCCTGCTCCCTGTTTATCCTGTGTTTGTGTGGTCATTTGTGGCTGTGTGTGGTCATTATGTGGCATCAAGCTACTTACAGCTGTTTTAAGACGTGGCTCTGTGAAATTGCAAAGGACATTGGCATCCTTGATCTTCAGCTGCATAGCAACCAGAGGATGAGAGGGAGCAATCAGAGAAGGGGTGTGGGGGGCTGTCATGTTGAATTAACAGAGAACTGTACAACCCCGCAGAGAAAGATTACCCAGGGCACTAATGGAAGACTTGTCAGACTATCCTTCTCCTTTTTTCTGGGCTCGCCTTTTTTATTACATCCTCCTTCTCAATCTTTCTGATATCACAAAATCCTTTTTGTTCACTTTGTGCGCTTTTTTGTGCATCTCCTTTTAGTTGTATTTGGGCATCACATTCTTGCCTCTATTTTTTTTTTTCTGGTTGCCTTTTGCTTTCTTTATCCTTCTTCTGAGACCAGGAAATAAAGAATAAAAAAAATAGAAAGTTTAGAAAGACCAGCATTTCCCCTTATCTCTCTCTGCTCATTTACCCTCCTTCTGATCCTGTCTCTCCCATCCTGTGGATGAGATAAAGAGTTCAACCTCAGTTGCAGAATCCTGTGGTGGTCTCGTTGCACAATGATGTTGATATCACAGGAATAAATGTACTTAAATTCTGTATTTTGCAACTTGGGCACAAACCCACACTCGTCAAATGTAGAGGTACTTTGCAGATTAACTGCTATTCCTGTCTAAAAACGAGTAGGACAGCAGCTCTTGTTAATTCCTGCTTAGAGGACAGATTTGGGACCCTGCAAAATAATGTGTGTGTGTGTGTGTGAGGAGAGTTTCCTGAGTCATGTAAATGTATCTAGCCTGGTTCCCACCCAATAAAAACACATGCACATACCAGGGCTTTCTTTTTTTTTTTTGATGAATGCTTAGCTTCTTTTATGCTGAACTGGGTAACAGAACTGACCATTGACTCATGTTGACACTCA
This sequence comes from Cichlasoma orientale, assembly GCA_034780415.1. Taxonomy (NCBI): domain Eukaryota; kingdom Metazoa; phylum Chordata; class Actinopteri; order Cichliformes; family Cichlidae; genus Cichlasoma; species Cichlasoma orientale. Next base: position 158,267 of record JAVDPK010001103.1, read on the forward strand.
CTGTAGACTGCCAGTATTGGCTGCTGTTCTCAGTTAGTAGAACACACATACACCTTGGGAGTACCTTTTACTGATGTGAACAAACCTGCATTGCCTTACCTGCGCAGTGCTCAGACTGCATGCACCCCGACTTATCTGTGCTCTCACTCTGAGATTTATTGTGACAGGCAGAGCTTTAAGACACCACACCTGACTGCTGGAGTTGCTACTTTGTTTTCTTTTTTTCATACTAAATCAATGAGGGGTGAGATGACACATGAACATGTACACACTGTGCTCTTCCTGCCATTGTGAATGGAGATCTGTTGCTTTCACCAGCAGCTCTGTCATAGCAAAGTTAAAGGTGTTGGGATTTGATAAAGACAAAAGAGGAAAGGGGGGAGTGCTCTGTGGGAAGAATATTGTCACAACTTTTGATGCCTTTCTCACATTTCAAGGTCACTGCCTAAGTAGAGTAAACACCTAATCTGACTGTAACCGTATAAAACAATCAGTATTCTGACACCGAGTCTGTATTTGTAGATTGTCTCTGTATTTCCATGCCACCTTCTCCTTTGTCGTCTTTCTTTATACTTTGCAAAATACGACATGTGGGCACCATTGTTATTGCAGTGTGAGAAGAAGGGAAATAGATTTGACTGTGAGGGCAGTGCTCATTCTCTCTTTGTCTAGACAGTAAGCCAGAAAGCAGACTGATGAGACAGATGACATCAGAAAAAAACATAATTTTTGTAACTTTTTGTCCTTCTTTCCAAATGTTCATCCCCACAGGCTTTTCTTCAATCGCTGCTCTTTTTATTTCTCTCCCTGCCTCTGTGTTTTATTGTGGCGGCTGTTGGTTCTCATAAATTTACCAACGTTAAAAAACAAAAAAAACAAAACACTTTATGAAAGAAAAAGAAAAAAAGTCACCTCTCTATATCCTTGTCTTTTTCTTCTTCGTGGAGCCCTATCTGAAGAGTTGGTCCCAGGACCTTGGTGTCCCCATCCTGTCAGTGGACTACTCTCTGGCCCCTGAGGCCCCTTTCCCGCGGGCCCTAGAGGAGTGTTTCTATGCCTACTGCTGGGCTCTGAGGAACCACCACCTATTAGGTACATACATCATACAGCATTGTTTATACTTGTACTGGCTTTGTATCTCCCCTGTACATTTTCATTTTAATCATTAAATAGTATAGAACAGATTCACAAAGTACTCAGACTGTTTGTGTTTTGTTCACTTTATTGTGCTAAAGATTTGATTTAAAATGGATAAACAAAGCAATGGACTCAGCCAGGGGTTTTCTTAAGCATAGGTCAAAGTGAGGGTACAAAGCAGTTTTTTTTTTTTTTTTTTTTTTTTTTGTTTTTTTTTTTTTAATTTTTGAGTGTTCCCAGTTGCCCAGTGGCCTCAATAACTGTGAAATGAAAGAAATTACCTACCAGGATTGTTCCAAATATTAACCTTCTGGTAACATAGGCCTTCAGTGTGATTTGACAAAAAACAGCTAGAAAACAAGCTGGTTTACCTATTGCCACAACAATGATATGCCTATAATGCCAAACGTGTCGTCCATGACACAACATACTTCAAATTTCCTGCTGTTTGCAGACTTCCAGTAACAATTACCGTAATAACCCTATGTTGGATGTGAAGCACAATTTCTCAGCTTTCAGAAACTGTTTGAATTTTTCCAATAGGACAAATGGTTGTGTAATTACGGTAATTCTAAATGCATTTGATTAGACGTCTCAGCAGTGATGCTCTCAGTGTAAAAAAACATTCTAACATTCTAAAAATAAGTCTGCATATGTCTAAATTAATTTTTTTGTATGCAGTTGTAATAGTATGTCAGTTAGGTAGATGAAAAAGAAGAACATTATTAGAATTACTGAGCAGGCACAGCGAAGGGATAACACCCACCTATTTCAGAGTGAAGGTTTCTGTGGAGTGCTTCTGTAAATCCTCCACTGCGTTCACCAATTCCTTGTACCTCCTGAGAGGATTCATTTATCACTTTGAAAGTGATCATGCTGTATGCTTCTTGCACTTTACTTGCTGTTCAGCGCCATCACACCAGTTGTGATGCTCAGTATTCCGAAAGGAAAAAAAGAAGCCATCTGGTCGGTTTGGGGTACACTCGTCCACTGAAGCACGCTGTTTCAAATTAACAGATATTGCAGTGCAATATGTTACTGTTATAGTACAAGTCCTCAACATCACAGCTATGAAGCAGGCAGTCAGACACTAGTTCAAAGAACTGCCTATTACCTGAGTGGTGAACAAAAAGGAGCGTTTGTTACACTGCCTTTTTTGCATCTCTGTAAACGTCAGTTTAAAAGGGGGAAAAAAAAAAAAAGAAAAAGATTCCTTTTTTTTTTCTTTGTCTCCTTCATGTTGTTTTACTTTTCAGTTTTCCCTGTGAATTATTTTTGTTTCTTTCCCTCCCTATTCCACACCTCTATAATTTTATTTATTTATTTTTTTCTTTCCCAGGATGGACTGGAGAGAAGGTGTGTCTGGCTGGTGACAGTGCAGGAGGCAACTTATGTGTGACAACATCGATGCGTGCCGCTGCCTTTGGTGTGCGAATGCCAGATGGCATCGTGGCAGCCTATCCTGCTACCCTGCTGACGGCCTACGCATCGCCTTCCCGTCTGCTAACGCTCATGGATCCCCTGCTGCCTCTCAGTGTGCTCTCTAGGTGTCTCAGTGCCTACGCAGGTAGGTGTGTGTGTGTGCGTGTGTGTGTTTCCGATTTTTGTCTGAAGTTGAGATTACATCATGTTATTCAGGAGGCCAACAACAGCAGGGACAAATGAGTTCTTAAATCTGTTAGTCCTGCATCGTGGCAGATTATATCTGCAGCCAGATGGGAGAAACCTGAACTTGCTGAATAAAGGGTGACTACGGTCAGCCCGAACTGACTGAGCCTTTTTCTGGCTCTGACTTTGTACATTTGGGAGAGCTCGTTTAGATATGCCTGCAACTTTGATGCATAGTTTATGCACTGTTTTTTTAGGTATGTAAGCCAAACCAGCAAATAAAAACCGTTAAGACAGGCTCAATAGAACAAGAATGAAATATTCTGATAAAACTTCTAAGCTTTTAAACAAAGGTAGTGCTGATTAACCTTTGAACAAGCTACATTGGCTATATTTTTTGTTAAAATATTACCTCTATTCAGTTATTGTCCCAAGATACCTGTACTGCTGAACAACTTTAACAGGCTGGCCACAGAAATCTGCAGGAAGAATAGAGCAAGACTTCGTCCTAAAGTCGATTATCATGTCCTTGTATTTAATCCAGTCAATAAATTCCTCCACCGCTGGTCTATGGTTGGCTTTTTCATCACTGAGCATTGACAGAATGACAGACTCATCAGTGAACTTGATATGTCTTCCCGCACTGACAGTCATTTATATATTAAAGACAGATAAAAAATGGCGAAAGGACACAGGGAATGGAGAAAAGCTAAAAAGGCATTAGGAAAAAAATGAAACTGACTTTTTCATTTATAAAACCTCTCTGTTCAAAAGTTGACCTGTCAACATACAAATCCAAACCCGGTGCTGTTTAGTCTTTATAGTTTTTATAAATGACAAACAGCAACAGTCTTTTCTGATGTCATAGGTAGGTAATGGGTATAATGTTTAATGTGGCACAGCTGGTTTTTCATAAATTGTCACTAACACTTGTAAGCGCTGGAGAAAGGCTTATATCTTTTGATAAATTTTTTTTTCACAAGGCAGGAGAACTGCAGGGGACTGTGAATGACTGCAGGAATTGGCTAACAATATGTGACAAAGATATTGCCTATGCTGAGTCTCCTTTCAATAACTGAACTAAAACACTCATCATTTTTCTGTTCCTTCCTACGCTCATCATTGTGTATTGCTGGCTTTACAAATAGTTGTATGGCAGTATTGAACTCACTCTGTCAGCGTTTACTTGACTATTATACTTCTCCTATTATTGCTTTCCTGTCTTCTCTGTTGTTACTCATTTGTGCTTACTGAAGAATAACAAACACTTTTATCTATTTTGTACATTTATTTCCTTCCTTTATGTCATCTTCTCCAGGCAGTGAGCCACAGACCGAGAAGCAGGTAGAGAAGGTAAGCACACTGAGCCTGGTGAGGAGAGACACAGCACTTCTGCTGAGAGATTTCCGACAGGGAGCCTCCAACTGGATCCACTCTCTGCTGGATTCTGGCAGAGCCTCAGCCTCCACCAGCACAGCTGCAGAGGCACCACCAGAAGCCACAGGTATATGCAGGCGACCGTTATAGTGGCTTGAATGTATATTTTTTCTTGGCAGATGGTCTGCCTGTGTCTTGGTCGTATGTCCCTGCTCATATGTGTGTGGGTGTATATTTCCCACATTTTCAGTGTTTTCATTGAGCCAATTAATGTAAGTGTTCCCCAAGTTCATTTAAACCACTCATGGAGGAGGTCAGTGACATGAATCCTTGTTATTTAAGCATCTAACCAACCAATTATTGTTTTTATCCCCAACCTTTTCTGCAACACTACTGAATCCGCGTTCCTACCAGTTCTCTTTTGAGTAGCAGGGCTTTCAGGGTAATTGTTAATTGTAGCCACCGTAAATCTGGTGGTGAATTGTAATTTCCATGGTGTCCCCATGCCTTGGTGACACCCCCACAGCTGTAAGCCCAGTCTAATGAGTGTCATTGGTGGGTGTACATTATTAAAAGGCCATCATGGCGTTGAGATGGTTCATTATTAAAGAGATAGGAGATCGGTAGCGCTTTGTGAGACTAGCCATGATGACTCTAACAGCTGTGTTTTGACAGTTTAGGGTGGGCAGATGCTATCATCATGACAGTACTTTTTGAATTTCCTCCACCTACTTCTCCCCTCTTCTTCCAGATATAGCCCAATTTGCATTCTAGGCTTTTAACTATTGGCTGTCAACCAGAGGACATATGATAAGTGGAAACAGTAGAATAAGTGAAAGTGATTGTGTGTCACTGGAGTTATTTTTCACACGTCCTCCAACTGCTGTTGGGTTCAAATGAACTAGATGTCCTCTTCATTCTTGATAAGCTATATCTGCCAATCGTGTGGTTTCTGGAACTTCATTTTATTGTTTGTTTTCTTGTTGGCATTCTTGTTTCAGTTTTTCTCATTCATCAGTATGGATGGTTTCTTCTCTCTCCTTGCTTCCTAGATGCAGTGAGGAAGAGTGTGTCAGCGGCATCCATCTCTTCTCCTCACACAGACCCTCCTGTCCACACGGATCTCTCAGAGTGCTCCAACCGGAAATTATCAGTGAAGAGCCATACATGCCAGGACTTGGGATCCCACAACAATCGCATTCCCAGCAGTGCACCGCTGCTCTCTGAGCGTGCTGTAGGTCATGCTTGAACATGTTTACATTGAGATTAGCTTGCTTTCAGCTGATGCGTTTATGCAGAAGAGCCTAACGATATTAAACAGCCAAGATCTGTTGCTTAAAAGATCACTGGGGTGTTAGTGGGAATCATTGCCGGAATTAAAACTGTTGTTATTGGAAGATGGGGAATTTGATGGTGATTGTAGCACCATTTCAGTGAAGTGAAGTCCCACTAGCCTCTTGTCTTTGATCAGGATGTCTCTGCTTTCAGCTTGCATTTAAAGGATTTGGCACACAGTTGTATCCTTTTTTAAGAGGTCGAACATTTTTGGGGCATTGAAATATTTTGGCCCTTTATCAAACAATGCTGTCTACCCTGCAGTGATGTGCATGTGTCACTTTGATGAACTCATCTGAGATTGTGTCACCCATCCCCCGCAAACAGATTTGGCTATGAAATGCTGACAGAATATCAAAAGTTTTTGGTTTTGCGGGTACTGGCAAGGTGTTGCAGATTATCCTCCTATTTTCTCACAGGCAGACTGGATTAGTGGCTGGCTTGAGCAAAATAGTAAGCTGAGGTGACGTAAGATATTAAATATGCTTTTCCTTCTGAAATGGGGATCGCTCAGCCAAGACTCAGGCACTCAGCCAAGATTTTTAGAAGATTTTTACAAGGACAAAGTAAGAGTGTTTGTGTGTGTGTGTGTGTGCGCGCGCGTGCGTGTGTGTGCATGCTTATATAACTATGGCTCATTGCTAGGCAATGGTGCTAGTTTCGGTCATTATGCAACTGTACTGTTTATAAGTTTTGGGAAACCTGCAGTCAGCTGAGACTGAAGAAGTCATTTGGATAAGTGATGAAATGTTTCCCCCCATTGAAAGCGCTGCATCCAGATGAACAGAATCAACTTTTTTGGACTTGCATAACCAGCTTTTCTTGTAAAATAGTTTTAGCCTTTCTTCTTAGTTTATTTATATAAGGATCTCCTTTGACCTAACCTAATATTTTCTCATCTGTTCATGTAGCCAGAAGATGTCAGTTTCTTCCTCTCCACGGATGAAGATCCCACAATGACCACTGACCTGTCTTCAGTGGCCATACCACCCCCTGCTGGAGAGGAGGGCTTGCCGCAGGAGCACCCCAGGGAATTTCCCCTTGGGTTTGAGCCCCTTCGCTCAGAAAGGATGGCAGAGATGAAGGTGGAGAGTTCTCCAGTGGTTAAGGATCCTTTCTGCTCACCTCTACTGGCCCCTGACAGCATGCTGAAAGGGCTGCCACCGCTACATATTGTGGTAAGAGGACCGAAACTGTTAATTACACTAGTTCAAAGGTTATTCTCACAAATCTAGTCTTTGTGAACTGTTTGTCATTGTGTGCTTGCAGTAGTCTGTATTCTATAGGGAGAGGAGACGGTGCATGAAATTCAACTTCAAGTATAAGTTGAGCACTATAAGGGTAGACTGGCAAAAGAACTCTAACCACATGCTCCAATGGTAGCTGCCGTGGCGCTTTCTGCTGAAACACAGCCTTCCTCAGCAGATGGAGGTTGACAATGTGTCACATATTTGTACATATTTACAGTATAGTTTTCTGAGCACTTTATGAAGCCTTCTTGTTGACTAGGAAGTTGAGACTTGGAGACAATAGTTTCATCACTGGCTGAAGCTAGAGCTTTTGATTGTATTACACCATCCCCTTCAATGCACAATATACTATAAAGGATGCTGGAGAGGGCACTTAAAATGTTAAGTACCAGCATACCAAAAGCTGTACAGTACAAAGTTTACAGATATTGGGGTGAAACAGTGTGATGGGACAGATTGGTTATGTTAAAGCCAGCTTTTCTTTTGAGAGGAGTGTTAAAATTAGGCTGATTTTAAAGTGGCTAGAATGAGTCAGCGAGACTGTAAAGAAATCAGGGACAAAAGAGACTGGGATGCTTGACTTCCTTTTCTTCATCCGCTAATTGAGATTCATGACGTGTCTGAAGGGAATCCAGATTTGCTTCTCACCATTTCTTACCCTTCCCTTCCTCTCTCTCCCCTCCCTCAGGCTTGTGCACTAGACCCCATGCTGGATGACTCTGTGATGTTTGCAAAGCGTTTGAGGAACATAGACCAGCCCGTTACTCTGTGTGTGGTGGACGACCTCCCCCATGGCTTCCTCAGCCTATCCCAACTCTCAAGGGAGACGAGAGAGGCTGCCAATGTCTGCGTGGAGCGAATTCGCGCTGTCTTCACCCAGGACACACCCCCAGAGCCACGGAAGCACCGCAAGCTGGAACGGACTGATGGGGGTGTGGCAGCCTCTTCAGGGGAAACCAGTTCTCTCTTTGTTGGCCCCATTGAAGGAGGGGAGCTAGCTGTCGGGAGAGGGGCTAAAATTGCTGATGGGGAGGGCTCAGTTGCTGTGGCAGCCCAGAATAACACTGACGCTGGTGGCATCGGGGCTTAAATAAGGTTAGATAAAAAGGGGCCTGCAGTTCACTCGAGGAACGAAGGGAGAAGGAGTAAATGAAAGTCAGACAAATTTAGGCAGTGCAGTGCCTAGATGCGAGACAAAGCATCCTGAAAAACAGACGGGGGGTGGGAGATGCAGTCTAGCATATCGCCCAGTGTTTGAGAGACAAAAAAAAAACAAAACAGAGGAGGAGCACTGAAATATAACTTCCTCTGCTTTACAATTCTTGCCACTTGTCTGTGCACCATTATACACCAACGCAAATCTGGCAGACAAAACGAACACACCCACAAGAGACGGTCATGTGTTAGAATAAAATAATTATTTAGCAGCTACTTAGATCAAAGACCAGCACTCACCCACACACGCGGGACTCATACTTAACAGAGTTGCTGTAAGGCAGCAGAGGCTCGGACATAAAGCGGTGCAGACGATTCGCGATACAAGGCCTGAATCTGTGATTCATATAGGCCAAGACAGTGATTCGAGGCCCTAATCAGATAGTAGTAGGCACACTATATGCTTCTGTGTGGAGTCACCTCCATCAAAATGGCCATTTGTCCTTTAGGGAACGACTCTAAATCACACTTAATAACTCCACATTTTGTTCTCAATTACGCCAGTTTGGCAGTCAATACAGCTCACTTTGTGGATGGTAACTCTGTTGACTCTCTCCAAAATAGAATTACAAAGCTAAAACACAACAGTGTGGAAGACTCGAAACTGGCTGAATTGACTCACTTCTTTCCTCATATTTGTTGCAGTTTTTAATCATTTTATGCACTCTATGCAATAGTGTTAGCTTTGTTATTTATATCAGTTTTTATTGCTGTTATGTCAGGCTTAATTGTTGATTGTACTCTGTATTATATAATGTGATCTTGTACTTTTTTTCCCTCCATGTTTTTCAATGTGCTGAATATTTACCTCTGCTTTTTTTTTTTTTTTTTTTTTGGTAGCAGCTGCTCTGACATTTCTGGCCTTTCCAATTAAGCTTGTGTTCTACCCTGAGCAATACACAATAATCAGAGTAAATGTAGAACATCACACAGGGACAGAGTGCCCTGTCTGGATGCCTTGTGCATTTTGTAGTGATATAATAATGCTAATACATAGACTGCACTGCATTAATTTGAAGACAAGTACAGATACACTTGGAATCCATCTTGTAGGTCTTTCAAGGACAATCTTTTTTTTCATGGTTAAGACACTGATGCTCAGGAGAGGAAGCAGCAGCCCAGTTCTCAGCTATCAATACATATTTTAAACTTCACCACACCGATTTCCTCTTAAGTTGTCCCGCTCACTGTGCACTATTGTTCACTACTCCCCACAGTACGGACTAGGTCAAAATGCCACTTCTGAGTAGCTGTGGGATTTCCAGCCCAACAGCCTTTTTTTTTTTTTTTTTTTCCTTCTTGCCCCCTCATCCCTTTTTTCCTCTCAACTACAAATCTGAGATTTTTAGGAAAAGCTTCAGGACCCTGAGCACGAAAAGAGATTGCAGTAGTGCTCTGTCAAAGTTAGTAAAACTGTTTTTCGCCACCAAAACATGACGTGTGTGTGTGTGTG
>JAVDPK010001103.1:167704-210854 GCA_034780415.1 Cichlasoma orientale
AGACTTGGGCTTTTCTTGATTTTCGATATCCAGGGGACACTCCCTTGTGCATGTTGCTGTCAAAGCACTTTGAAGTACGCAAAAATGTCCTTCGTAGGGTCAGTCTCTCTCTATCACATCCAACTAAATATAGATGCCAACAATTCTGGCACTGTGCTGCCCTTGCCTGGTAAGAGGGCTGGGGTTGCCAGGTCTGTAGAGAGGGATGCTGTGTGATGAATTGGATTTAGCTGATGCTTCGAGAGCAAAATCCTCCCCCTGTTGAAGAGCGGAATTTTCAGCAGCAAAGTCATGCTACAGGATTATACCATACTCAGTTGTCAGCTTCAAGTACTTACTGCAATATTTTTAGTCCGATTTGATAGAGAGAACAAGGCCCATGAAGAGGAAGAAAGTTATACATTCGCTCTCTGAGATGCTCGGCTGTACTTGCTTTACTAGCTGCTGTTTATGCTCACTGTGCACTTTTGCAGTAGTTGCACTGTCGCTCAGTACAAGTTTAATTTAAGAAAGGCTTGTACATGTCCGTTCGGCTGAAGGGGAGGCTGGATATTCGCACACAATCAGAGTTTTGTCTGTTACGTGTAGGGAAACAGGAGCTGTTTGTGTTATGTGTTCACACCTGACAGGAATGGCACTTCACACTCATGACTATCCATGTTTTAATTAGCTGTTGTTGAGAGACATCTCTTTAATGTAGTTGAGCCTCTATAAGACAACAGGTTTTGTTTGATAGACCTTACACAACCTCATCAGAGCTGAAGACAACACTGCATAGGATGAACAGCAAAGCTGACGGGTCATTAGCAGTTTCGTATTGTAAGGAATTTGAGAGGTGAACTAGTTTTTTTTTTTTTTTTTTTTCCCTCCTCCTTTTAAAATTGTCAGATTTTTTTTTTTTTTAGGCCTTTGTATGCCTCTTACCCTTGATGACCCTCATACATCAGGCTAACCTGAGTGCAGGTGATGGACCCGGGAGTCCATTTGCTATTCTGGTCAGATTATTTTGCAGACATAGACTTCCTGATTCTCATTTTTGTTTGTTTTGTTGATTCTTCTGATGCATTAATGTTGCCTGCAACTATTAGCTGAAATATTTGATTCAGTATTGTTTTTTTTAGCTCCTGCTCGATGCTGTCTCATGTGTTGATTATTCATTTGTTAATGAGCAGCTGCTGTAGTAAAGTTTAATACTGTTTATATTTTTTATTTTATTTTATTTTATGTTCAGTCTCTAGTTTTGCAGTATACCTCTACAGTTTGACTCTTTTCACTAGAGATTTTCTTTGCCCCAGGCTGATTTCAGTGAAATGCGAAGTGCAATACCGCTACAAACATGAGCTCGCTATCTTTAGCCACTGGGGCAACATTTGCAGCAAACTTGTGTAATTACCTGCAAAACATTTTTTTTTCCTTTTCATTCCCTGCTTCCTCCGTCGCATATGTGATACTGTTTTGTGTGTGTGTGTGTGGGTTTTTTTTTTTTTTTTGGGTGCAATATGTTTGACTCACCTCAAGCTTATATTTCACAGATGATATACCAGCCCATATGTAAGTTCCTTGAAGCTTGCTTACTTTACAAATGCCTCAGTGTGTTAAACTGACCTCAATCAGTTGCAGAAATGTGACGTCCTTCATTCATGGATAACGTTTCAAGCCGAACCAAAGACTGAAGTCTTGTAACAGATGTACTGACTTTACTCCTTAACGTTCACTGTAACCACTGAAAATGCAGGTGCTAGTCAGTGTCATAGTCTGCCTGCACTCCATATGCAAATTGCACTGCATCAGTTCTGATGTAGAATATGATTAGCCTTTGAAGAAAAAAATAAAAAAACAAGCTCGTACACGTGGCAAGCCATAGACTGGAAAGGTGAAATGTTTTTAAGTTTACTTGTTTTGTTGCTGTTGTTAAAAACACCATAAGTGCAAACCCTTGAATAAAAAAAAAAAAAAAAGAATGTATATTAAATCTTGATTTTATGTAGATATTTTACTTAAATTTGTTAATCAGATTGGTTGCTGATTGATTTTTGACTGCATTTCTTTGCAGGTTCCATGTTAGGGTGATGTCTGCTGTGCTAGGCGTAGGCTAGTTTCTGCCTGCCTTGATTTTTATCCAAATAAAATTATTCTCCCATGAGCCATGTTGTTGTTGTTTCCAAACTTTTCAATTAACCTTTGCTTAACACGGATCACACTAAAGGTTAACTAAAAGTCACAGAGAGTAGGACATACTGATTATAATTCAATCTATTATGATGGATTTAAAAAAAATAGGATTCAGAATTATATTTGTGGACATCAAAATGGATTAAATTAATTATTCTAACATTTTGATTCAGCTTAGACTCTGGGAAAAGTCAATAAAAAGGGTGACCTTTAGTTAAACACAGTATCATCTAAATCCAAAAGTATACAGCACAGACAGCTCTGGTATTCTCTGCACAGAGGTAGAAAATGGAAAAAGTACTCTTAAGTAGTTTTGAGGCACTTGTCATTTGCATGAGTGTTTTCATTTGATGCCACTTCTCTCCACATTGCAGAGGCAATGACCTGCAGACTCTCAAACTACTGAACTTTCCTGATTGCTATAATTATTTTACAGAATGACATGATCATAAAGGTGATTGTATGAATCAAACAGCACAATGGCATGTAAATTTGCTCCATTTGACAATCTACAACTGGAGCTTTAACAAAGTGATACTTATGTTAGGTTTGGATGTAGTACTTATATTTTTAACAGTATTTTAGATCCTAAAAAAATTGCCTACACCTACATGATCGGAGTTCTCCCGGTCCGGTTTTTTGCATGGATAATTTTCCAAGGAAATTCAGCAGTAACTCAGACCATTGAGTCATGTTGCTGCTGATACTGCTGGTTACTGATATCATGTTTTGGGCCGGGAGACCAAGCACCATCAGTCTCAGTGCAACTTCATTAGAAGTGCGTGACCTCTAATGGAAAGATGATTGCAATCAGTGATGGCATTTTTAATGTGTGGACATGTCGCATTGTTAAAGCACGAGCGGAACCGTGCGCGCGCTCGGCAGCCGTCACCGCCCCCCCCGAAGCAACCAACGTACCATCATCATCAGCCATCCAGCTTCACCTGCCGGAGGGGGCCACATGCATTGAGGCAACTAGCGCGAACGCGCGTGTTCCTCTCTCTCAGTTAGCGCGCGCTCTCGCGCGGAGACGGGCTTCTGGGAGCTCGGAGAGCAGACGAGCGGCAGCTGAGGAGAGAGAAAGATGGAGGTGAGGGTCGGGGAGAGACTCCTGTGCCTGGCCGTGCTGTCCAGTGTCCTCTGCGTGGATTCAGTCCTCGGGAAATACGTCAGAGGCGTCGTCAACACAAAAGAGGTGAGCATTTGTTTTCTCTCTACATTTAATTTGTTGCTTTGCGACAATGACCCCACCACAGTCTGACAGGAGCGAAACCGACTTGACTGCGAATCCGCTCGCAGGTGTCTCTGTGGTGGACTGTTTGTTAGACGAGGGGGAAACGACCAATTAACGGATCAAGTTGCCTCGCGTATGTGCTCGGCTGTTTATTGTCACCTTATAGAACACATTCACCTCTATTCTGCCCTAAAATCCCGCGCCATCTACGTGCGTATCAAGCGTGGCGTATGTTTTACCCATAATGTGATAGTCTTCTGTATTATTATTGCCCCTAAAGCGTCATCGCACCAGCTCCAGAGCTAGTAATAAAGCCTCCTAAGTGATTACTCTTCTTTAAATCACATTCATGTTAACGTGCGGGGTTTTGTTGCCATGCTTAAATGTAAAATAGAAGCGGCTTTTCAGTTTATGATCGGAGGACCTGTCACAGGTGTGCGTCATATGGCTTGTGGCGCGCGGCGGTGGTTTGTTGTTTGTTGAAACTGGGCTCAGTACAGCCTGTTCAGGGGTTTGAGGCTTCTGTCAGGCAGATCAGCATCGGGATCGTCGCTGTCCTGACGAGATCCGCGAGTTCAAATGTTGACTCTGCAGCTGGGGCAGGTAGCTCTGGGCTGTTTGTAATTCAGCAGAGTACCACCTGCTGTGCCAAATCTCTGCTCGCATCTCCACGAGTTTGTTGGGCTCAACTTTGACATAAATGAGTAGTACAGTAGGGCCATCTACCATTTTGTTGTGTGTTAAGCAATAGGCCTGTCAGCAGAAAAAGAAGCCACCTTAGATGAAGTTATTAATGGCTGTTTTGAACATGATTTGGCGAAAAGCAAAATATTTATCTCCTGAAACAAAAGAAGACACTGTGAAATCAGCTGTTAGTTACTGCTTAACAAACACACCTCATTGGTCATATGAACACAAGTATGCATATGCTATGAAAAGGCAACATATGTAGAAATTTCAGCTTGTGATTATGTAAACCACAAACAAGCAGCACTGGAGGAGAAAGTATTTATTGTTTTTGCTTTATAAATGATGTCATGTAATTGTTTCAGCCCCAGTGAGCACTCTCAGCTTTTAAAATCTCCTGTTGCCACAGTGGAGCCACTCAGTGACCAGCAGCAGGGAGGAGGGGTCTGTTAAGTAAAAAGGAGGTGGGGGGTGTTTGGTCAGAAATATAGCAAACACGGGTCACATACTTTGCTCAGATCATCGTATGGCTTTACCTCCCTCTACCCAAAAAGAACAAGATGGAAAAAAGATCAATCAGAATCTATTAGACATTGGACATTTTGTAGTAATAAGCTTCAATGAATATTTTGACTTGCTGACATGTGCTCGTGTTTTTTGTGAACTCTTGGCTCCAATCGTTTAAAAGAAAATGAGCCAAACAGTGACATTGAAGTCACCAGTTTAAATCTGCAGTATGACGATGGAGATCAGGATAGATAAATTGAACATGAGGCACTCATCCATCCATCACGGCTGCAGAGATGCCCTTGAACGCAGGCTGAATGTGCACCTGCTCCAGTGGAGCTGCACAGTGGCCAGCAATAGGTTGCACTGGGCAACTTCCAACTGTTTGTGTGCATGTGTGAGACTGTCCAGCTACTGATCGCAAGGGCAGCAATCTACTTTTCTAGTAATCTGCAGTGAAAAATGATGTAGTTTTAGTGTACCGGCCTTGTTATGCCAGGCCAGTATAAGATGTTTTTATGAAAAGAAAATTTAATGATTTCATGAAGCACTGTAGGCTTTATTTCTTTATTATCAAAACTGGCCACAATTTCAAAAAAACAGTGAAAATTACAGTTTACACCAAAGAGGTTAATGCCAGTGGATTCTTTTCTTTTTCTTTTTTTTCTTAAAAATTGTTTAAATAATTACTGACATTGTTGCGAATGGATTTCCTGTTGAGTTAATGTATATAAAAATTGTTTTAGCTTTACTGCAATGTCAGAAAAATATGAAGAATGAAATATCATGAGAGTAAATGAATTAAAAATGAAGGCATGCACTTTATTTATTGCGTTTCTTTCCTGGAGCTTCTCAAAACTTGTGGTGCACTTTTTTTTTTGCTTTTGCACTGTAGCTGGTTTGATATAAGTTAAGCACCCCACCACCACCACCCAAAAAATAAAAATAAACAGAGCACTTTGATGGACATTGGGTAACACTGGGCTTGACATATTAATATTGTGTGTGTGTGTGTGTGTCTGTGTACTTTACTCCTCATCAGTCTTGCTTGTGCATTCCTGCCCCAAGGTCACCCACTAACTTCACTCCACATCCTGCCTCTCTCAGAGCCACACACACGCTCACACGCACACAGTCATGTTGACTTCCCACTCCTATCAGTCTGTTGCGCTCACACGCTCACTCATTGAATAAACTCAGCTTCAGTCCCTTGATGCGGTAGCTGTGTCAATGCCTGCAGAGGTGAAGGCTGAGTTTGTGCAGAGCTGCAAATTGATAAATGAAATTTGCCTCACTGGGAAGGATGAGCTGTTGAAAAGTGTTGGATGGCTAGAGAAATATATAGAGATGCAGAAGCCTAGTTGTCCAAAGGCAGTGGTGCAGACTGGTCAACAGCTTTCTTGGGGCTGGTCAATGTGTACAATTAGTCTAAGTGGCTCGTGGTGTGTGGACACACTGATAAAATGTCCCTACTGAGGGGTGGTGGTGCTGTTCGATTTAAGGGCAGAAGAAGGACGTTTTTAAAACCAGCAGGGAAATTTTGAGAAGGAGAAAAAGTTTGCCCTTCTTTAGCGCACAGTGGTAGAAGTCCTCTGAGCAAGGCAGTAAGTCCACCCTCTGCTTCAAGCTTGCTCTCTTGTGTTAATAACCATGAGTTTTCAGCAGCCTGATATTAAAAATTGGCAATAAAGCAAAGACCCTATACAACCTTAGGGTTGAGCTGAGCTGTTGCTCAGTTACATTTTGACAGCACACACCTGCTGTTAAACCCCTGTAAGTTAAAGTACCGGGCTCTAGCTTTGGAGTGTAAAGTATTAAATGAGATACATTTGGCCTCAAGCTGAGAAACATTAAAAGCTCAGAAATCTTGTATTTTGTTTCACCATGAATGAAATGCCTGTTATTGACACCATCCGAGCACATTTGGCAGTCCGGTCAGAAAAAGTGAATAAACTTGACTAGTGAACCGTAAGAGAACCTTCGCTTGGTGTTCTTTCCCTGGGATGCTGGGTGTTGTTTTTAGGATGGGGGTGGGGGGCAGCGAGCTGAGGTATGCTGATGAATATGGTTGTTAATGTTTCCAATTATTTGGCGCCAGCATGCAGACTTTGTAAACAGCTGGAACTTTTCTTTACAATGTTTGACTTGCAGACAGAACCGACAGTTATCGATTTCAGTTTATTAAAGGTATTTTAATTGCAGTTAATCAAAGTAAATTTGTCTGCAGCAGTTGTGAATTAGCTGAAAAAAAAACTGTAACTGGAAGTGCTGTTATTAAAGGGCATTATAATTCTGCATGAAGAAATGGTATCCAGCAACAGTTGCTGGCTCAAACTTAGTTGCTTGTTTAAAACTTCTTTAGTACAGTATATACATGCAATTTTAAAAGTACACTCTTTCAAATCACAATTTTGATATCGATAAATCAATCGATTTATCATTTAGCCCTAGTTTTCTGCTGACTCTTGGGCATTAAGATCAGGGAAGGGCTTGAGGAATAAGTACTGAATACAGATTATTGAATAAAAATGGCTGTGAACAGCTTTAAATATGTGTGTTTTTCACAGTTAACAAAAAAATTGCAGTTTTACAAAGAAAGGTCTTTAAGTTTTTGCCTTTTTGAAAATGAACAAATGCCCTTGAAAGCTCTGTGTCTAAATGAAAAATCTAACACCCATATTCATCAGCATACCTCTGCCCACTGGGCTTTTCTCCATCCTAAAATCAACACCTCACATCCCAAAAAAAAAAGAAAGAAAAAACACTGACATATGTCAGGGTTGATAAAAGCAGCAGATCTGAAATGAGGGGTTTTGCCAGGATTTCTTGGTTTAATAGGATCATGAAATAAAAAGCCTCATATGTGATGTCTTATTTTAATTAATGCCGTGTCATGCCAGTTCTGAACTCTTGAAATTCACCCAGCAAGACTTTTAAGAGTCTATTAAAAGTCCTTTAGTTTAACTTTGAAGTAAGTTTTGGGAACCCTGTGTGGATAGTATTATCTAGTCCACAACTCAATCAGTTTTCCTTTATCTCTTTTTAATGAGGCCATTGTGATTAGATGCAGGTGCCGTATGTGTGTAAGTAGGTGTGGCGAGTGGGTGTTTCATGTGCGCATATGCTCGCCTTAATGTGCATGTGTCTTTGCATGTCTGAAAAGTCTGTGCTCATTGACCCCCCCCCCCCAAAAAAAAAGAAAGACACAAAGAAGACAGAGCTGAGCGTGTTTGCATGTGTGCCTGCGCGTGAGTGTGTTTAATGCGTTGAAGCATTGTGTAACCCTGACTAATGAATCATTGAGAAGCCCAGCGGTCCAGGGGTGACTTGACTAGCTGATTGGTAATTAATTGTTAATGAGGCTTAGCAAGCAAACAGGGTTTTGGAGAGAAAGAGAAAAAGATAGAAAGCTACTAAGATGAAAGGACAAACTGTGAGGGAGGAAGAAAGCAAAAATGAATAAGACTGTGAGAGGCTGAATTGACCAGATACTGCATCAAGGCATCGCACTTGATTAATGGGCGTACATACACACACGTACAGGTGCAACAATGCGCACACACTCTGGAAGGTGGTTGAGTGACTCTGCATCACAATGCAGTGGCCTTGGGGAAATAAGAAGACTAAAAGGGGATTAAGGTAGACACCTCATCCACTGTTGCTGTTCTCCAGGGCTCATTGTCTTTTCTGGACTTCACTGACACACACACACACACACACATCCTGAGCTACGCTGGGATAACTAGTGGGCACTTAGTTTAGTTGTTAACGTTGGTGGAATTGCTTAACCCTTGTGTTGAATTGTGCTAACCCATCCAACAATATACAAGCTTGTTGATGCTGTCGTGGCTTAGTTAGACTCTGTTGGCTGCTTGATTTAAGGCATCCAGTGTGGAATTGCAGTGGTGAGCAAATTAATTAGAAAACTTGGCTTCCTTTTTCTTTTTTTTTTAAAAATAAATAAATTAGGAGTAAATAAATAAATACTCCACTGTTCATAGGAAAATGTCATCTTTGGTTCAGTATATAGTGCATGTCAGTCAGTCACCTGCCTTCTAGAAACTTGGGGGTATTGGGCATAGCATAGTTAAGAGGTTAGTCAGGTAGCTTCACTGATGTTTTAATGAAGATAATGAATCAGTACTAATAATGAGGATAACTGGAACTTAATATGTGCAAGTCACAGGTGAGCTGGTGGTCCAGCTTCCTGGAATCACCATGAGACTTAAACCTGCCCTAAACAAAGTCATCTTAGCACATCTGGGCTTTTCACAAGAACAAATTAACAAGCAATGTAATAATTTTGTTGTTAATGGAGTTTGTATTATCTTGTTGGTCAACAGGGATTCACTAATGTATAGTAAAAAATGATTTCCTTTGAGGGCCCAGATTAGTTTTTAGTTTCATTAGTTAACCACACAGAAAAATGGAAAATTGTAAATTAACTACTTTTTTTTTTTTTAACCACTTATTAATCATGCTCATTATGCCATTGATTGACCACTTGGTCAGTAAGGTTGAAGGCTGTAGTGATACGCAGTCACCAGTCTGAAATCAGTTTTTGGCATTTTAGCCTGAAAAACGACCAAAACTGCTCCAATAATTAGAATAACGGCCGGCTGTAACAATGCTATTTGTTCTTTTGCATCCAACTCTGGAGCAACTGTTGTTGGAAGAGACTTTTCTGCTTCAGCAGGGTAATGCCACATACACAAAGCCAGGTCCATAGAAAGGCTTCTCTGAGTGTGCTGAGGAAATACTTGACTGGTCTGCACAGAATGCTCAGACCCATCAAACACCTTTTGGGATGAAGTGGATTGCCAATTGCAAGCCAGGGTCTTATTGCCTGACATCAGTGCCTGACCTCAGTAATGCTATTGCAGCAGAAAAGGACCAAATCCCTGCAACTGGGTTCAGAAATTTTAAGGAAAGCCTTTCTAGAAGAATAGTGCCTGTTCTAGTGATATAGTAATGTCTATGGTTTAGGATTTTTTTTTTCCAAACACATATGGATGTGATGTCTGGATGGCAACAGACGTCTTTCAGGAGTTCACATACTTTTGATCATGAACTGTGTTTTATGTTCTTGGGTGTTTTCTTTCTCGGCTTGGCTCAAGGACTTTATCTGTTTCCCACACATAGACTTACGGGAGCCATCCAGGTTTATTACCAGCTGCCCATAAATATATTGAGGCTCATTTTGGCCTTTAATCTATCCAAAATAACAATCCTTCCATCCATTTTCTTCCACTTATCCTTTTCAGGGTTGCAGAGGGGCTAAGGGCCTATCCCAGCTGTCATGGGGCGTGAGGCGGGGTGCACCCTGGACAGGTCTAACACAGAGAGACAGACAACATTCATATTAGAATCACCAATTAACCTAATCTAACTGGAGTACCAGGAGAAAACCCACATAGCCACAGGGCGAACATGCAAACTCCACACAGAAAGGCCAGATAGTGGATTTGAACCCAGGACTTGCTGTAAGGCAACAGTTCTAACCACCGTGCCACCATGCTGCCCCATGCTCAGTTCCCTTTCTCTTATTTTGAAAGTTCAGTTGCAGCTGATGAGCAAGCCCTGGTCCCTCTCGTCTCCTGTTTCATTACTAGCTGCTGTAGCAGTCCTTGATGTTACTCAGCTGGCTTGTCCCGCAATCGTACAGGCTCCTACGCCACCTTTTTGTAATGCAGCTGGTAACTGTAGTCCCTGTTTCACACTGGAGATTTGCTGCGAGCTGAAGGGTGACTCTCACCAGAACGTGCAGCAGGTGGAGAACTAAGGCTCAACGAGGCTGCAGAGCAGAACAAGGACTGCCGTCAATACCTGCGGTTCAAGACAGTAGAATTTGAGTCCTTCCAGGTGACTTCCACATTAGAGTGCACCCACTGACCTGCTGCAGTCTAATTCTGTTGGAAACACTGAAGTCTTTCAAGTGTGTTAAGTGTTTAATAACAGTATTGTATGACCAGTAGATATTGGGTCACTGAAATGATGGATTAGCTGACATCCTGCTTTGATCTCACAGGTTTATAGACTTGCACTAAAAGCTGAGATGAGTAAGCTTCAGTAGGATAAATTTGATTAATCAGTATTTCACTTATTTGAAATTGAGCCAGAAACGAGTGTGTTAAATTCCTGACTGGCCTCTTCGGTGAGAGAAGCTGAAAGAACTGGCGAGGAAGTTGAAGTTAAAATGCACATTGAACCCCGTTGTTCTGACATGTTTACTACTGCCTACTGTTGAAGGACAAATGTACAAGAGCAGGACCAGAAAGGGAAAAAAAAAACCAGTCGTTGTGTGTTTAGAGTGAACTGCTTATTGTTTTGATGTTTCTATGGCAGCTGCAAATGAAGGTATGCTGTAGTTGCTATGGCACTAATGGGGGAGGAGATGGGATTGTGTGTGCATTAAGTGGTCTGTGTTGATTAGGATGGGCATGTTTCAGTTCAGCCATGGCATGCTGTAAAGTGTGTGATGGATGCTTATGGGTTATTCTGTGTGTGTTCGTGTAACAAAGGGGTCTTTTACAGACCTGGCCTGTGGTGAGTTAAATCACACCCCCCACCATCTCACTAACCCAATTGGACCACCCCTCTCTCCCCTCTCCAGGGATTCATCTCTGGGTCAGTGTTTTTCTCTCCTGCCCTGGTTGTCATGGTTACTGCCTTAAGCGTCACCCGGGACGACGCGCGGAGGTGGGCGTGAGTCTCGGGCTTCAGTGACTTTTGGAGTTTGCCGTGAATTATAACCCAGAGGCTCCAGGGGCTGAAGCTGGATGGCAGTAGCTGAAATATGGCTGCGGTTTTGTTTGCTGTGATATATGGACGCAGCAGTGCTGGCCATGCTACGCTGCTCTGGTTGCACTTTATTTCTCAGCACAGAAATCACTGTGCTTGTTTATGTAGGGAAAACGCAGGGCAGAGGTAATTACAGTATAATGGTGCACGGGGAGTTTTCTTGGTTGGTTGGAGATCAAGAGTTCATAACAACTAACCTCGAGGCCTGTTTTAATAAGAAAGAGGCAAACTGCAGTCTTTGAAGAGGGTGAAATGTGCAACAGGTCGAGATGCACAGTGTTCAAGAAATTGTACTCGTGCTCTGGATCGGTGGGTTTTAACATTTGAAGAGCACAATTGATTTTAAAGATGGTAAATATTAACTGAATCAGAACTCTGAGATACAGCACCAGTGCAAAATTTAGAAACACTAACCCATTCATATGGGTGCTGGTACTGTAAAATAACCGAATATTTTATCCCCATATCAGGGGCTATACCTTATATGATTTTCTGTCTACTATGTCATAGTTTAAATGTGCTTTTTGCCTCTGACTCTACGTTGCAGTGGAGTAATTCAGTTATCACCTTACATAACTGTTCTGTGAAATGATAAATGAATGCATCTGCCTTTTCCATTGTCATAGCCTCATTAATAATCATCAACCTGATAGTTTAGTAGATTGTTTATACCAGTGTATCTGATCTTTTTGGGCAGACCAAGCCAAACCAAACATTTTGAGGACAAAATAGAGCAAAATAGCCTCTGCATCCTCTGACGTGCTGTCAGATCAGTGGAAGCAATATGATGGGTAGCTTTCGCTGTTAACTCACAGTTTTGTTCTGGGTTTTCCTCTTTAATTTAGGTGGAGGATATCTGCACCAGTGGTTAGTTGCTTGCTCCACACAAGAGAGTGATTTTTATTTTAATTTTTTTACTCTCACAGGTTTTACTATCCTTCTTGCTTTCAATCAAGACTTTTAATGTGTCATGTTGTCATAATTTCCACCATCTGGTAGCTGGTCAGATGGACTGGAGTTTACTTTGACAGTTTAAAGATTTATTTTTAGGGGAAATGTGTACAAATTATGGATACAACAGATTAATGTTTAATCACTTTTTGTGCAGTTGTATCTTGCAATAACAATGAATAGTTGTCACAAATATTGAAAGTTTCAATTAAAAGACAAATAGTGAAACTTTTTAATCCTTTACCAAATACTTCTTCCAACATACACACAGAGTTTAGTAGGTAGTGCCTCGTAAGCCAGTGTAGGCTGGACACTTTTCAAGTGTATAACAAAAATGGGAAATAAATCTGACATCAGAACAAATTGTAGATTATATTTTATTTCATGGCAAATTTCTTGTATGGCTACTTTTTTTAAATGAAAATTCTAATGTAACTTTCAAATGTCCCAGTTTGATTATTAAAAAGACAGTACTGCTACTATAACATTCTACTGTGACGATTTTCCATATATAAAAAAAACCTTCTTCAACATAACAGAAAACCAAAAAAAAAAAAAAAAAAAGTATTCCACCATTGTTACTTTATTGTAACATACTTTAAAGCTTTAGCACAACTTGTAGGATATGATGATCAGTCTGTGACATTTTTGTTGTGGGACTTTGTCAAAGGCACTTTGCTCTTTCAACGTGTGTGACACTGCATTTCTTTTCCATGTTTGTTGCCACTGTGACAGTATTACTGTCAATTCAATGGACCAGCAGCATCTCTCCTTGGGTCAGAACTTCAGAGAATCCCCAGGACAACAACATGAAATTCTTCTGTGGCACATCCTCTGGCAAAGTTACCATATACATAATGTATAAGTTATATAGCTTGTAGAACCACCTTTAACAGGAATAACTTAAAGTTACCATTTCTGTATGACTTCATCAGTCTCCCACATCACTGTGGGGAAATTTTGGCTTACTATGCTTTACAGTGTTGCTTCAGTTTATTGAGGTTTGTAAGCATTAATTTATCCACAGCTCTCTTAAGGCCCCACCACAGCATTTCAGGTTGAAGTCTGGATTTTGACTGGGCCATTGCAACACCTCTGATAGAATACTTTGGTAAGAGGAGTTCATGGTTGACTCAATGACTGCAAGGTGCCCAGGTCCCATGGCTGCACAGTAAGCCCAGATCATCACCCCTCCAAAACCACCAGTTGGTATGAGGTGTTTGTGCTGATATGCTGTGTTTGGTTTTTGCCAAGCGTGGCACTGTGCATTATGACCAGATATCTCCACTTTGGTCTTGTTCCTGACGTCTTGTGGTTTGTTCAGATGCAACTTTGCAAACTTAAACTGTGCTGCAATATTCATTTTAGAGAGGAGAGGCTTTCTGTTGCCAACCCTTCCAAATAAGCCATACTTGTTCAGTCTTTTTCTAATAGTGCTGTCATGAACTTTGACAGCACAAAGTTCATGACTCTACAGGCCTCAGGCTAACTGAGGCCTGTAGAGTCTGAGATGTAGCTCCTGGGTTTTTTTTTTTTTTTTTTTTAGTTTCACTGAGCATTGCATGGTCTGACCTTGGGCTGGATTTGCTAGGACATCTGCTCCTGGGAAGATTGACAGCTGTCTTGAAGGTTTTCCACTGGTGAATAATCTTTCTGACTGTAGAATTATGGACTTCATATTGTTTGGGAATTATCTCATGACCCTTCTCAGACTAATTGGCAGCAGCAATTGCTTCTTTAAGATAATTGCTGATGTCTTTCCTCCTTAACATTGTGTTAACACACACACCTGAATGTTCCAGGCCAGCAAACTGCCAAAACGTCTGCTTTTATAGAGGTGGTCACACTTACTGATGATCAGTTAATTAAGTGCACTTGATTAGCAGCACCTGATTGCCACTTGTAAATTGCAGCATGTAAATTGTTGTAATCCTTAAGATAACAGCCTTGCTTGATTTGACATCGCCTGTGGATGAGCACTAAAGCTTTTTTGGTCACAAGTGCAACAGAAGAGAAATTGGAAACCGTTTTAGTGTAGCAAATAAATAAATGTAGGTAAGTACAGCTCAATGCTTGTAACAAAAAAAAAAAAGTGTTGCATTAAGCATTGAAAAAAATTATCTAATATCTAAACAAAATTATAAGCTTGGTTAGTTTACATTTTTTCATTACTTTCTTGCAACTAGTATTCTTTTTTAATGAATGCTTGTAACAGTTTAATTTATAAAATGAAAATTGTAAAAAGAAAGTAAGAAACTGCTTTTGGCTGCTCCCTTATTTCCCAAGAGGTCACCACAGCAGATGCATCTGCATATTTGATTTGGCACAGATTTTATGCTGGATGCTCTTCCTGATGCAAGCCTCCCATTTATTCAGGCTTGGGACAAAAACTAGGCATACACTAATGTGTGCCCCCCACCCGCCCCAAGGCTGTAGTCCCAGTCTTGATCCAGGGGTCTTGTGATATTTGCTACACATAAATAAAAGTTTGTCAAAATTTTCTGGCGCCTATTTTAGTGGCTATAAAGAGTCTTCTAACATTTATTTAAAAATATTATTTTGGATTCACCAGAGAAGCAGAATTGTATTGCATAAGTATCTAAACTGATATACTGTAATACCACCCGTGTGCAAACCTTTAAAAAAATGACACCCAGCTCTAGAAGTGAGCCAGAAATACTTTGACTTTGTCAGAAGCACCCAGCCATACCCTAAATTTAATCATCTACTTTTGTAAACTGCAGAGGCCATTGTCTGTCATTTTGCTAGCCAAGCACTTAAGATATTGTTAATCATAGGAGACACCCTAGTGACTGTGAGGCTTTTACCACAAACCTGCAGTATTTCACATCTAAATCCAGCCCCAGTCTCTCTCCTAATGTCATTTGCACAAATGAGAGTTGTACCACTGGTTGTATTAATTTTACAAGATTAGCTGTTACAACTTCTTAAGGATTTGATGTCTCATTCTGGTTTAAAGCGCTTCATTTATTTCAGCTCCCTCAGTAGGGTCTTCTCATACTGGGCAGTCATCCAGACAGAGAAGCGTGTGTAAACAACATATAAGTGATGTGGTGTTAGTGCTGTGTTCAGCACTATGATCCATATCTACAGAGTGTGTCTACCAACAGCTGTATAGAACAATGTATAGAGAGAGATCACCACTGACTGATACGCCATCCTCACACTGCTGCAAGTGCCTTATGTAAGCTCAGTGAAGTACACCATCAGCACTATTATCTGGTCTCATGCTGCCAAGCTTATGCCTGAATAATATTAAGAAGGAATACTTTTTTCCTTCCTCTCCACCTCTCTTTCTTAGTAATGTGCTCAGCAGCCCCCTAATGGCCCTTTCTGTTTACCCTTTCTAGAAGTTTATGCTCTTGGCATTACCTCTCTCATTTATACTTTTCTTTTTGTTCTTATTCCATGAACGTCTTGGTTTTTCACTGCTTCTCTACTTTTTCTAATGCTCCTAAACTCTTCCCCGCTGTTATAACTCTCTTTCCCGGTGTTTGCTCTTACTTGTCTTTATAGCTCCATTTATGTCCTCTCACCATCTCTTATTTTCTTTTGTCTCTTCCCTCCGGCTTCCCTGCCTTTTATATCTTTCACTTCCATATGCTTCCTTCCCCACAGTCTCTCTGTTCTGTAGCCGAGCTGGTGCTGTGGCTTTCAGGGAAGTTAATGTCTAACTGTTAGTTGGTCAGTTTACTGATATATCTAAGTAGCTACTGGATAAGCTTTTAAATGCGTTTTGGAAGTGATATCGATGTTACCCAGAGAATAAGCAACTAAAAATGTTTTGTTTGGTTTGTTTGTTTTTTAAACTTCACCCGTGCAACATCACAATGTCTAATAGAGCCCCCACCTTTGTCTAAAGACACCACAAGGCATGGTGCTTATGCTTTTGTGTAAAATGCCTCAACTATTTGATGAGTTGAGGTTAATTAACTTCTGTCATCATCTACATTTTCATCAAAGACAGTCAACACAAGCTGGTTTCACACAGGCTGACATTAGCTGCGGCTTTAATCATATTTAGTCTTCTGCTGGATGACAGTATTCATAGAGGCAGGGTAACTTGTAGAACCTCCTTTGGCTGCAATAAGTTGAAGTAATTGCTTTCTGTGCGACTTTATCAGTCTCTCAAATCCTTGTGGAGGAATTTTGGCCAACGTTGCTTTAGTTCATTGAGGCTTGCATTCATTTGTGCACATCTTTCTAAGGTCACATTGTAGTGCTTCAATCCAGTTGAGATCTGGACTTTGTCTAAACCACTTCACCTTGATTCTTTTCTTTTTCAACAGTTCTGCAGAAGATTTGCTCCTGTGCTTGAGATCATTGTCCCGTTTCATGATCCAGTTTTAGCCTAGCTTTAGCTGTCAGACAGATGGCCTCCCATTTGACTACAGAATACTTTGGTGTACAGAGGAGTTCATGGTTGACTCAATGACTGCAAGGTGCCCAGATCCTGTGGCTATAAAACAAGCCCAAATCTTCACCCCTCCACCACCATGCTTGACAGTTGGTATGACCCCAATAACTGCATGTCTTTGGACTGTGACCCAATACTTTCAAAAATATCAGCCTCAGTATTTAGTGCCAGTTAGCTGATTACTAGCATACAAAGATAATGTCATCAAATTAAAAAATAATAATAAATATGAGGATGGTAGCATTGTCATTGTGAGCTTACTTGCATATTAACCAGAGACTGCATATTAAAGTAGGACTGTGTGACTGTGTGCAATAATGGGGATCATAATTTGCAAAAGAAGCCTCATTTTATATTTCGTAAGAGTTAAAACTACTGAGTGAATTCATAAATGCTACAGGACAATGTTTACTGAGGTCACAGATCAAAGAGTTAGTCTGCAAACACTTACTCACTACCAGCTAAGCCTTCAGAATGGTGCCACACCACTGCAGCCAACACTTTTCAAAAGCTGCAGCTTTTACTTTGAAGGCAAACAGTCTCCATTTCTGGTTTGTGTCGCACTCATCGCAGTTTCACTACCACTTGGAGAGTATTTGGCAGGTGTTTGGAGACAGTCGGCATCCTCCGTGCAAACTACGGGTGACCGTGGTAATCTGCTAGTGACCAAAACAATCACAAGGATGTTTTCACCAACCCAGTGGGGAATATACGCCCCCCCCCCCCCCCTCACAACTGGTGATTGCCAGATGGTCATGGACTGGGGTCTTTTTAACTTGACCCTACAGTGTCACAAGTCCAAAATGGCAGACAAGTTAACATTACATGGTTAGTGGTCATGTAACTGCAAAACCTTAATATAGGCTATGATATTGACGGTAGCATGTAGCAAGTACTCAGAGAACTGCTGTGCAGGCTCAAAAAATAAATGGCAGCATGCTTATAAAAGTTTTCATTTTACATTGATCGATCCACACACAGTAATTGTTTATTTTACCATCTTTCTTTTCTATCTTGCCTGCAGGATTGGGTTTTCCTTACACGCTTCTGCTTTCTTACCGAGTTTGGACGGCTGGATTTCTGGTTCCGCTATCCAAAGGTATGATGCCTCATGTTAAGTGTTATGTGTGTGTATCAAGCATTTCTTTTCCATCTATCGCCTGCCCTGTCTTAACCATTTTGTTTGTTTGTTTTTAATTATTTGGTGTTTTCCTTTCAGCTAATTCTGTCTTTCTTCTCACCTTATAAAAACTGATGCCACTGCTCTTTTCCTCCTCGCCTTCATCCTCTGACTGTTCCTGCTATATTGGTCTTGTCAGTTTTTTTTCTTCCTTTTTTAATCCCCTCCTCCTCCTTTTTCCTCTTCTTTACTCCTTTCAGTCTGTTTCGTTCATCCACTCCATCGTTTCTTTCACATGCGTTGCTTTACTGTTTTTGCCCGCAGACTTTGGAAACAATTTTGTCATATAAATCTCATATCGTCTCACTGCCTCCTCTCCGATATCCACAAACCAATGCAATATCTTTCTCATTCTCCTTCTCTCTCCCCGTCTCTGTCTCCTCTTTGCAGTCTCGTTGCTGTCAGAACATATTGCTCTACTTTGATGACAGTTCTCAGTGGCCAGCTGTGTACAAGAGGCCCGAGAAGGTGAGACATTGACACCCTCAGCATCATTTCTTTTGACAAGCTATTATCAAAGAGAAATTCTGCTCCATTTACTTATTCACATGTCACCGCTGGTGCTAATTTTCACATTTAAACCATAGGATCACACATTTCTCACTCTGCACAAAATAAAGAAAAGTTGTCTTTAAAAGCTGACACTCTGGAAAAAAGGAGTCTTTTTACTATCAGGCGATCGTGTATTATTGATGATACTTACAGTGATCAAGTATGGTATAATCCAAAGTTGTGAGCACAAAGCAAGACGCTTGGGAGCTCTGTCTGAACTGAAATGACAGGATAAGCTGCCTTCACATAAATGTCTACTTTCTGAAACTAATAATGCAACATTCAAGGCCAGTTTAAGAAGTTTTTTTTTTAAATGTGCTTTTCCAGAGCACATTAGATCATAGTACATACTGATGAGCTTAATTTGATCACATTTACACCTGTTTTGGTGAACAAAATAACTCTGTCTTTATACTGGGAAACTGATCAAAGAATGGGGCAGTATCTTTAAAAAAAAAAAAATCTATAAATCCCTTGCACTGATTGCGCAGTATCACTGTGAATCAAATACCCTTGAAGTCAGCACTTCATTATTGTATTGTTGCTGTTTATTCAGTGTGCTAGAGAGAAAAGGCAAAACAATAGAAAACACATGTGCACATATCAACGCTGCATGTTATCTCTTTACGAACCCCACATTTAGTAAAATGCATATATATTTACTGAAATTGCTACATGCAACACAAATAAGGCACACCGCTTCACAACAGAGACCTGGGGAGACATTTCCAGAGAGAGGATGCAGCTGACATGTCACAGAGAACCCAGTAATGAGGAGATGCATGGGTTTGTGTGTAAGGGGGATGGAAAGGATCTGGTCAGAACAGTATGCCAGTGATGCTCTGATGCTCTGTGAAACTGAAAAACAGAATTACATTCAGCATCATAAATTCTTCATTCCTTCACTTAATGAAGTCTCAGAGCTTTTCCTAGTCACTTTCAATTCTTGCAACACACCAAGCACAGTCTTGATGTTAAACCGCAGGTTCTGCACAGTCACCCTCCTAAATGGTGCTATAACTTGTCAGTTTAGCTGTGTGGTAAGAGGGGAGGGATCTTCTGTAGGGCAAATGTTGAATTTGTCACTTTGATGACCAAAAGTCAAGGGTCAGTGTGGAGCTCTTCTTGGCCTTTGTTCTACCTCCTTTCAGTGTATAATTTTGCATCTGTCTGCTGTAGAAGCTATGCTCAGCCAGCCCAGCGTCATGTGTGAAAATGCAGCATCTAATGTTGAAGTTTCTTGTGTTATTTAAACTAGGGCAAATTTCAGAGTTGGGGATGGTTATAACAGTTATCAAGTGTTTTGCAGCATATTGGAAAAATCCGTGCTAAAATGGTTTAGAACAGCAAGAAAAAAACTGACCTAAATATAGTGAATTTCTTGGCTCGTGTACTGAAGTAATTTGGTTGGTGGTGTATTCTTCTTCTCCCTGACATCTTGTGACACACAGATTTGACATCATGTTGAGATATTTTCAGTGCACTTACAAACAGCACATCATTTCTCAGCTTTCAGTCAGGTTCTCCAAATCAAATGCTATGGCCTTTATACTTCACCCACCTTTTAGCACTAATGTCAAGCAGTCAAACAGCCAAAAAAAAAAATCCACTGCACAAGAGTCAGAAAACATCAGCTTTCAAACAGACCAGAAACATGTTTTCAATCAGATTTTCACTAAACTCACCATGAATCCAGCGTTCTGGGAAATATCTCTCTGATATAAACCACAGATGAACACAACAACTATGGGTACATCTTGTACTGAGATTTACTGAAAAGCCCTTTTTGAAATGTTTTAAAAACTTGTTTTGATTTTTCTGTCTGCTGATGTCAGAACTGCTACCAGAAGGAAGCCGTGCTGAGGCCTGAAAACAACCAGGTCATCAACCTCACCACACTCTACACCTGGTCAGGCTGTGTGGTAAGCATCACACATATAACTTGGCTGCAGCTGGGAAACACATGTAAAACACAAATAAACATATATACTATATTGCCAAAAGTATTCACTCACCCATCCAAATCACTGAATTCAGGTGTCCCAATCACTTCCGTGGCCACAGGTGTATAAAATCAAGCACCAAGGCATGCAGACTGCTTCTACAAACATTTGTGAAAGTATGGGTCGCTCTCAGGAGCTCGGTGAGCTCCAGCGTGGTACCGTGATAGAGTGCCACCTGTGCAACAAATCCAATCATGACATTTCCTCGCTACTAAATATCCCAGAGCCAAATGTTAGTGGTATTATAACAAAGTGGAAGTGATTGGGAACAACGACGACTCGGCCACAGAGCGGGGCCAGCAGATGCTGAGGCACATAGTGCGCAGAGGTCACCAACTTTCTAAAGAGTCAATCATTGCAGACCTCCAAACTTCATGTGTCCTTTAGATTAGCTCAAGAATAGTGTGTAAAGAGCTTCATACAATGGGTTTCTATGGCCAAGCAGCTGCATCCAAGCCTTACATCACCAAGCGCAATACAAAGCGTCGGATGCAGTGGTGTAAAGCATGCTGCACTGGGCTCTAGACATTTGTGTTAAGTCAGTTATTTCTTTGCAATAATTCTTATTGTGCTGGAAAGACTGTTCATTTCCCCTTAAATGGTTCCATATGTGTAAGGTAAATGAATTTGTGGGTTGAGCAGCAGAGTTGAGTATGTGGGCTGCACCCATGAAAAATGTCAGATCTTCCCTGCCAATGCCGTGTACAGAAATAAAATACAGTTCCACTCTGCAGCATCTTGTCCCTGAGGGGAAAAAAGTAAATCTTAAAGAATCCAGTGCAGGGATGCTTTTCTGTATTTGAAGTTGACCACTGACCTTGCTGTCTGGTACAGTATGTGTGTCTTTTACAGAGTACAACATTGTCTCCTTTTATCATCAGACAGTTGAGCATATTTTTATCTTTCCTGTTATATACTATTCTGTAATGTAAAAGAGCAAAATGGTAAACAGAGAGGGAGTGAAAGCTAAAGGCGAGCAAATGTGTTTGCATAACATTTTACTTATTTACATTTTTCCTCTGGTAATGATTCATCTCAATCAGAAAGGTTCCCAAAGATCTTTCTTCACTTTAACACTTTTTTTTAAACATGCAACACAAAGTGTTTATTACTTTAGAATGTGTGACTGCCAGCATGGCTCTGTTGTTTTTGTGGTTGCTGGATCTTGTTGCCACATTTCAGGCTATACTGGGGTGTGAAATATGTTTATATCTTGATATTTCAGGCTCCAAAATCTACTATGACAGCTCAGTGTCTCTGTGAGGTAAAATGTTCTGCCTTTCTGGATGATAATACATGGATTTCTTCCCTGCCAGGTGGAAGGGGATGGAAACGATGAGGTTCTGCGCTGCAAGGGTGGCCGCAGTTTCCGCTCGGTGAGGGAGCGATGGTGGTATATCGCTCTCAGCAAGTGCGGGGTAAGCACTGACCTTTGACCCTCCGCAGTCTTCCCTGACCCTAGTGCCCAGATTTTCTTTTCAAGAGCACCAAACAATGCCATGGTGACGCACCACCTTTTTCATACAAAGACTCAGCGCTCAGAAGCAAACCCACACTGTGTTATTATGTTTGTATTCTAAGAGAAACAGACGTCATTACTGCCATCATCTTCCACGACATTGTCTAGTCTGTCCTTTAGCGTGAGACTGAGGAAGCAGGGAGTTATATTCTAGTCTTAGATATCAAGAAATTGATTGAAATGCAGTTTTAAAGGTTTTTTTTCTTTGCATTCAGGCAGAAAACTCAAATACATTTCTGGTGCAAACAGCTGAATCAGATATTAAAATAGAAAAGCTTAGGCAAAAATATATCCAGCATACCTTGAGGGAGGCTCTGTGAAATATTGGATATTTTAGGGGTACTTTTTTGTGCTGCCTCCAATAAATTTTAAATCAAAGTGAGCATAATTTCTGTCCCAGTGTATGCTTTACCATTTGGGCATTTTGCACCAGGCTATACTTTAAATAGTGGACGTAAAATGCTCTAAATAGGCAAAAAAAAAAAAAAAAAAAAAACCATGCAAAGAATTATAACCCTGTGATTTAGAGTAGTTATTCAGGAGTCTAACCCAGTTAGACAGATACAAACATTTCGCAGTTGGTCTTATGATAAGGATTGTATTGCATGTTATATTACATATTTCTGGGTAAAATGAAGAGAAGGAAGAGTAAATCCAGCCACACACACACACCTAAACTCATCTCCTCAGATGTTACAACTGATCCTTTATCTGTGCATCTGTCTCTGGATTGCCTCCTGACACTCTGAAGTGCCTTATCTCTCCCTTCATACCACAACACTTTCTGCATCAAAGCACACAGACTGGTAGTATGCATTCCTCTGCTTCAACTGAGTTAAACATGCCTTGTGAGGGCTCCACTGTAGTCTACTGACTAGCTTGCTTTGGGGATGTTTACACATTGTGGTGTTTTATAATGGGATTGGTGTTGTGGTAATGGTGTACCAGAAGAAAATGGCCAAAGTGGTAGCTGTGGTATGTTTGTTGACATGAGACTAGGCTGGGGCACTCGGTGCAGAAATCACGAGCCTGGATAATGATAGCTCAGTGATGATATATCCTCCTCTGCCGAGGGCTTCAGTCAAGAACAAATCCCAGGGATAGGTGTGTTTTTGTTGTGCAGGATTATTATTATTTTTTTATTTAATGAATATGGTTAAGGGATGTCTGAATGCGTACCACCGTATACATTCCAATCAGTAACGCGCACTCCTGTATGCGAGTGTGTCATGCTCCGATTCTGTGTGTAATTGTGTGTGAGCACTCCTGGCCTTGTATTTTTTTTGGGGGGGTGGGGGTGGGGGGGTGTTGTGCTGCCACTTGAGAGCCCTGGCTGAAGAGGGATATGATTAGAATGGATGCTTCCTGGAGAGTATGGTTTAGTGTCACGCCAGCATCCGCTGAAAGACACGCCGCCTAATGCTGTTGGACTCGAGAATAAAGGCTCGCCTCCACTCCTGGGGAAATATGCATGCTACGTCCCGCAGCCAATTTCCACCCCTCATCTCTCACTGCTTGCGTTCTCGCTTCCGTTTTGCTTTCACACCTCTTCATCTTTCCTACCTCTGTCGCTCACAATCTTTAGCTATGTCTCTCTTTCAACTCTCTGTCGCCAAGCTGTGATGCGCTCCATGCCATTTCATATCTATTTACCCCTGCATCTCCTGTTCTTCTCTGTTGGCCTGTCCCTAATTGTGTTTCTTCTCTCCATCTTGCCATCTCACTGGTCTCATTTCTTTTTTGCCTCTCGCTCATTTAATGCATTTTTCCTGGCACCCTCACTTTTATCTGCTACTCCCTATTTCCCACTTTGTTCTTGTTTCTCTCTCAGCCGGCTCTTTTTTCTTTCGTGTACTTTCCATCTCAGTCTTTACCTGCAGAAGTGGGTCTAAATCCAAATCAGCTCATAAGTCCTTAAAGCAAGAGGATGTCTGTACTCAGTTCCCTCACATGTATAAAATGGTAGCATGTGAGGCTGATCGTTATTTAACATTTCCAAGCAATTTCACTTGATTATAACAGGAAACCTCAAGGCCACAAATAATTATTTCATTGGGGGGAAAAAGACATTTATAAATAAAATTCAAGTCATCCCAAATGAGGAGCAGAGACACATATCTATGCATATGGATATGAAACCCACATATTAATGGACAAATAGAATTTCACCCAAGAAAACTACAAACAATTGTCATTACACTTTAATATCAATATAAAGAAAAGTTTTGAACAGCCAAATGGCATACATGCCACTGTTATTGCCTTTTTTGAGACTCTTTTGATAAGTTTGCATATTAAAACTTGTCATGCAGAACTAATTGGGTACAGTCAATAAAAAATGAAGAGAAAACGGCGGAAATCCAGAATAATTACTTGCCATTGTACCAGCAACTGTTGTCAGAGCATTAAATGTTGTGTACTTTCCAAAACAAGTGAAGACCTAGAAGGCTTTGAATTGCTGTAATCAACTTTTGCTTTATTATTCCAAGCAGAACTAGTGCTAATGAAACAAAATTACCTCAGCAGGGAACCAAAAAGAGCTGAAATTAGGCTGGCTGTGAATAGGCAGGGGTTAAAAAAATGGCCAAAATTTTGCAGCTGTCAGCTTGGCTGAGCGACAAATTACAGCTACTGTATTTTGTCCAGGTTCTCCTGTTCTAGACGGGCAGCCAGTTTGGACATGAAACATTGCACTTGTTCAGTGTAATAAAAAGAAAAAAACAATAACAGGATTGTCTGACAGTGTTATAAGTCTTCTGGGTGATATTTTTACCCATATAAAATTCGCAGACTTTGTGATTTGTAGATTGTAGTGGTTATGGTGTGAACACAAAGCCCAATAGTTAAATTTGTGATTCGAGAAAATTTTTTTTACAGTATCCAATGTATATATCATCTGTGTTAGAGCTGCAGATAACAATTGCCTTCATTATAATGTGGTAACTATTTTCTTGATCAACTATTTATATGTTTTTTTTGATGAAATGGCAGCTCGTGATCATCACAATTCCTGAAAGTGCAAGGGGATGCCAACACCATAACATATTTTGTTTATCACCACATAGCCTCACAACATTGAGAGGCTATAATCGAGGAATATTTTCTTGGAAAAAAGCACTATATGATACAGTATATTGCTGTGCTGATATTTTGTCCCACACTGAGACAGGAGTGTACTTTTGACCTGAAGGTGCTTTCCATGGTCTGGGCTCTGCTTCTCGGATCTATTAAAAGGAACTCTTAATCTGTTAATCTGGCTATCTGAGTTTGTTGTTGAAGCATTTCTCTGACCATCTAGCAATTTCAGTATGAGTTGTAGCACCAACTGTGAGTCGGGCCTTATCTCTCAACATCCATTCCTGGCCTCACTGATACTTCAGGTCCCTGGCTGGGAGCAAATCCCTGCTGCAGTCAGGTTGTAATGTTTTGTGGCAGGCCTTCCTAGAAGAATGGCTGATATTTCAGTATTATGGTGGATTTCACCTATCTTAATAACCAGTTGAATTTACTGGTCCTACTTAGTGCTACAAGCTTGTGGAAACAAATGTTTAATGCCCTCTGAGGCTTTAGAGAAGCAAATGATACTTAAATAAACATAGTCATCAGCACTAAACTGACTATTGTCAGGGGATTGCTGAAGTAGATGCTATAATATTGCTATAATGGGTGGGGTTTATTGGAGGTAAACAGGGACTTCAAGTCAGGATTTCCTCCCCACAGATTTCACAGATATATAATCAAGAAAAGGAGCTTTTAAAACTCCTGATCTAAACTGCTTGTCTGTTAGACCCCAGAATTACTAGAAGGTTCAAAGAAGTCTTTCCATTAATTAACTTCACAATTACCAGGCTAAGGGGTCTTAGCCTACCTTCCCATTATTTCTTGAAAGTTTTGTTGTAAATCTACTATCATTTGCAAAGAAAGTTTATTTGAAGAGTTTCTGTCAGAATTTAGGGATCAATTATTGAACAGAGAGCTTTGTGAAGATCTCAGTGCAGCATCTGTTACCAACATTTTACTGCACAGACCAAAGAGCTGTGACAGTTTGAGTCATGAATATCTGATGATAAATTAAATAATGTAAATAATAGGTCTTCCTAATGCACAAAAGTTGGTCATGGAGTTCCACAGGGATTCATTCTAGGACCACTGCGTTTCACAGTAGACATGCCTTGCTTAGGCAAAATTATTAGAAAACATTGCATACTTTTAAGCTGCTGTGCAGGTAACATTTATCTATCATATATTTATCTATAAATCTAGATGGCAGTTAAACTACAATCATGTCCCAAGGAAAAAAGACTTGAATGAATTGACGTTTTCTATTTCAGACTAAACTGAAGTTACTGTATTTCTAAAAACCTTAGAAACACATTTTCTGGATGACATTACCTTGGCCCCCAGTACTACTTTGAAGAAACTTGGAGACATTTTTGAAAAGGATATGTCTTTTAATTCACATGTAAAATTGACTGTGCAAACGGAATTTTTGGAGAAACAGGTTTGTTGAACTCAAACATTTACCCAAACATTTATGTTCCAGAGGCACACTCTCTCAAAAGACTCAGAAATCCTTTTAAAATGTTATCTGCAGCTTAAGGGATCACAAGTTGTATCAGACTGTATTGATGTTGGGTGAGAACACCTTCACTGTGTGATCCATCAGTGCAGTATGTCAAAAGTGGGTGCCTTTTACACCAGAAACCAACCAGCAACCCTAAACTCATCTGTGAATCCTTGTCTGTCCTGTGGCGAGAATTCCTGCAGTGAAGCGCCACTTCTTCCCTCATCTCTCCTCTTTCCCATGCATCCATCTCTTTCTCCCGCTCTTTGCATTCTCTTCTGTTTCTTCAGTCTCCCTTTCTCTCTACCTGTGTTTTAAACTTTCTCTTTCCACATCTATCACTCTCCTTATCTCTGTCTCCTGGCTCTTTGTGTCTGTATTGATTTTGTGGCAGTGCACGCTCTACGCTTCTCGCCCTTTTTGATAGAGGGAGTGAGATGGAGTCTCAGGCTGCCAAATGAAATCAAAGTCTTTTCTCTCCCCCTCCCTCTCCGTTTCCTCGCTCAAGCAACAAGCGCGAACTCCATCGGCTTTGAACTTGCGTCTGTGAAATGAGCTCTCTGTGCTCTGATTGTCAACCCATCTTTGTGCCCTTTCTCTTGTTCTTGCTCCCCATCCCTCTTTTTTCTCACCTCCCAAATTCATTTCAATTTGACGCTTTTTGTGTCAAGAACTGACAAATAAACATTCACATTGATCCAATACTGGTTTGCCACACGGGTATGGTACTTTTCTTTATGGTGTTTCTCCTAACTTAAAAAAAACTAATATTCTCTCATTGTGATAACTTTCATAACATTGCAGTGTTGAACAGTTATATCAACACATAATGATACTGAGCCTAACAAATAATTAAAATCACGGTATTAATAATTAAAACTAAGAATACTCAGAGAATTAAGTGAGAGAAAGCTGTTGCTATGGATATGCTCCATCCATCCTTCCTGTTAATCTGGGCCATCTCCAAATTTTCAGCACTGTGTCGTAGACCAGCCTAGATTCCCTTTTCTTTCTCAACCAACTTTTTCTACACACCAGGGGATACTGAGGTGGTTTGAGGCCGGCTCATATTATGGTTGACTCCATACTTGGAAGAGAAGATGGAGCCTCCAGCTTCTAGCTAAGGCTAGCAAGATGGGTCAGCCATAGACCCCGTGGATTTACTTCTTCTGCTTCTTCTTACTTAAAGTAATCTGGTCTGTGGGGGTTAATTTTCTTTTTGGAGCCAGCATCAAGTGACTATTTGTAAAATACCCAAAAACGATGTTTTAAAGATCATAAATAAACATAGAGCATTAATAAATATAACAAAAAATCTGCTAACAGTGCACTGCCCACTTCTGCTCCTCTCTTATGTCTTGCAGGGAGATGGCCTGCAGCTGGAGTACGAGATGACACTGACCAATGGCAAGTCTTTCTGGACACAGCACTTCTCTGCAGACGAGTTTGGTAAGAGTGATTAGACGGACAGAGAGAGAGATTATGGAATGAACTGCTGATGGCACAAGCCTATACCACTTAGCACGGCCAATAAAGCACACTCAACTGAACAAATTACACAAATGACAATAATGAAGGGATGGCTGAATGAATTAATGATGATGGATAAACTGAGAGGAAGGGATGAAAAGAAGGAAAGAGGGCCACCGTATCCTCTAAATTAATTATTCCTACATCTCCAATGTTTCCCCCCCATCTCTCACTCTTCTTCTACTGTAACTCCCTCTCTCTTTTTCTCATTTAATCCAATATCCATATCAAGTACCTTCCTCTTTGTATTTTTATCCCTTCTTATTTATTTGTCGTCTTTTATTTTTCTTAACATTTTGTGTATTTCATTTACTCCTTTATACTTTGCTTCTAAACCCACTGTATATCGTGTACATTTGCTTTTCCCTTTCCCATGTTTCCGTTTCTTTATCTTTTTTCCTCATCAATTGTTCTATTCCCTTCACACATCATCTTGTCTTTTTCTTCCTTCTTTTATAGGAATCTTGGAGACAGACATCACATTCCTTATCATCTTCTCCATGGTGTTCCTCCTCTCCTGCTACTTTGCCTGTAAGTAGTCTTTTTGGCTTACTTTTATGCCTCTCTTTTAATGTTTTCATATTTCAAAGCCCACAGAAATGCTTTTTTTTTTGTCAGATCTATTATAAAACCTACATGGTTTCTTGATGGGATAGGAGTAAGTTCTCGTGTTTTTTCAG
This sequence comes from Cichlasoma orientale, assembly GCA_034780415.1. Lineage (NCBI taxonomy): Eukaryota > Metazoa > Chordata > Actinopteri > Cichliformes > Cichlidae > Cichlasoma > Cichlasoma orientale. Next base: position 196,523 of record JAVDPK010001103.1, read on the forward strand.
ATAAGTAAAGGTGGAGCATATGCCATTTTCTCTTTGGGTAGAGACTGAATACGAGCAACAGTGAAGCAGGAAGGAGGAGATGGTGAGAGCGGGGCTTGGTTTTCATGTAAAGGTGAACGGTTGAGTGGAGAAGGTAGTTGCATCCTTAAGGTTACTGAAGCGAGTTTGTCACGTAAAGGTCAAAGCTGAAATAACCCTGAGGCAACTGAGAACAACAGCTCCAAGCAAAATTCCTTGCTTTCTTCATGTAAGGTTTTTCTGTGCTGCCATATACATATCTTCCTTTTTATAAACTGCCGAAGCGGTGGAATCACCCATATTGCATTTATACTGTATTTTTGCCTTTCTAGCCCATTAAAATAAAACATCCATTTAATGATCTTAGGACCCAATGAGGCAGTCTTCAGATTAAGAATGGAAAATTAAATCGCACAATCTTCAATTCTTAATCCACTTCCACTGAGAGTCAAATTTAAATTTTTCTGTCACTTATGGACTTCACGTCTAAGCCCAGAAAGCTACTAAATTGAGTTATGAGATTTTTTTTTTTTGATAGCAGCCCTTCAATTTCTTAACTCTTGTGTGGTCATCCAGCTACCTAGATGAGCTTATACAGTAGTGCTTGGGTCAGATTTCTTGAAGAATGTAAACAAACTGTTCTATGTTTTTCACCACGTGTATGCCAGCTTTATTGCGGAGGCTTGAGATTCACTTGCTTCTGAACATCTTCAGAGGATTTTAAATCAAATAATCAAAATGTGATTAAAGTACTGGCTTTCAGCTTTAACAAAAGCTGCATTTTTATATGCAGTCCCTCATTTTCAGAATAAAATCTGTAAAATACGGAGGAGAAATTGTCATTGTGCAAATACTTTTGAATGTAACTATCTATTTGCACAGCTGTTAACATAAAAGAAAGGCCTCATAACTCCAACATAAAACTGAAGAGAATTCAGGATTTTAATCATCTATGGTTTATATAATTAAGACCTTCAGAAAAAGGCCAAAAAACCAATTATCTTTTGGGCCCATTAAAACAAGAAATGAGTCTAGGGCTGGGTGATATGACCTCAAATCAAAATCCTGATTAATTGAACAGTTTACCTTGAATACATTGATTTTATATTCACATTCACAGATATATACTTCTCAAAAAAGTAAAGGAACACAAAATATCAGATCTCAATGGGGAAAAAAAAAAATCATGCTGGATATCTATACTGATATGGATCGTGTAATTTGTTAGGAATGAAAGGATGCCACATCGTTTCATGGGGCAAAAACATCAACCTACAGAGGGCTAAATTCAAAGACTACCTGAAAATCAAAGTGAAAAAATGATGTGGCAGGCTAGTCCATTTTGCTGAAATGCTCCTATTGAGACAATGGATGGTGTCCTGGAGGAGTTCCTCCCCAGATCTGGATCAGGGCAATACTGAGCTCCTGGATAGTCTGAGGTGCAACCTGGCGGCATCAGATAGACTGAAACGTAAGGTCCCACAAGTGTTCTATTGGATTTTGGTCAGGCAAAGGTGGGGGCCAATTAAGGGTATTAATACCTTCATTCTCCAGGAACTGCCTGCGTACTCTCGCCTCATGAGTCCAGGCACTGCCCTGCACCAGGAGGAACCCAGGACCCACTGCACCATTGTAGGTCTGACAATGGGTCCAAGGATTTCAACCTGATACCTAATGGCAATCAGGGTGCTGTTGCTTGGCCTGTAGAGGTCTGTGACTACAGTCCGGGTACTGTGTTTTAAAAGGTACAGTACATACTGGAGGGAGTATTAACAGAATTTAAAACAATCAAAGGTTAGAGTTTTTGAATGTCGGTTTTGATTCATTTTGGAATTTCATTGTCCAGCCCTACATGAGCCTGTAGTGGAAATCACTGCATGAGCTCGGGAACACTTCTGAAATGCCCGTGCTTCTCTGTGCTCAGCTCAGTAAAGACTGACTGAGGAGAAGTGGAAGACCGTTTTGTAGTCTGAATAATCAAAAATTTAAACTCTTTTTAGGACTCGTGGATGCTTTGTCCTCTGGAGTACAGAGCAGAGGGGGCTTGTTAAAAGCACAGTTCAAAAACCAGCATCTGTGATGCATGAAGATGCAAAAGTACACATGGGATGGGTAACTTACATATCTGCATGCATTAATATTGAACCATGCATACAGATTTTTGAGCAACATGTGTCGTCATTGAGGGGAGATCATTATTTCAGGGAGGTTCTTGCTTATTACCACATTCTACACATATTACAACAACATGGCTCTGTCGTAAAATGGGAACAGAAGGCTTGAGAGATGTGCACTCGCACAGAGTAGGGAAAAAAACAGTGTTTGCAAAAGTTTTAAAGGGTTATAAAACGTTGAAGTTGGTAAAAACATTCTCACTTTTGGGAAACATGTCTCTTTAAAAAACATCATTAGAGTACCTGAAAAAATTCCAGGAGGATCCAGCAAGGCTTGGCTAGCCAAGTCTGCTGTAATACAGGACAGCTAAAAGAGTGTGATCGTTTATGACCCTTCCTCTCCCTATAAATTTCCCCCCAGGCCACGGCTGTTTGCCGGAGTGTTTTGGTAGTAAAATAGGCTGCTTAAATACGCATTAAGAATATTTCCTCTTGGATTATGTGGAGCGAATAGAGAAGATGTATAAGGCGTCATCTGGAGATGGGCATCACGAGATGGATGCATACTAATGGTTGCTCCCACCCATTTATCTGGCCCGTTCCTTTGTTCTTTTTTCTCCTGCCTCCCATTCTCTGTACTTCTCTCGCTCTCCTTCGCCATCTGTCAGTGTATCCTCATCCTTTTTATCTCTTTCCCAACACACACACCTCTGTCACCTTTATCTCTTTCTTGTTTTTTTTTGTTTTTTTTTTAACCTGCAGACAATCTGAAGGGAAGACAGCTTCTTCACACAACCTACAAAATGTTTATGACGGCAGCAGGTGTGGAAGGTGAGAGCTCCTGTCCTGAACAGACACGCACGTCATCGCAGGCACATTGACAGAACACACACACTCAAGACGACAGTGAGCCTCTTGCGTGGTTGCAGCATCTCACACCTTAATCCCCACTTCAAGAGCAGAGATACTATCGCACTTATTAGCCTCTGAATAGGACCTATAGCAAACAGTGGTCCTGTGCTACAGTGTTTAGTCGAGCATGCTGTTACTGATGAACCCCCTCCCTGCTCTCCTCATCCTATCCACTTCTTTTTCTTCTCCCCCTTATCTCACTTTCTTCTTTCTTGCCTGCTTGTCCCCTCTCTAAATCCCTTCTCGATTCTCCTGCCACCCCTGAATTTGCTTTCACCCTTTCCCTCCCACTTCTCTCAAGGCTTTTGCTACTTTTATAAATTCCTTCTTCTTTTCTGTCTTGCTTCCCTTCTCCCCATTTCTCTCCCCTTTCTCCTCCCCATTATCATCTCCCTGTCACCTTTGTTCTGTGCCTTTTCTTAACATATCTCTTCCTTCTATTTTCTCCTCTTCTGTAACGCCTGCTCACCCATCTCTTTTCCTCTTGCCTTTTCCCTCTTTTGTTCCTTCTGGTATTTTTTTTTCTGTTTCTCTCCTCCCTGTATCCTTTCCACTTGGCAGTGCTCAGCCTGCTGTTCCATTGTGTCTACTGGGGCCTGTATGCTAGAGATGGAGTTGGCAATGGCAGCCTGAAAATACTTGGTGAGTTCCTCTCTTGCATCGATCACTGACGCAATGGCTGACACAAACTCTGCACTGGAAAATCAGTCACTGCCCGAACAGAATGAATGATATGATGCTGATGGATGCGTATGCAGCTGAAGAAATGTAATAGCTGGTTCAGTGTGCATAGGCTGGATCAGGCATGATTGTATGTGACTGTGCGTGTGCAAAATGTGTGTGGTGACCTGATTTTTATCGTTCCCCTCTGATATCTCTGATTCGGAAACCACAACCTAATTACCCCTTCTGTCTTCTCTTTCTCATTTTCTGTCTCTCCCTCCAACTCTGTGTCCATCTCCAGGGAAATTACTGTTCTCCGTCAGTTTCTTGGTGTTCCTTCTGATGCTCATATTGTTGGGCAAAGGTTTCACTGTCACCAGGTGGGCACTTTTGTCTGTGTGTACATGTGTTATTTCACTACACTACAGGAACGTGTATGCGTGTGTGTCTGTTTATACAAGCCTGTCACATTTTGTGTTTGTTTTTTTTTTTATGCTGAGAATGTCACTCACTGTCAGCACTTACTCATGACATGATGATGCTGCGTGACAGGAGTCAAAAAGTCAGTTAGGATGCTGTTTCTGATAATGTGGGTGAGCACCTGATATGTCTGAAGGGATGTCAGAGAGAAATGATGTTATGGTGTGAACTTTCTGATGTTTTCATGTTTTATGTGAGTTGAAGCATTAGCTTTGGCCCACAGAGGAGGCTGACAGATTTTTGGTTCGCTCACTGGTTTCTGGGAAGTGTTAGCAGACATTTGCTTGGGACAGGCAGTTAGACAGTACAATGGATTATTTAAGAGTGCTTTTCTCCACTGGAATGTCAGCGTTCATCCATCTTACACCTGACTGGACAAATGCCCCACTCACCCAACTGTCATTGGTCTTGCCTGTTTTCAAATTCTGGTTTCAAACTCCCAGTTATCAAATGGGAAAAACATGCCAGCTTTACTTGACATCTGTTTCTGAGTCAGCTTTATGTGAGAAGAAAAAGCCATGCAGTTATACAGTCTTTCTTTTTTACAAATCATTCATGTTTAAAATGCATTTCTTTAAGGTGTTGAGTTTTAATTTTTCTGGTGAGTCATCATCTATACATGTCAGAGTTTGAAGATTGGTATTGCTTTGGCTTGGCCCACATTAAATCTCTTGGTTCTTTTTTTTTTCATACTGAACTCATAGCAAAAACTGAGCTTGCAAAATTTTTAAGCTGCCTTTTTTGACTCTAGGATTAGATCCTCCACTGGGTTCAGAAGATTTCTAGATGTATTAAACTCTCTTAAAACCCCAGTGAATAAACATAGAACTGCTCCACTGCTTAGCATAAAGCATAGCTATTTATCTGCAGTGTGTAACTAGTTGACAATTTGCAGATAACTCCTCAACAACTTTGACTTCTTTTTATTTTTTTGTGAGTGTGATGATGAATTAGCTGTGCAAAAGGATCTTTGAAATGCTGATGAAGGCTTAACGCTGAAATGCTTATTTGTTGACAGCTACAAATAGAGACGCATTAATTTCTGTTTTTGCTCCATCCATGAGCCTGCAGCTGTTTTAAATATATAAATAGCAGACAGTTTAATGCACAAGTTTTTTTGTGCTGTGTGCTTCTGAATTGCTGTTTTTTGATTAAGTTGTCTGCTTGAGTATAAAGAAGCAAATGCAGGATTGTGTGTGTGTGTGTGTGTGTGTGTGTGTGTGTGTGTGTGTGTTGTATCCCTTCCTTCCCTTTGTGTATCTCAAATTGTATTTGCTTCTTATCTTCCTCCAACTTGTGTACAATCTCTGACCCCGTGGTTTATCCTTGCATATCACAGGGCGAGGATCAGTCACAGTGGATCTGTGAAACTGAGCATCTACATGACGGTTTACACAATCACCTATGTCATTCTCTTCATCTATGAGGCAGAGGTACTGTTTACACAATACATGACCAGCACTGCACTATACTTATCACCTGGGCTGCAAGTTTATTTTTACTATTGATTTTTTTTTATCTATACATATATTTCTACCCATGGCAGCAGTATAGCATATTTTTAGAGCCATTTACTGTGCTCAAAAATGATCGTGCTGACTTCTTCCACTATACAAGGATGACAGGCTTGTGATGATGTGAGTAGGTGTGGAGGGAAGTAGCTTGGCAGCAAAAGTGTGGATTGTTGGCAAGTTTGGAAGCCATGCAGTGGATTGGCATAACTCAGATGCTCTTATTGTTTTAATTTGTCTAATACCTTGGATGATAAGAAAATATCTGCAAAACATCATTCAATAGCCTCAGCTGTATTTTTGTTTTTATTGCCAATTTACTTTAGCAGACTGGCACATTTAACTAAGATGGTAAACACAATGTTAAACTTGGTAAACATCAGCACATCCAGGGCAGCAAATCCTCACCTCTGTGAAGCTGTAACATGCATGACAATAATAAAAAATCATCTTAAATATTAATTATTAAAATCGTGGTCAGGCCCTGCTATAACTGGCCCCCTGTTGAGGGTGTACCTTGTATCTTGCTCTATGATGTGTGGAATAGGCTTCAGGCTCCCAGTGACCCTGAATTGGAGAAAGCGGTAAAGAAAATGGATGGATGGATGGAGAATTGCTGTCAGTTAATCAAATATTGATTCATTTGCTATTTCAGCAATAGCTCACAGTCAAAATGAATGAATAATTTGATAATAATGATTTAATGCCAAGCATTTTCTGGTTTCACCTTGTCAAATGTGCGGATTTGGCTTTTTTTTTTTTTAATTTTTTTTAAGCTAGCTCCACAATTACAGTACTTTGGTTGGGAAGCGTTCAGTGGACAGAATTAAATAAGTTTTCTTTATAGATCAATTAATTAAAACAAGATTAATTGGTTAAATGGGGGATTCATTGAAAGAATAATTAAAACTGAAAATATAATTTAATGGCAGTCATCTAACAGTGTTAACCAAAAGCCTTCGGTTCAAATACAAACCCTTCCAAGTCCCCTTCCCCATCAGGTGTGACATGAAAACAGCGTCTGAATTACACCCAGAAAAAATTTCTGACTTGCTGAAGCTCGACACAGCATCTGCACTTGGGTTATTGCTTTCTTTGGCTTTTTTAATAATCTCATAAATATTCATAGAAGAGTTGGGCCCATAGATCAGCATGGGCTGTAATGGCTTTTCCTGTCAAGTTACTCATTACATTGATACATTGCTAATTATGAAAATGCATCAAGTTGATTGTAAAAACAAAATGTTGAAATTCCTTGATGACTTACAAATTTTCTATCTTGACAGGAACAACCAGGCAGTTCCCAACTGAAAACACAACTTTGAGACATATATGGTTCCTTATGCTACTGTACATAATGTACTAAAGCTCAGATCAAGGATCTTTAGGGCTTCCGTGACAGGAAAGCTAGACATACTAATCCGCTGACACTCATTAATTATTACGCCTCTTTATGTTCCAGTGTAGATGTTTAGCATATGAGCTTATGAATTATTAACAGACCTAGGAATGTTAGTTTTGCATATATCTCTGCATACTGTGAAGCCCGCAGCACAGTTACATGTAAATATGGTAATTCTACAGGCAGTGGATTACAGTCTTTGAGGATAGCGTGGTGATTTGGAACAGGGCAGTGGAAGTATCCATGCTATATTCAACGCTGAAGCTCACAGATAACTCTCACAATACAGGCAGTATAATTTCTCTGCTGCCTGCCCTCTTACATGGTCCCTGCTATTAAAGAGCTCAAAACTCCAGGGAGCTCCTGCTAAAAATAAGCTTAACTAGGTTACAATTGCAACTGAAAGGGAGACTTGTTCACTGTTTCTTGGGCTGCAGTCAAGAATCTGTCAGGCCCTCTGGAATCAAAACAGCGCTGTGCATTATAGCTATGTATTACCATATCTGAATGTGTGAAAGTATTTTGTGAAACTATTTCCAAGTGAAATGAATAACAATTTTCTCAAATTAATTCAGAGGTTTGAATCATTCCTACTGGCTATTAAATGTGGCACAAAAGTGTTTGTACTTCAAAGTTTTTTTTGTCAGATTTTTAAAGCTGTAAAAGTGAGATTTACTCATTCAGTTGAGTTCCGTCTGAATTTCTTTTTCACCCACAAACAGATAATTTTGTGCAACTTTTGTGTAAAATCTGTTCACAAAATTCATGCACAACAACCCATGTCCCTACAGATTCAAAAATTAAATTTACATGTTCTGATCTTTTTTACGCATTCTCACATTTACACAAACTTTTTGTACTTTTTTAGACATTGTGATCCAGAATTAAAATACTGCTTTTCTATTCGATTCTGCTTTGTTTGTCGCACTCTGGTGCGCTGAAGAGTGCTCAAGAAGCTCCACGCCAACCAGTCAGATCTATGCATTATGCAGTATGAGTAACCCTGTATGGCCCGTGCTATCATGTCACTGAACTGTGAAATGCAATCTAGTGTCAGCAGATTCGATCACATGCACCAAATACACACATGCAAAGTTGTGCACACACATGCCATTGACCTAGTTGTGAAGTAGAAGCGTCAGTGTCAAAGACTCACACTGAAAGCTACAAGCAGAGCTTTGGCTCGGCCATCACAGTGAATCTGCTGAACCATGAGCAATCCATCTTAGTAATTAGGGCACCGGCTACAGTATAAAGCAAAGCCAACAGACACTTATTCCCTCCTTTGTGTAAAAAATATTACTTGTTTTAATGTGACTGTTAATTCTGGCATCATATTCTCCTACCAGTTCTTTGATCCAGGTGAAGTGCTGTACGCCTACGACAGCCCCGCAGGATATGGACTCATGGGCCTGCAGCTGGTCGCGTATGTGTGGTTTTGCTACGCCGTGCTGGTCTCCCTGAAGCACTACCCTGAGAAGCAGCCCTTCTATGTCCCTTTCTTCACCACATACACACTATGGTGAGCCTCGTACTGCTTTCCCCATTCTGCGCATAATAGCACAAGAGATGGCATCGGGGTCTTGATTGAACCTGTGCTGAAGATTGCACAACTATAAAAAATACACATTTCTCAGCTTGAAGACTCTCAATTTGAATAATTTATGCTGCTCTGTGGAAAAAGTGCATGAGATAGCTCATGCTTTAGCTGTCTGGGAATAAAAAGGTGTTTACACAACTTCACTGCGGTAGTGTGTGCCCAAACTCTGTTACCTCACATTGTTGCACTGGATCATTGTTTCTGACTCCATGATTGTTTGACAATACTATGTGTTTTTCTCAGTTGCCTTCTATTAGAATAATTTATGCTTCTTTATATGTGTGCCAGATATTCAGTGCTTTGTACTGGAACAGCTACATACTTCTACACAACCCTGAGAAAAAAAAAATCTTACATATACACTTCTTAGTTTCTCTAGCCGTCGCCCACTTATGTATAACAGCAGAGGCTTGAAATGAAGAGTAGATTACAAAGACTAATATTATCTATGTATTTCTCCCTCATTGCAACCACAATCTCCCGCCTCATTATCTACACCTCTCCTCTTTCCATCTTTATCTCTCTATATGCTTTACATCATCTACTCCTCTCATTGCTTTTTTTCTCTCACCATCAGACCATATTCTCATCTTTTCGTTTAATGTGCTTTCTCATTATTAATATAAATGTGTTCACTTTTCTTCCTCAGGTTTTTTGCAGTGCCTGTTATGGCTCTGATTGCCAACTTTGGGATTCCTCGTTGGGCTCGGGAGAAGATCGTCAACGGCATTCAGCTCGGCATCCACCTCTATGCTCATATCGTCTTTCTTGTTCGTATCACTCACGCACTCGCATGCAGATGAGTTCATATTATTTAAGTCACTATTTCCACTGTCAGTCATGCATTATTCGACTCTTAACTGCCTTATGCTGGTTGTCTCTTACGCACATCATTATCTACCTTTTTCTCACCTTCGACACATTATTCTTTATTAATGCGCTCTGCTCACGCAAATTTCCATTCATAGGCCTACCCACTGCGTTCCTTGCACTTTCCTCTTCTCACTTGGCCCTTAGCTACTACAGTTGTGGTCTTAAGTTTGCATACGCTCATCATGGGCATGAATGTCATGGTAATGGCTTTTAATGATTTCTTTGAACTGTTCTTTTTCCTGGGTGGAATGATTGTACAGTATACATATTTAATGGCTTTGAAAAAACAAGAATTGGGTGCACAAGTTTAAATTTATTTAGGATTTTCTCTAATCCACAAAGGGTCAGAAGTATACATACAGGCTCAAACATATACATACATACGCTCACTTAATAAGTGGTGCTGAAAGTTTTACAGTGTCTTTTATCTTGACAAGGCCAAGGTCTATTAACTTCTATTTACTGATCATGGTTGACTACAACTGGTAGTTTCTCTTTGCCAGCATAAAAAGGATTTGTTTGACAGCAATCATTGGATTGACCAATACTCAGAACAATGGGAAAGTCCAATGAATTCAGTGAAGATCTAAGAAGGATAAATGTACAAGTTGGAAAAGTGTCTTGGAATCTGCAGCCATTTCTAAACAGCTGCAGATTCCAGATTCCAAGATCATCAGTTCAAACCATTTTACGTAAGTACAATTTGAATGTACCACTTTGCCAAGGTCTGGAAGAAAAGAAGACCCAAACTGTCACCAAGATGATTAAAAGAAATGGTTAGGATGTTCAGGAACCACGAAGACTCAAGTCTGCAATAAACTGGAAACACCAGCGTCACTGTCCACAGTGAAGTGAGTTTTACATCGCCATGGACTGAGAGGGTCCCGACCAAGAAAGAAGCTCCTGCTTCAAAATCAGTACCTTCAAGCTAGACTGAAATCTGCAGCTGCATTCAAACTTGTGCACCCAATTCTTGTTTTTTTAAAGTCATTAAAGATGTATGCAGTATAATCATTCTACCCTGAAAAAAGTACAGTTCAAAGAAATCATTGAAAGCCTCAAATTACCATGAGATTCATGCCCATGATGAGTGAATGTAAACTTGAGACCACAGATGCATACACACTGAATTAAAACTGTATTAAAACCAATTTTATGTGTAGAACTATCATATTTTCTAATCTATTTGCCTTTTAGATTATCACGCGACCTTCAGCAGCCAATAAGAACTTCCCATATCATGTTCGGACGTCCCAGATCGGGATTCTTCTGTCCAGTCCAAAAGGCGGTGAGGGGGCAGAGAGTTTTCCTCATCATGCCTATGGAAATAGTTCCTTCCTGGGAGATTCTCAACCCAACTTCACGGAACTTTTCTCCATCCAGTCAGTAAGTCTAAATTGCAAGTGTGTGTATTTATGTCCATTTGGATGCGTAATTGATATTCTGGCTAGAAATTGAAAACCCAGGAAAAAAGTGCCTTTCATCAGGGTTATTGAATATATGTACTTAGTGCAGTACGATATAGTATGTAACTGGATCTACTGTATATGTAATTGCAATTGTTTTTTAATGTTTTTAAAGGATACACAATTCTGTCAAAATTGAAATTAACTAATTGTTTCATCAAAAAAAATACCATTATTGTAATAGGGAATATGTTTATAAGTTTACTAAGGGAATGTGGGTTGTTTCTTGGCAGAATCTTGCATTGTGTGACAGGTGAATGACAGTGAGCACAGTATAACATAGCTCAAGGACTAATATTAAAACACCTCGGCACAGTGAAATAATGCTTAAATAGGAACTTCAAGCTCCTGGCATAGTTCAGGTGGTGCAACATCTCTACACATGTCGCCCTCTGATCTCCAGCCACTTTAAAGTAACTTCCGTTGCATCAATGGCCAACTTAACAGCCTTGTGATGGTCTTGTACACTCAGTAGTGGTTTCTGCCTATGGTTCACAGTGGGAAAGTTATTATCCTTGCCTTTCCCAGCAGAACAAGTTGAATGGGCTTGGATGAACATTACAGAGAGCCTGGATTAAGAATTTTATTAGGATTGAGAACTTGCGCTCTGCTGCTCACTGCCATCTTGTCCAGGTTCCCAGCTGCTGCAGTTCAAGATACTCCATCCTTCTGTCCTTCCCTTGTATCAGAATCAGAATACTTTATTCATCCCAGAGGGAAATTCCTGTTGTTACAGCAGCATCCGTTTATAGAAAGAATAAAAAACACTAATAATAATTTAACTAAATTACAACTAAAACACACAAAGTATAAAACCCTGTCATAACAACATGTAGTGATGATATCCAGGCCAACCCCTCAACAAGACACTTTACCCACCTTAGCCACAACTCAGCGAGGCCATCGGATTATAGGACTTGATCGAGAACTATAATGGAAAACCATGAGAAAGTTCTGTGCTGGCCCTAAACTTGCCTGGCAGGCCTGAATTGTCAGTGCAAAGCCAAGCTTCCACCCTTTTGTTGATTGCTCTGATGGTCACAGTGTCTCTCAGGCTGTAGTAGACAGTCTTTTTCAACTTTTCTCTGGTTTCTTGTGATGGATGGTATCTGAGAGCTGTGAAATTTAACTTGATGACTTTTAATTTCTTTATCATCAGCAATCTGGACTTTGCTTACTTGAAGCATATAAGCCAAGATGATCAGCTCCTCAACATCCTTCTGGATCCACCTGCTCCTTGGAACAAATGTCACATTCAGTCAGGTCTCAATGGAAGGCTGTTTGATGCCAAACATTGTCAGGGGCCCTCTGCACTGAGCTTCAGAAGACTTCATCTGCATGTTGATAACCAATCCCTTCTTGAGTTGATGCCTTCATCCATTGGACCACCAGGTTCTACTAGTTCTCCTGTGCTTTCCTGATCAGTTTGATCTCCATACCCGTGTGCTCCAGACACCCCAGTAACAGTAGTATTCTTGCTTTCTGGAGTAATTGAAGAGATATTGTGCCCCCCTTAGGCACCTGTCAAGCACACTGAGAAGCAAGATGGTTATGAAATAATCTGTTCTTTAACTATTTCTCCTTTCAACTCCACATTGATTAGCTAGAATACCCCTCCTGCAGATCCCATTCAGAATCCTACAGGGCCTGTAAAGAAATCTGGGGCTTTCATCACTGTGGCCTGCTCTGGCCCATGGGGTGAGTTGAGCTAGAGCCCAACAGGGATAGTTACTGAGAGCAGTGACACTTCCATCAGAGGCCTAGAGACGTGGTAGATATTCAGGGTGCACAGGTTGTTACACACCTTGTCAAAAACAAACCTGGAAGCTAAATGCTCAAAGTAACCTGAGCATTTGTCACCGTATTTGGGTTATTAATACAGTGTCTGCAAAGTCCCAATGTCTGGTCAGGACAACCTAGATTCAATTCAATTCAGTTTGATTTATAAGTTGCCAAATCACAACAAACAGTTGCCTCAAGATGTAGAGGATCAAATATATCAAAACTGCCTTTTTTCTTTTTTTTCTTCTTCCAGGAACCGGTAAAGACAGTGGATGAGACAGTGGTCCGTAAAGGGCCAGATGTGCTGAGAAACAGTGAACAGAAGATAATCACCACTGCTGCTGACTTGACGTCGATATTGCCCTCACCCCCGCCTCCGATTCCCCCACGACCAGCCACACGCTCACCCCCACTCCCACCACGGCTTCCATCCTTTACAGAGTATTTCAGCATGCAGAGCGGAGGAGGAGCAGGATTTGGAACGAAGGCATGAGATGGAGAGAAAAAGCCAGGACGGAGGAAGTTGGAGGAAAGCATGAAAGCAAGGACAGAATGACAATAAAAACAGAAATGGTGACAATGACTTAAGAAATAGAATGGAATTCAAAGTATTACTCTTTATGACAAAAAAAGGTCAGCCAAAAAAAGAAAAAAAGAAAAGAAATGAAAACTTTTGGAAGGACAAAGAAGAGATCATCACGAAAGTGAGTCCCTAAACGGTCACTTTTCACCTTTGCATGGAAATGACCAGAATGGAGGAGTGAGGGGAAATGGCTGAGGCACAAGTGCTGAGCTTGTTAAAGAATAAAGAAGCAATAAATATTTGATGTTGACCAGTAAAAGGCACACAGGGAGAAAGATGACAAAGTGGATGTAGCCAGAGCAATAGACCCTTTTACAGCCTACGTCATCAAAAGATGCGTGCGCATTTTGGCAACGTAAGCGAACTGCTACCCCATTCAAATCAATAGGAACCACGAGTCTTCACAGCGTTTAAACATGATTTAAAAGCGATATCAGCATCAAACTGCCTGGCTGTTGCGTGTTTGGTTGTCAGAATTTCTACTCTACCAAAAGCGGACTGAAGTTGTACCGAATCCTATGGGATCACGGCTGTTTCGAGGCATCTGTCGTTGCAAGCCATCAAATGTATTGATAAAAATGGACTGAGGACACGATCAGGACTGAGGACAGGATCAGGACTGAGGACAGGATCAGAAATGCTCGCGTTTGAAGCGCCCATTTTATATCAGGTAAAGTTATTTATCTTCTGTTGTTTATACCGGGATGTCAGGTATCTAAAGTAAACAGCATTAGCTGGTAGGCTATTTGGGTTTTAAACTGTAGTGTGGCTGGCTATTTACAGGTGAGGCATCGCTGGACTCAGAGTCCTGATTTTTAAATTAATATTTAATCGCACTATAGATTACAATATGCAGTGCCAGTCAAAAGTCTGAGCAGACTCACATATGAATGGTTGAGTGTGTCTCACAGTGTGACTGGAACAGTAT
>JAVDPK010001103.1:217282-229557 GCA_034780415.1 Cichlasoma orientale
AAAGGGAGTTTTTCCTTCCCACTGTTGCCAAATGCTTGCTCATAAGGGGTCGTTTTGACTGTTGGGTTTTCTCTGTAATTATTGTAGGGTCTTTACCTTACAATATAAAGTGCCTTAGGATGATGTTTTTGTGATTTGGTGCTATATTGAATTGAAGAGATGCTTTGTGAGGCAGCTGCACACTTTATTCCATGCAGGTGCTGTAGAGTAGGCGCATGCAGAAACACTGACCTGTGCCCCTTTGGGAGTGGAGGTGTCTGATAGTCCATGTACCAGAGCACCAGTGATCCACTAGCTGCTTTCACTGTGGGAGTATTTTTATACTCGTTTTGTCATTCTGGGTGATTTATTTTGTCTAGTCTGCCCTGAAAAGTAAGCCAATGTGCCATACCAAAAACTGATCATCTGCCAAAAAGTGATTTCCGGTATTTAGACTGTTGTAATGACTTGTCAGCCTATAATCTGTCAAACATATCTCTCATGAATGATATCAAATCAGTTTGAGCCAGAAACAACATTCCTTTCACAAGGTAGAAGTTGCAATAATTTTTTTTTGGCAAAGTGACTTTTATATATCCTTTATTTATCTAGATAAAATGTCTCATTGCCAAAAAAAAATTTTTTTTCAAGAGAGATCTGGCCAATAGGGCACCAGAAATTGCAACAAACATCATCATGCTATAAAAGGTTTTTAGGAGCCAATACAGGGGTGTTGCCCTTGGGGTGGACTAGTTTCCTTTATTTACATCTGCTTACTTTCAAGCTGCAACAGCTTGTTGAACTTCACTCAGCTCACATCTCAGTCAGTCAGTGCAGGCTTATGAATGAAAGCATATTTTCCCAATGGGCAGTGAAAACAATGAGCAAGTTCTTCTGATTGATTGGTTGGTTGGTAGCAGTGCACATTAGTGCAATGAAATTTAGTTCCTGTCCTGTTTGAGCTGACTGGGAATGACTAAGTCTTGCATTGGCCATTATGAACTGACTGATTATGTGTGGAAAACCCCCCCAAAAAACTTTCCTTTTCCTCACTGAAGGCCCATTTTATTAAAATGCTAGTAACATGTTGTGGGTGTAACGGTCATATTAAGATGTTATTTTTTTGTGTCTAGCAATCTAGTCAATATTGACTAGATTACAAGAAAGGCAGCCCAACAGATCAGATAATGAAAAATGTTTCATTTGGCTAATTAGCACTCCTCAGATAATGTGACATACTGGTTTAACAGTATCTAAGCATGCTGGCTCACCTTTTCGGCGTAGAATTGGACTTCATCTGCTCGGGCCAGTGTGGTTTCTATCCGCTCATGTCGGACCAGTCCTGTCAAAATGTTCCGCAGCATGTCGATCCTGGACTGCGGGTCCAAACCCATCCTCCGGGCCATCCGGCCATGGGAGATCAACATTTGCAACGTGAGGCGCATCTTGTCGGACAGATTCGCCTACGAGAGCGCGCGTCAAACAAATGAAAACTCAAAAACCAAACAACCGTTTAGCATGCAGTATATTTAAACCAACGTTTATACAGAAAATAGAGCAAATACCTCAATATGGCAAGCACTCCGGAGGTCAGTTATGTCAACGATATATATGCCAGGTTGACATTGGTGGTACGTCGTCTAATAAGTCCGACTTGGTCATGAAACTAGAAGAAGGTAGTTCCGCTTAACACTGCCGCCACCACTACACAATCAAGCACTAGAAACGCGGTCTTTTCTCAAAACCCACCTTATGTATATGTTTTGTTAAAATCATTATTTATTGCATAAAACTGATGAATTAAAAAAAACATATATATGTACCATGCATAGTAATAACCATATCTAGTTAACTCTCGGGCAGCACAGTGCGTTGCCTCACATCAAGAAGGGTTTGAATCCAGTCTGGGTTCTTTCTGTGTGGAGTTTGCATGTTCTCCCCATGTCTGTGCGGGTTCTTTCCGGGTACTCTGACTTGCTCCCGCAGTCCAAAGACATGCATGGGGTTAGGCTAACTGGTGATTCTAAACTGAGCATAGGTGTGAGCAGGGATGGTTGTCTGTCTCTAGGCCTGGAGTTGAAGATCCCTGCTCTATGTGGATGGATAGTTTACTCTCTCCCTAATTTTTATGTGCTATTTGCCATATTTTAGCAACTGAGAAAGAGAGGGATATATCTGGAAACTTGTTTCTGTTTTCAAGTTATTACCTCAAAAACTCGTGTTAATGACAAAAAAATATTCTTATACACCACTGTGACAAATTTTTCAATACACTCTTTTCTTTTATGTTTCCCTTTCTCTTACATCAGACCTGCATTTTCAGCCACTGGCTCCAAAGCACCATGGCAAATACTGAGTCCAGTCCAGTTCTCCCTTTTAAGAGCAGACTGCAACCTCCGGTAAATAAAGCTCTGACAGTTCTTTTTTCCCCCTTTGTGCCTTTTTATAGACCTATAGCTATGGAAGCTTGTTTCTACCACTGAAACAAGATTTGCTGCCCGAGTTGGTAATCTCGAAATTTCTGTTATTCAGATCTAAGTTGAAATATCTTTGTCATTAAAGAAAATTCAGCGATTGCTGAAAACACATTTCTTTCTTTGCTCTTTCTTTTGCAGATAATGTTGGCAGAACACCCAATGAGCAGTGCAGCAATGAGGAGGAGTATTCATTGACCACGACAAGGAGAGTCCAGATACACCTGATGGGGCTGAGAGTGTTGTGTGGTCTAATTGCAACTGTTTTGTCATCATCTTTGACATCAGAATAATAGTTTGTATCAAAGAGGAACAAACATTCTTCTTTGCATAGAAAAAAATGTTAAAAAAAATGTAATTTTTTTGCATCACTGATTTTCTTGTGTGAAAAGTATAAGATAGCCACATTAAGATATTCTAAAACAGTTAGAGGTTGATGTGTTTGAAATGTGGCTCATGTTTACGCTAGCAGCGCAAAGACCCAAAAAACTATGTGATTGCTCGATAAGGACATGAATATGCATTTTTGAAAAATTATAGATATGTATGGAAGCTTGTTTCTGCCAATGGGGGGGGGGGGCAGGCAGGGCTAAGTCAAAAATTTTGACTTATGTCAAAATTTCAAGCTAAAAGGTGGGTTTACTCAATGAGTATCTCAAAAATTTTTAGATGTTTCTGAGTATGCTGAAATTTTGAGACGTCTAACTCAAAATTTTAAGTTATCAGGCTGAAATTTCAATATTTTGAGTTACAGATGGCAAAAATGTTTGGTTTTTTTTGTTTTTTTTTCAATTGCAGAAGCAAGCTTCCGTGAACCTTCTGCAGCCAGACCTTCTGTATGAGATGCAAATGTAGCGAGATATGCTGTGTAATCATTAACCTTGACATGGCAACAGCACTCCAGATGGTCAGATTCACAACAGCAGCTGGTGAACGTTTCTAACCCACATATTTTTAGAACACAAAATTCAGGCAAATGAGAAGAGACAGATAACACCAGCACAGCAGACCACTTATTTGTTAGAATATTTATTGGATATTTTCTTTCATATAATTGCAAGGCAGCGCAATTTTCAGTGAATAAACTTTCAACTTGACTGAATGGGATTATGGGGATGCTTATATTTAATATAGTATAATGTAGTTGAAAAACTGTCTTTTTTTGGGGATAAGATTTTCTTTTTCTTTTGTAAAACTTGATAAACACCTTGATAAACACAACCATCCTTTTATGTGATTATACAGGCAATTTTAGTGCTTTTAAAACATTAATGGATGTTTATATGCTTATGTGCTTACAAGTGCAAAGTAAGGTTGAAGTATCCCTACTTTTCTGGAAGTTAACAGCTGAAATTAGTCATGATAAATATTAGTGACTTTTATTAACTTTCAGAGTAACAAAGACAAGTGCAAGGCCTCTAAAAACACAATCTGAAGATTAGATATACTATACATGTAGTACTCTTTGAAATCCAATTGTAATTGGAGTGTAGGTAAGTGCAGGAGTGTAGGACTGTTCATTTTCACACAGCAGTTAGAAATATGTAGCAAACCTCTGTGCTACTAACTGATATAGTGATTATTCAAACCTGAACTAAAAAGGAGATTTCTGAATGGATATGATGAATTTGACCTAATACATCCATTGTGCTGCAGTAGATTTTGTTAGAAAAATAGTTACAAGTTGTCCTGTATTTGTTCTCTTATCACTGTTATTACTACTTTGGCTCACACTTCTAGTGCTGAACTGGGCCTTGAGTAAAGGTGTTATGTGAATAATCCATCTGTTGCAGCCATACAGGGTTGAATGATGATCATGCACTATATTGACAAAAGTATTCGCTCGACTGCCTTCACACACACATGAACTCGAGTGACATCCCATTCTTAACCCACAGGGTTTAATGTGATATCGGTCCAAACTTTGCAGCTATAACAACTTCAACTCTTCTGGGAAGGCTTTCCACAATGTTTAGGAGTGTTTATGGGAGTTCTTCTCATGCACTTCTTCCAGAAGTGCATTTGTGAAGTTAGATACTGATGTTGGATGAGAAGGCCTGGCTCACAGTCGCCACTCTAATTCATCCCAAAGGTGTTCCATTGAGTTGATGTTAGGACTCTGTGCAGGGCAGTCGAGTTCTTCCACACCAAACTTGCTCATCATGTCTTTATGGACCTTACGTTGTGCACTGGTTGGAACAGGAAGGGGCCATCCCCAAACTGTTCTCACAAAGTTGGGAACATGAAATTGTCCAAAATGTCTTGGTATGCTGAAGCAATTAGAGTTCCTTTAACTGGATCTAAGGGGCCAAACCCAACTGAAGAAGAACCAAAACTGTCTACATAAGACATCCCCTAATGATTTCCCATATTTGCCCAAAAAAAAAAAAGAAAGAAAGAGAGAGAGAAACAAACAACAATGACAACAACAACAACAACAAAAACATGCAAACAGCCCTATGACCTGTCACAGAGAGTGGCTCCTTGCTGACCAATAGCAGCGCTCAGAAAGGTGGGCAGCTATCGCTGTGGATATAAATCTGAGCTCCAGGTGAAGTCCTCTCATCAACAGGATCACTCAACAACCATGAGGTCTCTGGTCTTCGTTCTGCTCATTGGAGCTGCTTGTGAGTGTGAAGTTTTTTGTTTTCCTCTCTGCTAACAGTTGTTTGGCCTTCTTCCCAGACCACAACTTTATCCATCATATTTTTACTTTAGCATCTCAAAGTGGGGACTTAATTATGTTTCTGTAACCGTTCAATAAATTCTACTTTGGTATTTGGGTGGAAATCAAACTGCATAGATGTTTCACTCCTGATGCAAAAGAGTAGAAGTAAACATTTTGATAACTCTTGTGTTTTCAGTTGCCCTGGATGACGACAAGATCGTCGGAGGGTATGAGTGCACACCTCACTCTCAGGCCCATCAGGTGTCTCTGAACGTTGGCTACCACTTCTGTGGTGGCTCCCTGCTCAATGAGAGATGGGTTGTGTCTGCTGCTCACTGCTACCAGTAGTAAGTATATTTCCATAAGATTTTAGGTCTGATTTACATATCTGAGCAATACTCATTAAATATTTGTTGGTAATATCTGTGTGTGTCACACTAGTCTCCTGTTTATCAAATTTTTTTTAGCCGTTTGGAGGTGCGTCTGGGAGAGCACGACATTGGGGTCAACGAGGGAACTGAGCAGTTCATCTCCTCCTCCCGTTGCATCCAAAACCCTGGGTACGACTCCTGGACCATTGCCAATGACATCATGCTGATCGAGCTGAGTGAGCCTGCCACCCTCAACAGCTATGTGCAGCCTGTGGCTCTGCCCAGGAGCTGTGCTCCCGCTGGCACCATGTGCACAGTCTCTGGATGGGGCAACACCATGAGCTCCAGTGAGTAACTTCTGCATCTCAGCAGTTTAAAGTTACAGAATACTTCATGAGATTTGGTTCCTCTTACATTAATCCTTTTTTATCCATACTTTGTTTTACACATTATAGCTGCTGATGAGGACAAACTGCAGTGCCTGAACATCCCCATCCTGTCTGCCGCTGACTGTGAGAACTCCTACCCTGGCATGATCACTGAATCCATGTTCTGTGCTGGATACCTGGAGGGCGGCAAGGACTCTTGCCAGGTATGTAGTAAGTCAGATCTGCAGAGGTCCCTGTCTCAACCAGTACAACTTTCTTATAAATCCACACGAGTGGATGTATCCCACAATGACATAATAACACATTTAACTTATATTTTATTCCACTTAAATAATTATTTTTTCAAGCTCAGTCTTTGTCCTTCTACTTTGTATTCAGGGTGACTCTGGTGGCCCTGTTGTGTGCAATAGTGAGCTGCAGGGTATTGTGTCCTGGGGCTATGGCTGTGCTGAGAAGGACCACCCTGGTGTCTACACCAAGGTAAAGCTAAATCATTTCTCTAATGCAAACAGCTATTGGAAAGTGTATTTTCACATTGTGCCTCTTTAGTTAAATGTCACCATCCTATTTGCTTGCCTATAATAACAAACCGCGTTCTGTCTCCATTCACAGGTCTGCATCTTCAATGACTGGCTGGAGCAAACCATGGCCAGCTATTAAGTCTAATCCTTCGATCGCCGCCCTAGTCTGTTGCAATTCTTCTGTCATTCTAACTCCACTGTTGTTGTAGAGTTGTGAACAATGTGCTGTCAGTTTTCATCTAAACCAATAAAATCACATACATTGACTCCCATTTGTTTCATCTGTTTTTCTGAAACTTGATTTCCTTATAAAAAAAACTGCAAAAATAAAAAGGTCATGATAACATTTTAAACAAGTTAAGAAATAGGGGGAAATGCAGGTAACATCAACATAATTATGATATCCAAAAATGGCGATATTACATGTTTGTTTATGCTGTAATTTTTCACCGTTGTAACTGCATAAAACATACGGCAGTTTGGAAAGGCACTAACGTCTATGCAAGAATTTGTCATGAACAAATAAACTGGTGATCATGGCCAAAAATAATGCTGTCCTGTTATAAACTTGTACATTTAAACATTAATAACTGAAGCCTGCAGAGTTTGAGATGGAGCTCGGGTTTTTTGTAGTTTCTCTGAGCATTGCACGGTCTGACCTTGGAGTGAATTTGCTGGGACATCCACTCCTGGGAAGATTGGCAGCTGTGAATAATCTTTCTCACTGTAGAATGAGAAACTTCAAATTGTTTGAAAATGGCCTTATAACTCTTCGCAGATTGATGGGCAGCAACATTTGCTTCTTTAAGATCATTGCTAATGTCGTTCCTCCTTGGCATTGTGTTAACACACACCTGGATGCTCCAAATCACCAAACTGCAAACGCATCTGCTTTTAATGAGGCGTTCACACTTGCTGATGATCAAGTGCATTTGATTAGCAGCTACTTACCTTCTTAATTCCTATGGCAGCAGTAAGGTGCACTTGGTCACACACTGTTTCTGCATTTTGACTTAATTGTTGTTAAAAAAAAAGCATTTAGCATAGCATGTATTATTGCTCATCTGTATTTAAATAATTTTGGAACCTAGTTTTTTGTTTTTTTTTTATTATGTCCTGACATTAAAGCTTAGAACTGAAAGAGTGTTTTCTTTTTCACAAGACTGTTTTTGAACATAGGAAATAGATGCCATATAAAATGACCTCTTCATAGTCAGAATTTGTATCTGTTTAAATCTTTATGGTGGAATTGTTCTTTCCTGATGCCATTACATTAAATTATTAAGGGTCAGGGGAAACATATGTTTACACTATTGCACCTCTGTGCCTCGCGTTATTTTGATGAACATTTTAAGCCACCTTCTGATTTTTACATTCACAATAGTGTAATTTTTTATTATATTTTATTGAGAATAACCTTAAGCCATAATAATATATAAAGCTGTTCAATTAGCCCTTTGCTTCCATAGAATCAAGTCAATTCAGTTTATTCATGGAACAAAAATCACATTAACAGAAAAAAAAATCACGCAGATACATAAACAGAATAAAAGTACTCATGTTGATATCAAGAGCAAAAGGAGACAATGTGTTACCGGAATAGTCAGATGCAGAGACAAAATATGAGGGTGGGCTGAAAAGCTCATAGGCTGACCATGATGTAATGGTCAAACCTGACCAAATGTGTTTTATTTTTCGACATAGTCTCCCCTGCGGTCCACACACGTCTTCCGTCAGTGTTGCAGCGTTTGGATTCCTGTGGTATGGAAGCTCTCATCCTGACCCTCAAAAAAAGTCCTCAACAGCAGAGATGACCTCATCATGCTGCTTCGCAGCCAAGTGTCTTTAATTTCATGTTGGGAAACAGAAAATAGTCAGATGGTGCCAAATTAGGAGAATATAGAGGGTGATCAACTAGCTCAAAGCCACAGTCGCGCACAGCAGCTATTGCTAACACGGACTTATGTGCAGGAGATTTGTCCTGGTGAAACAGGACCCCCTTTGCCAGTGTTCCAGGCTGTTTTGAGTTGATTTTTTGCCTTTTGCAGCTGCCTCAGCAAGTTGGCATAGTATTCTCCACAATGAACACAATGCCCTTTACATCCCAGAAGACGATGTAAGGTGGTGTCCCTACCGATGACACCACCTTGGCATTCTTTGGTGGGGGAGAAGATGGGTGTTTCCACATCACGGACTGGCATTTGGTCCCAACATTCATCTTGGGTGAAGAAACGTTCAATAAAACTGTCTGGATTTGCTTCAAAAAGTGACGAGTTTGCCTGCACTTTTGATCAGGCGTTAAAAGTCGCGGCACCCACTGAGCGGAAACCTTTGACATGCCAAGTTCGTTATGCAGAATGTTCTCAACTCATTCACGGGAGATGCCTACAGCATTACCTATCTGATTAACAGTTAAATGTCTGTCATCCATCACCATGTTGTGAATATGGTCTGTGTTTTCATGGGTGTTGGCTGTGGCAGGAAATCCGGACCTTGGGTCATCTTCAAGGCTCTCCCCATTTCTCTTGGATTCCGCTGACCACTTTTGCACAGCTGATAAAGCTGGAGCATCATCCCCTAATGTAGCAACCATGTCAGCATGAATGTCCTTGGGGGCTGACCCCTTTTTCTGCAGATATTTTGATAACACCACGGTGACAAATTTTATCCATTTTCACAAAATGTCTCTATTACTACTTTTCCAAGTCCTCAATTCTGTATCCAGTGTGGGTTTATCTGGAAAGAAAAGATGCAGTTGGCATCAGTAAAAGTTGGATTTAAGGCATGCCAAATTTAATTACTGTATGATAACTCCTTCTTAGTCAGCTTATGAACTTTTCAGCCCACCCTCGTAGCATAAGCATAATCACAATATCTGAGTAACCAAAATCTAGATATCATGACACAACTGTCCTTGAAACCCACAAAGAAAAACAACACACAAATCACAAAGCAGTTTTTTTGTTTGTTTGTTTGTTTTACATTACATTAATTAAACATATTGACGTGTAATAAAATGACTTAGAGTAAAATGTGATTTCAAACTGAATGAGAATCAGCAAGAATATCCCACTTAAAATGACAAATATTTATTGACTCACATTATTTAATCAAATAGTAACTTTCAGTGGTAGCTTCAAATTGGTCCTCCTGTTACAATTTTTTCTCTACTGGGTCACCTGCAGTTTTTAGAATTGGGATATTGCTATGTTTATATGTAATTACTTCCATCATCACTTTATACATTTATATTTATTGTATGAAACTTTACCTTAAGATTTTAATTTGCTGCTCAGTGCAGGTTCAGTGTTTATATTTGAACAATTTACAGGTAACAGGTACTGTGAAACACACAGGTGTGTGATAGTGTGTTCATAAATATCTACACACACTAATTTCAGGAAATATGGGCTGACTTATTATTTTATTGTTTTACCAAACTATAAGTCTGTAAGTGTATTTTTGCACAGTGGTTATGCATGAAAATGGCCTTACATACAAAGCGATCATTTAATGGAGTTTTGTTAGAGAAATTAAATGTTAAAACCACTTATTGTGATTATTATAACAAATCCCATTGCTGGTACATAATACAGTCTGAACACGAGGGCAACAAATGGGCCTTCAAGTATTTATCTGAGTGAAAGGTTATTCGAGGCTGCAGAAACAAGCACAAAACTGTAGTAACCCTTAGAAAACTGGCCCTAACCTCTATGTTGAAATGATGAGCTTGCATTGATATCACAGAAAACAGCAGCATAGATTTTACTGGTAACCAAACCATAAAAATATGATTTAGGAAACAAAATGATCTTTTTCAACACGTTTCTTCAAGATTTTCCTTACTTGCTAAAAAAAGAAAGATATCACTCCTGATGTAACAGAGTAGAAGTAAACAGTTTGATAGCACTTGTGTTTTCAGTTGCCCCGGATGACAATGATATCATCGGAGGCTTTGCGTGCACACCTCACTCTGAGCCCCATCAGGTGTCTCTGAGCATTGGCTACCACTTCTGTGGTGGCTCCCTGGTCAATGAGAACTGGGTTGTGTCTGCTGCTCACTGCTACCAGTCGTAAGTATATTTCTATAACATTTTAAGTCTGATTTACTGACCAGAGTGACACTTAAATTAAATTAAATTCAATCAAATTAAATATTTGTTGGAACATCCATGTGTTTCATATCAATCTCCTGTTTAAAAAAAAAGTAAGACAAAGACTTTAGAACCACATAGTGCAATTTAGGAAGTAGGAGAAAGGCAGTCACTTAGTACATAAATCATCCAAACTGCGGAAATCTTAAAATTTATTTCTCTGCTTTAATTTGCAGCTGCTGCTGCTGTATGTGAAAGTTTAGAAAGACATTAATATATGCCCAGTAACTTGGGACTGGCAAGAAGGCAAATCTATTTGGTTTTTTCTTACCAATTATACAACAATTTATGTGTTCTTAAATATCGTTTTGATCTCTCTAATAAATCAAGGACTGCCTGTGTGTGTATTTGTTATTTGGTAACTTTTTATCTAATCTGCATGAAACTTTACAGAAGTACTGCTGGGGACCTAAGTAAGTACAACTGAATTTGAGGTCACCTGGATATGATGTGTGATCATTTGGGGTCTTTTCACTCCAGTAGTTGAGGGGCATCTCTGGTCACCAGTGTTGTGAGGCATCATCGTCAGTGGTTCTGTTTCTGTGGTTTTATGTGTGGCCAGAGTTTAGAATTAGGACACAAACCAACAGTAGCGCAGGCACATTCTATGAAGCACTGCACTATTATTTATAACAATAATACCTATTTATAACATTAAAGCCAGTCATGGTCCTGGGTCAGTGTTTTGTGGTTGTGGGTCTTCGCTATTGTTAAATTTCTCTAGTTTGTTTCATAGTTTGCTTATTGTCCCTTAGCATTTCTCCTTTTAGTTTATTCTTAGTTCTGGCCATTTTGAGTTTATCGTGTTGTTCTTAGTTAAGAGTTCATGATTATGATTTTCTATGTTCTTGTAATTACAGTTTGGCTCATGTCAGAGTTTCTAGTTTCTTGCACTCTAGTTCTTGTGTTCCTGTATTCCTGGCTTTTCCCTGTGTTTCCTGTTTTACTTCACTTGTCTCATTAGTTAGAGTCAGTTCACCTGTTCTCCCCAGCTGTCTGCACTCTCCCTAATGACCTTATGTGTGTATTTAAGCCCTCAGCTGTCCTCCCCTTGTGTTGTGTGTTTTCCCTTTTGTTTTTTTGTATTTCTGGCTCTAGTCCTGCGTTGGTTTTATATTTTTGAAGCGACTTCAGCATTAAACCTGTCTTTTTGAGTTTAAGTTTGCCTTCTTTCACATGCTGCATTTAGGTCCTAGTCTGCCTGCCACACAACTGGTACCTGATAAAAGCCTATGCAAAGCTAAGTTAAGAAACCCCATGTGAACGTACCCCTGCACAAATTCAGTTGGTATCTGCTGAGATCATTATGCATTTGAGGTCCAAGTCATCATCTTTAGTACACTAAATGTAAACCATAATCCCTAACCCTATACTATCAGGATGTGGGGTTTTTTGGGTTTTTTTTTTTTGTTTGTTTATTTTTGGCTTTAAAGTGTTTTTGCAATGGAGAAAAAACCTGATACACATCAAAATCGATTTACATTTTCCCAAGAGGAAGTATTTTTTTCTCCAAAATAAATGAGTTTCGACATTAAACCTGTGATGGGGTTGACCTCACAGGGATATAAGTACCACTGCCCTTTTTGACACTACACAACATGATTATGTGGCAAAAAGAAGTATATATTGTACCGCTTGTTTTTAAGCAGTGGTGGACAAAGTACTCAACTCTAGTACTTAAGTAAAAGTACTGATACTCGTGGTCAAATTTTACTCAAC
>JAVDPK010001103.1:233534-250949 GCA_034780415.1 Cichlasoma orientale
TTCTTCTGTCATTCTAACTCCACTGTTGTTGTAGAGTTGTGAACAATGTGCTGTCAGTTTTCATCTAAACCAATAAAGCGACAGACTGAGTTCTTTATTTTTTTTTAATCATATATTGATGTTTTATGATGTTCAGAGATTTGGACCCAAATGCAGCACTCGAGGTAGAATAAACAAACCTTTTATTTGGTGAATTAAAAAAAAATCCATAACAGATCCACAGTAAGCACAAAATGGAAATCAAAAAGCTTGAAGGTAAATCAAGGGAAGACAGGGAGCACACTGGGGAAAATACACAGATGTTTCAAAAGGAGGATAAAGGGAAAAAATGACTACATAATAAACATCAACTGGAGGCCAATGGGGAAGTGGGGAAATGAAGACAATCAGACAAAACAGGAAATCAAAACCAAAACAATACATCACAGACAATTAACTACCAAAGTAAAATGGAAAACAACCCAAAAGACACTTAGAAAACACAGAAAGCTCACACTAACACCACTGGGGAGGCAAGAATAATAATAAACTAGAGGCAGAAATCAAAAATGTAACAATGTCACACAACTGAAATGAGTCATAAGAAATATGAAATGCATGGAAGGAACCCAAAACTAAATAACGACAAAAAAATTCAAACTTAAAAACCTAAGAAGATGTGGTCACGACCAGAATGGGGACGAAAGGTGGTTAAGTCACTGTACATGTACGTGAACGTTTGAACGTGGAATGGTTGTTGGTGTCAGATGGGCCGGTGTGAATACTTCAGAAACTGCTGATATATTGGGATTTCCCCACAAAATCATCTCTAGTGTTTATAGAGGATGACCTGGAAAAGAGAAAATAATCTAGTGAGCAGCAGTTCTTTGGATGAAAATGCCTTGTTGATGGCAGAGGTCAGAGGAGAATCAGCAGAATACTTTGAGCTGATAGGAAGGCAACAGTAACTCAAATAACCACCCGCTACAACTAAGGTATGCAGAAGAGCATCTCTGAATGCACAATGCAAGTTGAAGTAAACGGGCTACAGCTGCAGAAAATCACACTGGGTGCCACATCGGCCAACTAAAAACAGGAAATTTTGCACAGGCTCAAGAAAACTGGACACTAGATGATTGGAAAAATGTCGCCTGGGTTGATGAATCTAGAGCTCTGTGGTGACATTCAGATGGTAGGGCCGGAATTTGGGATGAACAACATGAAAGCATGGATCCATCCTGCATTGTATCAGAAGTTCAACCTGGTGGCGGTGTAATGATGTGGGGGATATTTTCGTGGCACACTTTGGACCCCTTAGTACCAACTGAGCATTGTTTAGACAGCACAGCCTCCCTGAGTATTGTTGCTGACCATGTCCATCCTTTTATGACCACACCCATCGTCTGATGGTTGCTTCCTGTAGGATGATGTGGCATATCACAAACCTCAAACCATCTCAAGCTGGGTTCCTGAACATGACAATAAGTTGACTGTATTCAAACGGCATCCGCAGTCACCAGATATCAATCCAATAGAGCACCTTGAGGTTTTGTGGTGAAACGGGAGATTCACATCATGGATCTGTAGCCAGCAAATCTGGAACAACTGTGTGAGGTTATCATGTCAATATGACCCCAAATCTCTGATGAATCTTTCCAGCACCTTGCTGAATTTATGCCACAAAGAATTAAAGCAGCTCTGAAAGTAAAAGGGGTCCAACCCAGTGTTAGTGAGGTGTAACCAGTGAAGTGGCCGGTGAGCTTATATACTAAAGATTCCAAAGACAAAAACATGACCAAACAAAGTGCAGATGACACAAAGTCTCATAAACTTTATGTTTGTATGCAGTTTTTCTTCTCTAATGCATACTGTCCTCGACTGTTGCTGAAACCAACAACGGCATTTAAACACTGATTCCACACGTTCATGAGCTCTTGTTTTTTCCAAACCCCACTTTGGCCAGTATTTTTAATAAATTTGCCAAGACCGACATCTGCATTATAGAGTAAAAGCCTCACACATAATTAAAAGATGGATGTTTGCTTTGGTTGTTGCAAATTAATAATTCCATTTCATTTCCCTGCATTTTAAATATGAATAAATTAATTATGAATGAATATGCAAAATGATTTTTTAAAAGTACTTTGAATTTTACATTCTGCCATTAATTTACAAATCAGTCTTCCTCTCATATTCCATTTAATCATCTCGTCTCTTTCTGTGACTCTAATGATGATTCACAATCCTGAAAAGAGAAGAAGTTTCTGTGAACGCATCAGAATTATTTCTATACGACTGTCAACCGATTCAGGACGTGATGATGTGTCAGAACACACACATCATCACTTCAGCAGGAGTGAATAATGGAAGCCAATCTCCTGCTTCAGAGACCTGTCATGGACAAAAACATAAAGGAATTATGGCAAACAAAAAAAAGAGTCAGGAATGGCAAGACCCTTACTCAGAATGGCTTGCTTTGACTAAATAGTGACTGAGAGAGAATCTGTTGATGTGGTCAACCCCCCCCCCCTCCCCCAACTATACAAGCAGCCCAAATCCCCATCTTATGCCTTTACCTCCTGAGACCCTGTGTCCTCATATGTGGACATTACATTTGAACTTTTCTGCACCTTACACCTCTTTCTGCTCATTGGCTGTTTTTAAACTTTTAAACAATGTTGACTTTATTGTGATATATTGTAAAATAAACCCATTGCCCTACATGCACATGTGAACATGTTTTAAAAAATAGTACGTAACAACCATGTGATGATGCTTATCAGGTCCGACTGGTCACAAATAGCTCGGAGAAATTTAAAATATGTTCTCGAAATAAGAGCTCTGGTCCCAGGAGGTTAAGGTTGTCCAGGCGTCTGCACACTTTGACATTAGCTGTTACTTTTAAACAGAGAGCCGTGGTTTGCAAAAAAAAGAATAATGTCTTTTATTCTCAAGGACTTTTGATTCCCAAAACCTATGTCAGATTACAAAGGATACTCTTTTATGAAATCTCTGTGAGTATCTCTGCCACCAGGTGTTCTGTTGAAGAAAGTACTTTTATACAAGATTCCATAACTAAAAATTAAATTTCTTATAAAATTTTTAACTCCTAACTCCTTTATGGATGTTTGCAGTGGACTCATACTGACAAATGAGGTGTTGCAACATCTGTGAAACACCTTTTCCAGCTGCCTTTTCACACTGAAGACAGAAAATCAAACCTCAGTACGCTGCAATAAATGTAAAATCTCTAAAAAAAACCCCAAAACTGTATCATAAATTAGCTGAATATTAAAAATAGAAACCTCATTTACACACAGTAATTTTAATCTGTTGTAAAGCTGATATATGTTGTGGATTTTTACTGACCACCCAGTTGTGATCACCTGACTGTGGGTTGTTTGCTTTGATGAAAACCCCTGATTCTGAGCATGAGATTTAGAAATGTCTCATAGTAACATGACTGCAAAAGTGGCAGTAACAGCAAGAAGAAATATAAACACATTGATGCATCAAAAAATGGTCGATTTTATTCCCTTCGCCTCAGTTTCTCCTTGTGACTCTGTTTTGGCCACCCTCCTGCTGCTCTTCTTTCTGACACTACACACAACCACCTCCGGTCTCTGTCTCCTTCAATTTCAATCTCTCTGGTTCACCCTCTCTCATGTAGTTCTGTGATGGGAGATCACAGTCTAGCTGTATCTGGAAAGAATGTCATTGATCCAGGACATCAGAGAACAGACTTTGGTGTAAACACCTGGATGGTCAGGCTCAGCACAGCCGTAGCCCCAAGAGACAATTCCCTGCAGCTCCGCATTACACACCAGAGGGCCACCAGAGTCACCCTGAGCAGGGGAAGAGAGGAAGGTTTATTCATCATCTCATCCCATTAAAGTTTCACAGAGCATTCAAGTAACTGAGTCAGAATACCTGACAAGCATCTTTGCCCCCCTCCAGGTATCCAGCACACACCATGCGGTCAGTAATACTGCCAGGGTAGGAGTTTTCACAGTCCTTATCAGACAGAATGGGGACTTGTACGCACTGTAGCTGAAATGGGTTGAACACTGCAGTTGAGGGCAAAAAGGATAATAAAAAAAAAGCTGAAAAGTGGAATCATTATTTTTTACCTTTACTAAACTATTCAGAGCATCTGTGTACACACATCATGTTTGCATGGCTGCAAAAACTGGCTTCTGAAACTGGTGTAAAATAGGTGCTCTGGATGCTCTAAGAGTGGTTTTGATTAATCAAGCATACCCTGAAGACAATCTTTCTGCACAGAAAAAATCATTAGCAGCGGTTGTAAGACGTGTGTGTTTTGAGGGAGCTACAGTCAAATAAATGGCTTATGTTCAAACGTGTTCATATCCATGAAGGGCCATGAGTGTATTTTTATGTGCCAAGGTTTGTGACAAAATGTTTAATATGTTGTCAAAATCAGAGTTGATTTTTCAAGACTTCAGAGGCCAAAATTAGGTGCACCTCACCTTGATCAGCGTAGATGGTCCCCCATCCAGACACTGTGCACATATCCCCAGCTATGGGACAGGCTGTGGGCAGAGCAATAGGCTTGACATACTGGTTCACAGTGACAGGGTGTGCCAGTTTCATCAGCATGATGTCATAGTCTAGGGTCTGGTAATCATAGCTCTCATGCCAGTAGATGGCGTCAACTGACATGAACTGCTCTGTGCCCTCATTATTCCAGATGTGATGGTCACCCAAAACGACAATCTGAGAATAGGGGCTGAAAAACAGGCAGCAGAGAAATCACTTCAGCTCTCTCAACCACACATCACAAGAAATTTTAGACACAAGAAATTAGCACAAACTTTTGCCAGCAGTGGGCAGCAGAGGCGATCCACTGGTCGTTGATGAGGGAGCCGCCGCAAAAGTGGTAGCCGATATTGAGGGACGCTTGCCAGGGTTGAGAGTGAGGTGGACATTCGTAGCCTCCCACAATCTTATCATCCATAGGGGCTGCAGCTGTGACATGAAAGAAAGCAAAGTTCTACTCGTCAAATTTAAAATTCTGCGTTCTCCCGAAATCTTTGAGCATGGTGGAAATGGTTTTTACCTGCAGCACCCAGGATCAAGAAAACAATCAGGCCAATCATCTTTTGGCTGGCTCAAGCCTTCCTAGGACCAGACTGGACGTGAATGACCCGTTATTCACTGCATTTATACCTTACCTTCTATGTGACCTTCCTAGCACCCCTCCCCCTGGACACCTTCATGCTTCCACCCACCTGTAAACTTGCCCACTCAAACCCCAACACCTCCCTTGAAAAATAATTTCGTCTTGTTTTTGACATTGTTATTTGCATACCCTGTATTTGCTTTGGTGATAGGTGCAGAAATGCCCTGTCAAATATGACAGCCCATTTCACAGCAGCGCCCCGCCTTTTTTTTTTTTTTTTTTTAGCAACACCCAAAATGACTTGAAAAGCAATTCTATGCTATCACATATTGGCATGATTCCATTAAACAGAATGATTTTACTTGCACTTATTGGAGGTCAAAGCCTTTTTAATGCATGTCTGGCACAAAAATGAAAAAAACAGCACAGGATATGTACTTTTATTTTTCCACTCCTGAGATCACAGATGGTTTCTTTCTCACCTCATTTAGCTCGCTTTTATACCAGAATGACCAAAAGCAGACCCATACACTGACACATTTATGCATTATTTATGTCTTCTATTTCTGTTTCTTCTAAAAAACAAAACAAACTACCATTCATGGTTTGACAGCAATCATTTATGCAATTTATTTATTTTCTTCTTACACATTAAAAGCCACGTAAGTTGGATTTGCGCACAAAAGACTGAAAAAAGCTTTTATTTGCACAGTGCAATAGAGATAAAAGTAAAGATATGTACCGAAGGTCCTGTCAGGTGAAAATCATTTTAGTCTGGTTACGTGCACCCTAAATATTCAGCAATCGTGTCACCCGTAGCATCACTTCCTTTTTTTTTTTTTAAAATTATAGTATCATTACTTTAACTTTAGTAAAGAATCATAGCATTTCCCCCATCCTCCATTTGGGGTCTTGTGTCTTAAGGGTTGCTTTATAGAATATTGCTCATTATTTTTGTCAGTAAGAAATTGCAAGAAGCTTGCCCAAGAGAGTTCAGGCTGTGTTAAAGAATGAAGGTGGTCATACCAAATATTTACTTTCAAGCTCAAGAAGTCTAAAAGAAGTTTTCATGACTGCATTCACTGTTTTTATACTGTAGCTTGCCAACAATGAGTGACCTATGAGAGAACCTTAAACAGGTGTTAAATGTGGGGAGACCTTGACAAGGAGAACAGATGATAAACTGCAGGGGGTGTACTAGGACTGAGCAGAAATGGGCGAATAAGAAAATGGGAGCACGATAAGAGATTTGGGTTAACATTTAGCTCCGAGAGGTAATAATAGTGTGAAGACACAGATGGGGCCAACAAAAACAGGCAAGAGAGGAGGGGCGGGAATAGGCAGAGCACAGCAGGCTGGTGGGATATAAATATGAGGCAGAGTGTCCGTAGGTGTCTTCTGAGCATTCACCAGACAATATGAGACTGCTGGCTCTGCTGCTGCTGGTTGGAGTTGCTGGTAAAGACACAGAAATACACACATGCATGTAATGTACATATCTGTGCTGTAATGAAATATGACTGAAGGTTTGGATGAAATACAAATCAGCTGTTACCATGTCATCTGTCTCCTCCGATGTC
Organism: Cichlasoma orientale; assembly: GCA_034780415.1. Taxonomy (NCBI): domain Eukaryota; kingdom Metazoa; phylum Chordata; class Actinopteri; order Cichliformes; family Cichlidae; genus Cichlasoma; species Cichlasoma orientale. The sequence goes on from JAVDPK010001103.1 coordinate 240,237, forward strand.
TCTGTGCAACAGTGGCAGTTCCTCGGGAAGATGGCAGGATCATCGGTGGGCATGAGTGTGCACCTCACTCTCGGCCGTACATGGCCTCCCTGAACTATGGCTACCACTTCTGTGGTGGTGTGCTCATCAACAACCAGTGGGTGCTTTCTGTTGCCCACTGTTGGTACAAGTAAGTATACAGTGATGGACACTTGATTATCTGCATTACTTACTTTGAGAAAAAAAAATAATTAAAAGAAATCTGTTAGTGTATGACAAATTTTTTAAATCTAGGATAATTTGGAACTGATAGGGTGAGAACTGAGAGGTTAAAGCTTCTTCTTTTTTTAAAAATCTGCTTGTACCAAATTTCACCTCTTCTCTCAGTCCCTATGCCATGCAGGTCATGCTGGGAGAGCATGATCTGCGAGTGTCTGAGGGTACAGAGCAGCTCATGAAGACCGACACCATCATCTGGCACCCTCAGTGAGTGAGAGAAAGGATCCATGCTGTCTGTGATTGACTTTTACTTTACACAGTTTAACATTTCAGTGCTCTGATATACTTCAGTTAGTGCAGAGAAACAGCCGAAGCTTGTTCTACATTTCTGTATATGCAGGTATGACTACCAGACTCTAGATTACGACATCATGCTGATCAAACTCTTCCACCCCGTAGAGGTGACTGAGGCAGTTGCACCAATCTCATTGCCCACATGGTGCCCAGTAGGAGGGATCCCTTGCTCTGTGTCTGGATGGGGAAACACAGCTATGGAAGGAGAACGTGGGTTGATAACAGCGATTGAAATTAAACAGCAAAATATCAGGATATGCAAAGTTTGGGTTATTTGAGTATCCCTATTTTCTGCTTGTTACAGCAAACCTGCCCACCCGTCTGCAGTGTTTGGATGTGCCCATAATTGATGAGCAGGACTGTGAGAATGCTTATCCTGGCATGATAACTCGCAGGATGGTGTGTGCTGGATACATGGATGGAGGCAGAGATGCATGCAATGTAAGTTTTACCTTAACCCACGTGGAACAATAAAGTCTGTAAGTGTTGTGCACATGCTCACGCACCCACTCTGTGTTTGTCAGGGTGACTCTGGCAGCCCCCTGGTGTGTGAAGGAGAAGTCCACGGCCTGGTGTCATGGGGTCAGGGGTGTGCTCTGCCTAACTACCCCGGTGTCTATGTCAAAGTGTGTGAGTTCCTCTACTGGATTGAAGACACTCTAGCAGCCTACTCCCGATAAAACTGTTCATTTTTACTCTCTCTATATTCTCTGGCTCCTCCCCACCCTTCTCTTTTACATACTGTCTTCCTTGACACATCACACGTTTTCTTCTTTATGTGAGTGTGAGTCAACACACGTGCCAGAACTTAAAAAAAAAGAAAAAAAGAATAAATGAAACCTCTTGGTATACACTCACATCTGACTTGTTTGTCCATATTTTATGGGGGGGGGGGGGGGGCCAACAAATATAACTTGAAGATCAATAATGCATCAGTTACAGGTTAATGCAATTACAGTCACTTTCAGATGTATATAAAGCCCTTTAGACATGCACTCCTTCACATTAATCAGTTCATACTGGATGTATCAGCTCATATCTGAATAAGAACCCTGGTCAATTTTCCTTTTCAGTTTTGGTGGCAATCTTACTAAGTCAGACATAGTAACACTTCCATATCACTTTTCACTTGGTACAAGTCTCAACTGCCTGCAGTCACACTAACTGTGGATGTTCCTCATGCCCCTTTGCGAGTTGCTCATCACACCAGAGAATGCCTTAAACATTCTCTCTCGTATTAAGATTAGAACATTCCACTTCTAGTGACAGGGTGGACAGAAATAAATGTTCAAACACGTCTGGTTAAAGTGCACATGCAACAGTTCTTTTACACGTAGGTCTGATATCATGTGTGAAGAAGCTGTGAGGCACTTTAATGTAAAACTGATCAACTGATTAGCACAATGCCATCATTTTAACAGACTGCTGAAACCTGTGATGTTACTTATCCCGTGTTTTCGAAGAGCTTAAGACTGCTTTATCAATACAGAGGCCTTTCTGTACTCGCATAACATTCATAACAAACTTTTGTTAGGGATTAACTAACGAGGTAGCTTTTTTTCTCCTATTATTTCATATATCTTTTGATATATTTCATATATTTGTATGTGTTTACTCCTTTCACTTGTACACAGAAATCACATTTTCAGTTATTAAGGCTCTCCTTAATTTCTGTTTCAGAGTGTCAGTGAATGCTTTCATTCCAAAGAAGACCAAATGTGAGACTATATTTAGCAATTAGTACTGAACCTACCCTGCTGCTAATGGCAGTGCAATTACTGAACAGTAGGAGGCCACAGTGGGCAATTTTTCTGTTAGTCCCAAACACTCCACTCATTTTTAGCAGTGCAGCATGCTCATGGTAGTTTGCAGCATTAGACCAAAAAAAACTATTTTTACATTCAATAAAGGCTGATTTCTTGGATGGAAGTATTTTAGTCCACAGCTATTTCTCGCTTAAAAAGTCTGTAGACTCCACATGCTGTTTGCCACTCAGGATGACATCGTTCTCTTCATCTCTCCCTGAGCATACTTGTCTTTTCTGAGCCCTGGTCTGCTTGCCTCCTTCTCCTTATGTCTTCTCTCCATTACTGCTCCACCTACACACAACCACACAAAGACGTCATATAAAAAGCACTCTTCACAAGTAGTATAAAAGCTAAGGTGATGCACTGTATTTACATAAGCGTGTCAAATCTTATCTCCAGCTTCTGTTAAAATGCTGAAACAGCAACGCCTAAAACTCCTAATCAATGACAGCACCTAAAGTGAATTCGCAGCAAGCGAATTTCACACTTTTGACCTGTGAAAAATGGCGTCAGTAATACCATTATTGCACTGCACAAGAGTTGTGCCTAAAATGAAAGCATTATTAACATGAGATTGACACGCATTTTTCTACCGTGACATGTCTGAGATGTAAAATCTGTCCAGACTTTACATCTCAGACATGTCACGGTAGAAAAACGCACGTAATTTAACTTAAATTTTTAGAACTTAATGAGAAACACTCGTAAAAAAAAAGAAACATTCAATCCGCAGCCTTAAAATCCAGAGAGATTTTTTAGTGAGCTTTAAGATGGAAGGCACAACAGCAGTTTACGTCCTCTGCATGCTTGTTTTCATTACTGTATGTGCAATGATCGTGATAGGAGGTTGTAATGGCTAAGACTTACTGTCAGAAGCTTTCTGAGAAGAGGAAGGAAACTTTGCTTCTCTGAGGTATTCCACACTGTTTAAAACAGAAATGGAAATACCAATAAATTAGCTGCTTTGCCTGAAAAACAAATAACTGTCCCAGAGGCATCCTTTCCTGGTGTTTATTAACCGTACTACATGCATACACACACAGACTTAGACGAAAAATACTTTATTGCTGTGACACTAAGTGGAGAAGGTATCAATCACCTGTGAGAGAAGGGGCGTGGTCTCAGCTCACCAGAGTGCTCCCCTTCCATGCAGTTTAAACCCTCTGTCCAGCAACTAAATAAAGACAGAAAAGTATAGTTTATAGTGTTGTTTTTTTCATTTACTATCTCATAATGTAAAACTATTTGTCATCAACTTAAACTAATGATCTTCTTCACATTAAAAAAAAAATAGAATAACCATCAGGAATCACCTAAGAAGCAAAAACAGCAACTCTTGGATTTTTAAGGATTACCTCTCTGCTTTACCTTGCAGTTCAAAAACAGAAAAATATTTCAATATTTGAATCCAAATTCAGTAGCTGTTGAGATTAATATGAATCTTAATCTTAATCTTTTTATAAACGATTAGGCAGTTTGCAGACTGCCTAATCGTTTATAAAAAAAAAAAAATCATTCCTTTAAATATTCCTGCTAATTAATAAGTAAATGTTCCTTTCCAATATAAAGAGAGAGAAAAACAGACAATCCCAGGAAAATCTGTAATTTGTAAAATTAGTTTGTCAAAGCCGTCTGTGGTTATAGCAGCTTGGTAATTTTTACTTTTCTTAAAGAAAACTACCAGGAGATTGCAAATAAGGGAAAATGTCAGGAGTCATACCGCAATAGCCCAAAATCACTCTTTCTAGTGTACAAGTAGACAACTAAGGATTAGTTTCCCCTTTATTGCTTCGAATTAAGCAGCGTCTCACCTGTTTGTCTGCTTTATGTGCCTGTGTGTTTCAGCGCTACTTTGAGCCTGCCGAAGAGAGGAAACGCATCACAGTGATTGTACGGCATCAGCTACTACAAATATGCACACGACAGTCACGACAATCTTTTCAATACATTTTTTCAGATTTTAGTCTCTTTGAGGACTGGACAAAATCAGCATCTCGGGTTTTCAAGCTGTCATAACCAACAAGAATATGCAACTAGCCTGAGTGCCTGCAAGAACTTACCAAATAAGAGTTGGAGTGTTTGGTCAGTGTCTTCATTTCAGATGTCTGAGAGTGGACTGAGGGTGAGGGACAGCGTGGGATTGTGCTGGTTTTAGGGGGCAGAGGTGGAGCGCTAATGTGAGAACTGGGACTCTGGTAATCCAAACTGGAGAACTGTAAAAATAAATATAAAATAAATAAGCCAGTGGCAGCATTTCTTTCAAAGTGGCAGGTGGGGACTAGAGGGAGAAATGAAGATGTATCTTGCCTGGATTTTATTGTGTAATTTATTACATAATTTCTTTGTAAATGCAGAAATACATGCGGGTATTTGTAGAGTCAATACGTTGCAAACGCATGCAAACCTATGAAGCATCTACTGCTATGAAAGTGGTTTTGTGACCCTATATTTAGCACCAGGCTGCTTTCAAGTAAATACCAATGTGACCATAGGTATTGCTGCAGCACCCTACAACTGGTATAAGCATTAAACAGAAGGTATATTGCAGGCTAATTAATTTGCAGATATTTTTTTTATTAACCAAAGATTAATGACAAATTCAATTTTGACCAAATGAGTGTTAGATGAAAACTACACGACAAGTTTGACCTTCTAGAGGGGCTAAAATGCGACATCGGGAGATCAACAAGGTCATTAAATAAATCCACCTGCAAACAATTATTTTCTCTGAGCTTCACGGCACTCCACACTGTGGCTGTTGAGCTGCCTGGACCAACATTTCTATTTGCTAGTGCAGCTAAAATTAAACAACAGGGAACACAGAAATGTATTTACACACCTTCCTCAGGGCAGCTATTTCCTTTACCACCTCTTCAATATCCTCATGATCCTCTTCGTCGCCATCATCATCTACCTCCTCCACGACTGCCTGACTGCTGACTGCTGATGGGACGTACGGCTCCAGGAGGATGGACTCTGTTCCTCTGATGTCGCAGCGGCAGTATGGGCAGCTCTGGCCAGCTGACTTCTGCTAGATGATTATTCATAACCCGTCACGGGCAGAATAATAAAAAGATCATATGAATGTCAAGAAGCACCCATTATGTTGACAGCTTCATATCTTTAAAACTGTACATGTACATCTACTGTACATATATAGTGGAATCTGTTGAACTTGTCTTCAAAGACAAAGCACGAAAGTGGAAAATACCATCTTCAACAGACACTGTAGACTGTGGTTTTCCACCTGAAGATAAAAAGGAATCGTTGTAGCATTGTGCTTTTGCTTCAGCTGCTGTAGCACATCGCTGTTTGTCTTTTTCCAGGTTTTCACGTGACCTCGATTTTGTTGATACGATTATCCTAAATTATATAATTTTGCAGGCTGGTACATCTCTAGTTTTAACAATGATTACTGTTTATCGTGCATTTATTAGGATCCCCCATTAGCTGTAACACAAAGCACAGCTTATCTTCTAGTTGTACATAGTAAAAATATACTTCAACACATTTCACAACAACGTTAGCGTTAACTAAAATCAATAAACACAGAAATAAAACGGTACAAAAACAATAATCTGACAATCATATTTAAATTTAAGTGGTGCTTTAGTGACTTCTTACATGAGCCTGTCTTTTTAAATGTTTGATATTATTTGGTAACCCGCTCCAGATAGAGGAGCCTCTCTGCAAAACAGTTTCCTTCATTAAATTAGTTCAAGAATATGGTAAATCTAGCTTCCCAGAAGTCACTTCATGTGCCATATTATTATGACTAAAAGTAGCACTAACACAAAGGTAGATTTCACAATAGTTGCGTGCATGAATAACAGAAGACATGCCTTTCATGAACAGTAGAACAAGATATAAGATTTATGCACCTCGCACACATTAGTACAGAAGGAGCAATGCCGAAGCAGTCTGGTTGCTCTACTCTGCAGGACTTGAAGTTTTTTTTTAGATATTTTTCAGCAGTGCATGGCCAAATTATTGGGCCGTACTCCAGCTATGACAGAACGAGTGAGTGGGCAACATCAAACAGAACAGAAGTGGGAACATATGTAGAGCATTTCCTCGAAACAGTGATGCTACTTGCCATCTCAGAGATGAGACACATAATAGATATGATCAGACCAAGACAAAGAGATGTCTAAGTTACCATCCACTAATTTCATTTTACAAACAACAAATCAATTGAGATGCCTTCTATAGAAAGCTTTAGTGCGACTGTATTAACCAAATACGCTGCACGTATGTGATTTAGTTCCGGCAATCTTCAATGCCAGTTTCCTCATAAATGGCCTATTTCAAACTCTTATTTGATTTTAGAGTATGCAAAAAGCTCCTCTTTCATATGACATTCTGCTGTTTGGTATGCAGCTGCAGCTATGTGCAGATACCTTTAAAATGGTGATTTTGTTTTTGGGTTATTTTCCTTACACTTCAGAAGTCTGTGCAAAGTAAACTGATGAGAAAGTTTGTTTAACCACCATCTCATCTAACTTACTACTTTTCCACTGTGGTGTGACATCCATGAAGCTCATCGAATTTTCTTTTCATGTTCCTCTCTCTCTCTCTCTGCCTTTCTCCTCACATTACATGCGCACACTTTTTCTCAAAGTGAATGTAACCGATACACTTTGAGGAGGATGTGAGGCTGCGCTCACACAGGAAGTGCTGAGCCAAATGTCAGGACATGCTTCTCTGCACCTTTGCAAGAAAACATTAAACACCTACTGAATAGGTGGACGCCGGCTACTGGCTGGTTGTCTGAGTAAAAGAAATAGCCAGAGAACATGAAGCTATCATTTGACAGCTGCAGCTTTAATTCTGATTGGACGTCTTCCTCGTCACTCAAGTTAAATGAGGAAACAGGAAGTTGGGGAAGCCCCACTGGAAGCAAAAATGAAGTGCATGCAGGACATGCTGTACACATGATGACTGGATTTTCTTTTGCACACCGACATTATGGATTTCTGTCATCTAAAGAGGTCAAATGCAATATTTTTATTGAAAGACTGCCATCATATAATACTCTGTGCATTTTTCTCACATCTTCACACTTATATTACTGTGAACAGGCTGTGAGCTACTTTGTATAATCTCTATTTTATCCAATTAAATACTGGTGGCATCATAAGGGGATAACTCCTCAGACATTTTCTCTTGAACCATTTAAGCTTCACGTCTCGGATATGAAACTATAAAATCTGATATGTGATCCAAAAATAGCTTAACAGACTGCAGATGTGGAAGATAAAAATCAATGCCTTGCACCAGAAGTGTAATGTTTCAAATTATTTTTGAAATATATGGATACTGAAAAAAATCATATGAAAGATTCTTCATTGTGCTTGCTTTAATGCTTAGTTCAAGTTGTTTTTATTTTAAGGGAATTTCTGCAGAGCTAAAATAACATCCTGTCAGTCCTACATTTTAATAAAATGTTTGCATGAGAAACCTTTTTTTTTCACACAACCCCAAACCACTTTTAAATAACCAACATTGTTACAGTATAGTGGGACTGCAACCAACCAACCAACCAACCCATGGCCTATAAAAACACATTGTTAGCCAACCCAGACGTTGCGCTCCAGTGAATACATAACAACGGTTACAGTAAAAGTCTGTCTCACTTTAACATTTATGATCATTCATGTATGCACAGGATGCATTTGAACATTGGTCTGCGAATTTGAATAGACATAAAAAGGCTATAGTTTTGGAACCTTTGAGTCAGTGGATGCGGATTCGTACCTGCCAGCCTGTGAGACAGATTTGGCACAGGAGATGGCCACAGGGCTGAATTCGGGTGTCTTTATCCCTCTCTGCACAGATCTTACACAGCTGGTAGGTGCTGCCGATCTCACAGTAAAGCTCATACTGCTCCTGTTTGGTGGTTGCGTTTAGTCAGAGAGACAAGAGAACATCTCAGGATATTATCTGTTTTGTCTTGGCAACGGTTCAAAATGCTGCTGGCAGTACACTTTAAATAGCTAAAGTTGCATCCACTAAGTGCATCCACTTACTTCAGTAACTTTAACTTTGCCCCTGGTGGCTGGTTCACACAAACTTGCCAGGTCAGGGTTCACATCCCGGCCATCTGGGTACAGGTAGCTGCAGGCACAGAAAAGCACAGTGCTTAGAGAAAACACTTAAGCAAAAGGAAAGTGAATCAGAGAAGTGTGCTTGCTCGTTCTAACCAGCCCTGATTGAAGCCCTGAATCAGTGCCTGGTAGAGAGGTATATCCTCTGGGATGGTCTGGATGATGGTGCTGTCAAATGTCACGTGGCCAATTGCCCACTCGCCCATTTTTGTGCAGCTCAGACGAAAGATATAGCTGCGAGGAAAAGACAAATATATAGCTCACACAGAATATAAAAAATAAAGAGATTTAGAGACATTTGGACATCGAAGTTTGCAGAGATATCAGCCGAAATTTTTTAAAATGATTTTCAAATAGTTTTATTTTTTAATTGTATGCAAATAAAAATGAAATACCTCTCATATTCAGCTATAGAAATGATAAATTATTTGCACTGGATGATACTATAGGCCATGGCTCATGCTTGTCTACAACATTTTCCTATTTTCTATATCAGTTTAGCATTTTCTGAAAGATGGACAAGTACTCACCTCCCCGGTTTGTGCAGATAGTTTCCCAGACGAGCTTCAACCTGGTCATAGGTGAGGAAGGCCATGTAGCCTGGATGAGTCACAGCTAGCTGGTTCCAGTTCATTAAAAGCGTCCTCCATGGCTAAAAGAGAAGAAAGAAGGGGATCTTGGATGCTGCCATTCAGTGGTACATACAGTGGTAGTGCCTTGTTATTGGCACTGGCAGGTGAGTAGTGCAGAATTCAGGTACTTTCTGGTCGTAGACAAGAAGCAGCCTGTCCCTTAATCTGTTCTAAAAGTTCTAACTGATCTTTTTATTGTTTGGTTTTGTTTGACTTAAACAAACAAGATATCGCGTGAGCTTTAGAGATTCTGTTGTGTGGATGTGTTACCTTTAGAATGAGTTGTTTTCTCTTTCCATGCATTGGTGCTAAGCTAACTAGTTACTAGTAATAAACCTTCCTCCAACAAAGAATGCAAATAGGCATATTTCCTACATCTGTATCTTTAAGTAATCAAACAACAAAGCTTTCACCTTACCTGAAACAGTCGCGTGAAAACATCAAACTCAAACACAGAGATGTGGTCGTTGCAGGTGAGATCAATGGTTGACTTCAGAGCCATGGACTCCATCCCTTCCTCAAATGCATGTACATTTCTCAGCTGTTCCTTAAAGGTATTCCACTGCACTATACACCTGCCAGAACACATGCTTAACATTTGGACGGTTTATACATGCACAAAACAAAACAATAAAAACAACAACAGCAAAAATGCACACACCTTATGAAATATTTCCACACTCACTTGCTGCCAAATGATTGCCTCCAAAAGTCCTCGGCCGCAGTCAATGCCAGCTTGTAGTTGTCACCCTGAAAACATCCCCTTGGAAAAAAGGCCTTCAGCTCCCACAGCATGTGACTGAACAACAAGGTCAGTTTGGTCAAATTCCTCCTGAGAATGGAAGACATTGCAGTCTTTTAGCTGTGCCTACAGAAACTGAAAGATGTGGGCATACTTTGCTCAGAAATGTCAATGATATAGTTTGTGCTGTCATGCGATACAGGCTTCTTGTGGGCAGAAAACCTTGTTTGTGTAAATCTTAAGTTTCTCAGTGGCATGCTTGCATAGTGTTGCTGTTTGAAATTAGTTTTCCTAATTCGTTCTGTAAATGCATTAACTTTGTATCACAAGATATTTGAGTGATTGGGTGTACGAATATAGGCACAGTTATGTTTCAGATGAATATAGGCACAGTTATGTTTCAGATGAATATAGGCACAGTTATGTTTCAGATGAAAGAAATGCTGATACTTTCCGTAGATACAAAGACACAAACACAATCAAACACACTCAACAGGTAGTCCACCTTGCAAACAGGATGCTGCCTGCTGCATGCTTGTCTGTAAATACCACAAAATGTTCCAGTGGCCAGTGTGTCACTTCAGGCCAGTCTCAGTAGTCTTCCCAGGCACTTCAAAGGCCTTCTGTAACTGTAATTTTTTTTAAAGATTTATTTTTATGTCTTGCACATTTTGAACCTTCAGTTTAGTAATTATAAAACGTCTTTTGTCGTGCAACTTGGTGCAACGAGTTTTGTAACTCTCAAACTGGAGTAAAACTACAAAAAAACAAACAAAAAAAACCACCAACAACACCTCTCCACCACACACACACACACACACACACACACACACACACACACACACACACACACACACACACACACACACACA
>JAVDPK010001103.1:251049-268321 GCA_034780415.1 Cichlasoma orientale
ACACACACACACACACACACACACACACACACACACACACACACACACACACACACACACACACACCACACACACACCACACACACACATATACACAGGCTACATTCAAGTACACCAAGGATTAACAAGTAAAGGTCCCTCCATCATATGGTTTATGTAATATGACTTGTATTAAAAAACCCCAAAATATTCTGGTGCATGTACTACTGCTGAATGTTGGAAAATACAGAATACACGGATATTCAAATATGATTTAAATTTTTACAAGTAGACATTTGCAATTCTAGTGATGTTACAATAAATGCATTACATATGAAGAGGAGGGCTTTAATTTATTGCACAATTTTAACTGAATCAAAAATACTTTACAGTCTGCTTCAGTACTCTATGTAATAATCCCAGTTAATAATTAAAGTAATTAAACGGTATTAAGTAAACTTAATACCGAAACCGATAGTGTATTAGTACAGACAAGAATGCCTTTTGAGTTCAGCCGTTTTGTAACAAACCATACGTCCTCCTTTCTAACACATTTATGATACAGCTGTGGAGGTATTCATGTCTGTAAATACATTTAGAATTCTTTAGAAATATACTATTGTGGAAAGTGGTTATAGACTCTCCACCTCAATGAGAAAAAGAAAACCCTCTATGGTCTTAAGGAGAGTAGTCTAGAGTAATAGTAGAGGAGGAGGCGGGAGGAAATGTGTAAGCCACATCTCTCGCTCTGGCTGGGCCTTTGTACTTAAAAATATCATTCAAAAGACAGAAATGCTACATTGACCCTAAACACACCAGCTAAAGTGTAGAGGCTTTAAATCCTTTTAGTATGAGGCCGTTTTCTGCATTAGAAGAATTTTGTGTCATTTGTAGCTTGTGCCATTGTTGGCATGAAGAAGAACACAATTACCACATTTAACCTCTGCCAGCACCGAGCAAAATTTTGTTCAGTTGTGCCAGATTTTCAAATTTATTTGGTAGCTATGTAAGCACTCACGTCTAGCGCCGCTTGCATCGAACACTACAGAAATATTTCTCGTATAGTTGCTCTCAGTGTTTGTTTTCTAAAAGAATACAGATTATTATTCGTTGAAGATGATCTTTCCGGAGAATATTTGCAACCATTTGCCAGACGCAAACCAGGAGGATTGTTTTGCAAATTTGACTTGTCTGAACACTTCCTCCATGCATGGTGAAACAATAATATTTGTTTAAGGGTGTTAAAAAGGGCCTTAATAATGTAATAGATTAAAAAAGAACTGCGCTTATTACCTATGCTGTTATACTAATGGTTGCAGTTTCGTGTGCACTTCTTTAACTTCTCTCGGAGGTTTTCAAAGCTGTCAGCTGTCAGCTCACATACAATAATCTTCCAACCGCTAAATCTTCCACTGTTTGTTTCTGCCATCTCGACCAATAAGCAGATCTCAGTTCTGTTTTTAACTTTACAGTAATTTTTCTTTAGAAACAGACTGAGAATTTGCTTACTTGTCTGAGCATAAAAACCTGCACTAACTGTACAATCTAAAAAGAGATGCGAATATTAAAACTTGTTCTGATGTCTAAACCACAATATACATAACACTTTGTAAACTTGTCACATGATTGACCATGCAGGATCTGTGGTAAGAAGGCCATCTGTTGTGCATGAGACTCTTATAGATAATGCAATAAAATTTTAAATATGGCTTAAGTGATTTTCATATCCTATGGAAAGATCATCTTTAATAACAGCTGTTGGCTGTAAAATTTTACAAACACTATTCTTAAAAGCGTTCTTAAATCTTTAACTTCAAAAATCTGTAAATCTGTAGCCGAAATCTGTAAGAAGGCTGATGATTTGGAGTAGGGCTGGGTTATAATAAACTTCACTTAATACATCACTGTCACCTCAGAGCAAGACGTTTTGTGGTTTGAACTTTATAGTTAGCTGGGGCATTCCTGTGTCGATTTGCCTCAGTTACCTTTCACAGACGAAAGATTTGTAAGGAAGTGTAATCGGTGATGCTAAATTGGCTGTGGGTGTGGGTGGTTGCTCGTCTCTCTGCCCTGTGACCTGCCCAGGCCTTTTACCCTATGACTACTGGGGCAGGTTCGAGCCACAACCCCAAGTTGGATAAGCAGTTAAGAAAATGGATGGTTAGTTATCTGAATGCCAGAATTGTTGATCATCATATTGTTATGACACAATTCAACTGAAACATTACAGATAAATAGATTATGCAAGTAGGAATACTATTTTCAGTACGGTGTAGCAACTACTTACGCCAATTATAACAACAAAGAATAGAAACTCTGAATGCGCTTTACTCGCTGTCCTTTGCCACGGTAAAAATCTTTATCCCGATATAGATGTTTGTTTAGATGTATTTCTAGTGAGTGCAGCAGATAGATTTGGATAATTATTAGAAATGTTAGATTCAGTAACAAAATTAAAATAGCAGTTTGAAAAATAAATAAAGTAATTAAAGGTCAATAATCGAAATGCTGGTAATTTTAAAAAAGGTTTAACATCCCCATATATTCTTTCCAGTAAAAAGCTTACACTCTGCTGCTTTGTGTCTTTTTGCCAAACAGGAATACTTTCCTTTGGCAGGTCAGAAAAGTCAGCGAGAGAATTTTTTGCGCAAGATCATAAAGGGCAGGATTGCTTACAAGAGGCTCTCTACATGTAGAAAAAGTTCCACTTATTTCGCAGTTGGCGCTCAAATTTTGAACGCCGCTTTTCAACGGCGAACCGCCGAACGCCTCAGAGCAAAGTTTGTTCACCGACGATGAAAATGATGCTAACACTAAAATGCACAATTTTAAAGCCCAGGAAGGTTAATGCAACTGCAAAGTGCATCCCACCTCACCAGGTTATTTATGAAATATTGGACTGCATTTTACTTGCTGCTCCCCCACTGTGCTGCATATTAATCGGCATTCATTTGACAGCCTGACAAACTTGTGGCAACAGAACAGTTGTTTGCTCGTTCAGTCCTGAACTGACACCAAGTGCAGGTTAGCATATTTGGTCAAATAAAATTAGAGTTACCCCTGCACAGGCATACACAGACAAAAAATTCTGTTCAAGTTTAGACAGTCTCTCTCCGACCCAAGCTGCTCAAATTCCAAGGATGTTGTTGCTTTTTCTAGTTCCTCCATATTAGCATCACAAAAGTGCAGGGTTGGCCCTTTTCCACCTTAATTATTAGTATTCCCAACAGCAGCAGGGAAATGCAGCCCAAACTTCATATAAAAGTAACTCTGTTTAGCTGCTCCAAAATGTCCACTTTAACCAAACAGCAGCCTTATTGAAAGTGTTAGTGCACGTCTTATTTTATTTTGCCACACCTTCCGTAGATTTTCAGTTCATTTAATTTACTGTACAAGAATGGGTTCAATCGTTAGTGTCAGGTATGACTGACTTTAAATCAGCCAATTATAATGGACTATTTTTTATTAAAAATTGTGTTTAATAACATATAAGTGGTATAAAAAGAAAACTAAGGATAGGGTTAGGGTTAGTCGGGGACATGTTGCCTTTTTCTCTCGCAGTCTGTTAATTTCTCCTGTGTGAGACAAAAGCTCTTTTCAAACAGGGGATACATAACATCGCTTGCCTTACCAATTTGTTGAAGTGACAGAGTTCTGTTATTCAGACATGGGTTACATGAACGCTCCTCATGGCTTCATTTAAACACTTCTATAATACTGACAAGTTGCAACGCCCACTTGATATCTGGTACCAAGATATCAAAGGTATCAAGACATCTCAACTGGTGCCAAAAATATGCTTTTGATTTGAGAATGTGATCTGGCTGAAAGTGACAGAAAATGCAAGCATAGTGTAACCTGGCAAAAAAAAAAAAAAAATTATTATAAGAAACACTCATTTCCAATAGTTTTAATCTAATTTCTTGCGGTGGCATCTGGTCATAAACGTATTTGTTCAGGTTGGGAGCGCTCAGATATTTGTGCTATCTGGTTCAGCATGGGTGGAATTTCATCAATGGCGCCAAAAGAAATGGAAAGTCAAAAAATTTCAAATGTAAAACCTTTTTTTTTTCAGAAAAGTCTTTCAGTGAGTTGAAAGAAAAATTGCTGTAAAGCAGAGATTTCATTTCATGGTCAGTGGCCTAAACAGTCTCATTTTATCTCATTTTCACCAGAACAAGTTAACCACTGTAATAATAATACACTATTCAATAAAACCTCAGATTATTTGCTCTTCTTTTAGTGTAAAGTAGTAGAAGTGCATTTTGATAGTTTTTAACTCTGAAACAAACAAGTGTTTTTAGCAGCGGGGTCATTTATGACTCCGCTATATTTTATACAGAAATACTGGCGTTTCCTAACCTGACAGAGATTCTAAAATGTTCTTACGTAATGAATTAATAGTAAGTTTCAATCAATTTTATGCAAAAAAAGATTTAACCCAACACGTCTCGATCAAATGAGCTGTTTTCATCGTCACTTTGGTCATTAATTATCTGCCTAAAAGCTGCTGCTGCTGCAGTAAATCTTGCTACTCCAGGTCTGCTAGCCATGGTTCACTGCAAAACATTACAAAGCCGTGATTAGAAGTGGTAAATTACAATAACACGAAAGCCTTTAATGATAAGGCATGCATATATTTGCGGAGTCGTAAATGACCCAGCAGAACTTTCTGTTGTCCCTGCCACGCTAACGAGCCAGTCCCTGCAAGAAACTATGAAAAGTTGCAGAAGAAGTAGACCAATGGTGGGGAACGTTTTTACAATTTAAAAACATCACAGCGGCAGATATAAATATACGGCTGGGATCATAAATGACCGCCACTTGAAGGTTAATGAAACATCCGAGAGCGAAACAGATGTCTGATGTTGAGCTGTGCATTATGAAAAATAAGTGCAGTTTAAATAATGCTTGTCAGTTTTTCCATATTCAGTCAGTCTGCTGTCGTTACAGTTAGAAATGCAGAGGGACGGCTCCTTGGTTTAACCATCCATATCTTTAGGGTGCCGTGGCAGGCCGTAACAGTAAGAAGCCTGTAAACTGACAATGATTCAGACCTCTTGTTCAGATGAAACTAAAATTTCAGACACTCTCGTAGCGCGATCTATTCTTAATGCTTTGTAGTGAAAATGAAATTTAAAAGTCAAAAACTGATTTCCTACTTCTGTACATATGCGGACTGCCCTGCTGTTAAGAAAATCTAAAAATATGTATTTTTGGTCCACAAAAAACAAAACAAAGTTTGTTTAATTTGGCAGATTTACCCTTTAATCTAAGAACGTCCAAAACAGTAAAAAAGAAAAAGCTCACCATCTGTCTTCACGTCTTGTTTTGTCTGAACAATAGTCCAAAAACAAAAGTACTGCATTTATAATGAAAAAAAAAGGCAGAAAAGGGAGAAATTTTTCATATTTAAGAAGCTGGAAATACCACACGTTGGTGTTTTTGGTGAAACTGACTGCGTTATCAAATCAACCGTTTGTTTTACAAATGTCGCAATATTCTGTTATAGTCAAAATGTAATGATGAATAAATGAACCTGAAAGTATTTACTTTTTAAAAATTCAACTGTACTGCATTTTGTAAACAATTACTCTATTGTTTTGAAATCTTTCAGTGTTTCAAGACCAAACTGTCCCTCTTACACGTGCTCATTTGTGTATGTGTATGTTGATGCCAGCCAGGGGCCCTCTTACCTGCAACTTGAAGTCTCCTCAAATATCTTCTTCCGTCCCTCTTTAAACAGCAGCACAGCCCGCTCTGCCTTATCAAAGAGGTTTTTGATATGGACCCTCAGGTACTCGGCCTCATCTTTGCTGGGCACTTGGCTGCCTCCTTCCCTGGAGGTTTGGTAAGGCTCCCAAACCTGAATCAGCAACGCTGAGGTCTCTGACACCAACTGTGGCAGGTATGGTGGACTATTCCTCAACCCTAGCCGAGGGTTACCGCACAGCTGTTGGAGTCTATCCAATCTTCTGAGGGTCTTGTCCACCAGCCGAAGATCTCCACGGGTGGGGGCCTGGGAGCTTAATTTTGGGCTCCTGGACGTGCCCAAATCTGCTGCCGCCATTGTTACTCTGATGTGTGTTTGCAGGTGAAGTCAACCAAAAACTCTCTGTGAATATGTGTGGGGGTGTGCCCATAAATATATAGGACAGATCTCTATCTATCAGTCCTGCTGAGTCAAGAGATATGTAAGCACAGTTTTTGAATGTGTGTGAATATTCATAAGCAATGAGTAAGAGCAGCTGGTGGTTCAAGTTTTTGAGCATTCACTCTGATATTTGTCCTTGGAACGATTTTTGTGAGTCATCATCTCAATCTCTGAATCATGCCTCTTATCCTCCTTAAACTGCACCCATTGTTGATCCATAACAATCCATTATCCAGCAATGGACAACAGGAGTTACAATTACTTTTCATTAAAAAAGAAAGAAAAAAAAAGCGTGCTTACAGCCGATACAGCCACTGCTGCCAGTTTCTAGCTCACTCCTCTGTCTGTCGTTCGGAAATGCAAAAATTCAAGTGCTACAAAGCAAAATCTACATTTTCAGTTTTCCTTAATATGAACAATGCAACACTAAAGGCCAAGAAAGCCACTAAAAAAGAAACAAAGAGGGATTGAGTCCTCAAAACAATTTAAACTTTTGCCATCATACTCCCTTCTCTCCTCCCTCTCTCTCCACCCCTACACATTTATGCCAGTTTTCTTGCCCCAAGTTAAGCACTGTGCTCTTGCTTACCAACATCTCAGCAGCACGGCAGTCCTAGCGCTATAGCACATCTACTATCAGCGCAGTGGAAACATGTTTTCTGTCATGGCCTGAAACATTACTGTTTCTTCTTTGTCTTGCTTGATGTCAAACTGTCTCTCGCCTTGATTGTCTTGCTGCAACCAGGAAACCAAATAGGTTTGTTTCTTTGCTCTATTGCTCAGGCAGACAAGCAGAGAGAGAGAGAGAGAGAGAGGGGCAGAGAGAGGTGGGTGGTAGGGAGGGAGGAAGACAGAGGTGTGGACTCAAAACCAACCATTTACTAAGAATGAAAGCAGGGTGTATCTGTGCAACACTTACTTTCCAGACGGTTTACTAATGGACTGGACAGCTGTGAAATGAATACAAAGTTCAAAGAACTGTCTCCTTCACGTCACTGTTTGCTCGGTGAAACTTTAAAATTAAATGATTTCACACTGCGTTTCACTGGATTTTCATGTGAACGGTTGCAGGATATTTTTGCAGGTCTGTCAGCACATCCAACACTTCAGCCTCGACTGAAAATGTTAAAAAACAAAACAAAACAAAAAACCTATTGTATTGATTGGCATGACCTGAAGTGAATTGTTTACTTTAGACATCAACTGACTTTTCCTCTAGCACCTCCATGAGGTTGGTGTTTGTTACTTTCAGGAAAATGCTTCAGAAACTATTCAGTGGGTGACTTTTAACGTTTGTCACTCATGTACAGGGCGCCTTCACACAGAATTTTAACTTCTCTTTTAGGGCTATAGATTTTTTTTTATTTGCCCATTCTTTTGTTTTATGATTTAATACCAGCAAAACTCAAAATCTCTCCTCAGCATTTAGTAAAACTCAACATGTGCATGACATAACTTTTTTTTTTTTTTAGTTATAAAACAAAATTTGTTCTTTGCGTCAGTTTCTGGGGTCAACTATTTCTCCTATACTTGCTATCCACCTATCCACTCCATCCCTGCTGTCTGGGTAACAGTAAAGAGGGCTGGTCTGATAGTAAGAATCAAATATTTGATAGTCAAATATTTGATGTCTACAAATCGCTGCAGTTGATATACAGCAGACTATTCTGCTGGATCTAGAATTTGGATTCATTATTCCATAAGATTTGTTGGTACTGATTTTCATTCCAGTTCTTGTGTAATTTGGAATACCTCAGCCTTTTCGCTCTGTTTCCCTTCCTTAAGAATGGCTTCTTGACAGCCGCCCATCCATCAATGACCATTTCTGATGAGGCTTCAGTGAACATTTCTGAAGGGCCATACGCAGCTCTCAGGTCCTGTGGCAGGTCTTTGCTGAATTTTTCCTATTTCTTAAGGATATGACTTTCAGATAGTGTTGATACTTTTTTTCTGGCTCCTTGGAAGGAAAAAAAAATATAAAGAAATTAAGGGTGGCTCAAGACTTTTGCACATCACTGTATATAGCACGTGTTGGGACAGAATGGCCAATGTCTGATTTAAAACCATCTGACTGGAGCCTAAATTTAACATGCTACTTAAACTTAACTGAATAATTTATGAATATTTTAGAAATAATATGTTATAATTTGTCATATCGTATCAATCTTTATTCCAGACACAAAGATGGCCCATAGTAAAGTAAAAATGAGAGAGATAAAACACACACAAAAAGATAAATAGGATAAAGGTTAAAAAAAAAAAAGGGGGAAAAAGCTATATAAGCTGGTTATATTCATACTGTATGTTGCCACATTATTTCACCTTGAAGCTCATACTAAGCCTCCAAATGTTAGATGCATATGAGACGATTTTCCCTTTACACCTGCAGGTATATTCTCACTACTCTTTTTGATTGATGTATATTGTTAAATTTATTTTTAACATTTATGTTAGCACATATTTTCCATTGCATCTATACATGCATACAGCCTGCACCATAAATGAATCCTCACTTTTTGTATCCACAAGAGGGAGACACTAACTCAGACTATTAGGCTAGGCACATCCAGTTTACAGCTGCCACTTGCAGTCTTTTCATTTTACTCATTTAGATTTCAGTTTCCAGCTTAATTTACTTTAAATGAAGAGCATGCATATCTCATCTCAAAAAACACTTGAGTCTTTTGACTCAACCGAAGTTCTTGCCACAATTTCAGTAGCTGTACATGCTGCAGGAGCCGAGCAGTCCTCAGTCCTACTCCCTTTGCTGCTTCGAACCCACTTAGCAGAGAAACAGATCAAAGGTTTGTTTAAGGCCAAATGGTTTATTTAATGTTTTGCGAGATTCAGCTCGAGTTTGCATTAAAAAAAATAAATAAATAAATTAAGCTGCACCTTCACTCTCACAGCACGAGAGGGCCCCATTTCAGCGTCTTGGTGTGTTCATATGTTATGTACATGTTACCTTTATAGCCATTATTTCACCTACTAAGCCCCTAAAATGTTAAATGAGTATTAGAAGATTTTCTGTTCACATATGTTTGCATATTCTTAAATATCACCAAACCTCAGTCAGTGTCTCTTTCATTCTGCTGTAATCTCTATGAAGTGTGTTTTCAGAGTCAGGCCCGGCTGTAAAAGAAATACACATGTAATTTTCATAAAGGCTGATACTTAAATCCAGCCCATAATGGTTGAATAACCCAACAGCTGCATATCATGTTTGTATAGTGTCAGGGTTTTTTAGGGACTTTAGACACTAAACTTAACTTTCCGTTGCCCATTCCACACTTCAGTGGCAAGAGGAAAGTCCCAAATTGACCCAGGTAATCTGAACCTGTTGGAGAGTGGAGTGGGATAAGATTAACAATAAGAAGATGAGATGTGATTTCTGCATGGGTTTGTACTGGCAGGATTGCGCACAGAGTTTATTATCAGGTAAAGTGGGTACGTGTAAGCGTTGCAGTAACATGCATTAACTGATGAGTCAGTCTTTTTAAATAAATCATCTTCTGTTTGAAGTCCTCTTGTATCCCTCCTTTGGGGATTGCTTGACTTTAGCTCTGAGTCTGCAGCCTGCTGATTTCACCAACTCTAGGCAACAGATAAACTAATCGGGTTACTGAGACTGGCAATGATTGACAGGCTAAAATTAAGCCTTGCTTGAACTTTTAAATTCAGTTTATTTATCATTATGCATTTACATATGAATTTAACATAACGTTAATGTTATGGGAAGCTGTCCTTTGTAGAGTTGTCATACTAAGTTGAAATCCATCCATCCATCCATTCATCCATCTTCATCTGCTTATCTAATTCAGGGTCCTAGGGGGTCTGGAACCTATTCCAGCTGACATATAGGTGAGAGGCAGGGTACACTCTGAATAGGTCACCAGTCTGTCACAGGACCAACACAGAGAGAGACACACGACCATTTGCACTCACATTCACACTTATGGGCAATTTAGAATCACCTGTAAATCTAACCCCCACTAACTGCATGTATTTGGACTGTGAGAGGAAGCCGGAGTACCCACAGAGATAAGCTGACATGAAAGTGTGAAAATCAGCATTTGGTCAGCTGACATGATGCACTAAAACCTCATGTGTAACACACAAAATGACATACAAATTACTTCCATGACATCATTAAAAGGTCCCAGAAAATTTCAAAAGGGTATTTTATATTTCAAAGCCTTTTGGCTTTAGTGACTCCTTTTTTAGGACCTGTTTTCACCTGTTGTATAACAGAAACTGCTTAAAATGGCTCTAAATACAAAATAGAAGCCATAGTTCATGTATGTAATTCTACAACTGCATTATCATCAATGAAGTTGGATACTTACAGTAGGAGAGAGACAAACATTTAATATGTTGTTGAAGTAGCTGGTTTCAGTAACTTGTTGGTAGCTGAATAACATACTTATTTACACAGTGATTCCAATAGTTCAACTTTTCTTTTGCCATTGTTGTTTACTGAAAACATAAAGGCATAAAACAAGAATTTTTTTTTTTTTTTTTTTGCACATTTGAGATGTTCCTGGCATGTCCTACTGGGAGGAGGCCCTGCAGTAGACTGAGGACATTTTGGAGAGATTTTATGTCTTGGCTGACCTGGGATTGCCTCAGTGCTCCCCTTGATAAGTTGGAAGAGGTGGTTGAAGAAGAAGGTCTGGGTTTCTCAGCTTAGGCTGCTGCCCCCACAACCTGGCTTGAATGTTTGAGAAGGAGAAGAAAATACCATCTTAAGTATTTATTTTACTTTGACTTCTCTACTGAATTCAAAATCTCTTTAACAAGTCCCACTTTTTCTTGACCTATCAAAGCATCCTGTGCCTTTGTCAGGCAGGGCACCGCCACAGACTGCATAAAAAATGATTTCACTCATTGGTTTGCGGTCAGCTTTATGGCTGTCACCATCCTGTTTTTTTAGAGCCAGAAGTGACAGTATTTAGATGAGAAGAAGCTTGCAAGATTAATTATGAAACTATATGGGTGAAGTTGAAAATCACCCCCTGCATTTATTACAAAAGGGAAATTTAGCTAGAGACCAATTTATTTTTATTTTCTCATGACAGACTGTAAGAATGCCTAATTATTCTGTAAAGTTGGACATTTTAACATGGGAGTGAATCCATGTGAACTGACTTGCTTTTAAAGCAAGCCTGAAGTTGTTGTTTGAGGGACTGCACTTCCAATATGGCTTGATTTTTTCAGTCCTAGATGGTCTCATTTGGCCACCACTGCATGGCTGAGTAGAGCATGAGCAGAAGAGCATTACAGCAAATACATTTGTTAGTGGCAAATGCTTAGGGAAGTTGGTGCATGCTTTATTAGAAGTTAACTGCGTGGCTGGATGATCCTGCTTGGTGCATAAGCCCCACCTGAAAGGGTGGTGTGTGACTGATGGCCATGGTATACTTAAAGTATAAAGCACCTTGAGGCAATTATCATTGTAACCTGTCGATATATAAGTAAACCTGAACTGAATTATCAAAAACAAAAGTAGTATTCACACATTTCTCAGTGGATAGTGTGATTATTTATTTATTTATTTATTCATGTCAGTAAGAAATGGGAACATTTTTAGGTGACATTTGATTTAAAAAAAAATATTGCTCTAATTTTGCGTCACACTGTGTTTACATAGGTTACAAATGGGAGTTTGTAAAACTATGCCTCGATAGTCTCCCCAAGACAGTTTAATAAGCACTTTGATTGCTTACCTAAACTGAAAGTTGCTCAAAAATCAAAGTTTGCACTGAATCCAAATTTCTTTTTGAAATGAACAAAGGCAGTTTAAAAAAAAAAAGTCCCAAAAACAAAACAACTCTAATGATCACAGGCTGAGCAGCAGATATGAGCAGAGAACCCGAACAAGCAGCGAGCCATGAACTTCTTGCGAAATTCAGTCTTAAATGTTTTGAACTTGCATGCAAAACAGACAGATGTCAGAGAAGTCGGAAATGCAATAATGCTATGAATTCGTCGCTCTTTTCTCTTTTCCTGCCTTACTTAGTATATACTTAAGTGGTAGTAGAATCGCTTTGTTTCGGTTTAAAGGGAAAGCACCGTCAAGTGTCGCTCTGACACTTCATTAAAAGCAGATGGGGCTGGCGCAGCTGCATTCTACCTGCAGTTGTTACCATAGGTGCACTAGGACACACATAAGTAGCTTATCGCTTGGCTTTTCTTTATATATAGCCTATATTTTTTTTTACAAGTCACTGAATTTGAACGCTTATCTAAATCCCACCAGTGACACAGAAGGAAACGGGGTGATGAGCTGATCGCTGTCCACTTGATTTAATGGATATGGGAATTGCGCACAGTTCACATTGGCTTGACTGATCCCAATAAACGTCTTCAGATCGCGATCGCCTCTCCCCCAGTTGATGCCGAGGATCATGACCATGAACGGTGACTACCAGTCGGTTGCCCCAGCGCCGCTGGATTTGAGCACCAGTAACCGAGGGCGTAGGAACGCCGGGTGGACTCCAGACTGTCCCTCCAGGGACGCTGGCGTGACAGGCGGTTCACCTGCACCCCCGGCATGTACCGGGACGGACAGTTTAGAAGAAAAGTGTCCCACTGTCAGAAGCGTACCGGTCTCAGCACCCAGTGATTCTCGCAAGCGTCCAGCGGATAGATCTGCCTCAGAGCTTCCTTTTAGGAAACGCCGGTTTCTTGTCGAACCGGAGACCCAGAGACCGTCACCGTCTCCACCAGAAAGAGGAGACCGATTTTCTCCTGCGGAAGACAAGACTTTAACTGGTCTTGCGGACAGAGTCGCTATAGCACCAGTGACTCCAAGGCGGCTGGAAGGACAGGGTCCAGATGGATTCTCCATATGCTTTTTGCACCCACTGAGTTACGGTAAGCATTGGTGGCCAAATACCGCAGTAAAGTTTTATTGTTTTACTTTTGTTCTGTTCTTTTTAAAATATTGTAAGTCTTTAACCCCAATGCATCAATTAGACCACTGGGCTACTGATCAAAGTTTTTGAGAACATTTCTATAAAGTTATCATCTGAGCTTTTGATTTTCCTGTTCTCCAAAGAAAAACATGAAATACACTTTGGTTTGGCTTAGCCCATGATGTGTGAGATAGCAGCCTGTGGATAAAATAAACAGACTGGTTGACAAAATTTAGGTTTCGAGGACATGGCACTGCCTGTTGGGGGCACATCATTTTTGTGGTATTACAAGGTATTACCTGCTAATGCTGTTTTGATTTTTTAAAACTGTGGTAACACACAGCCTCTCCATGCCCTTTCTTTGGTGGTTTTCTTCACGAGTGTGACAGAGGCGGCAGAAAAAAAAAACAGTGAAGTCAGAGACGCATGCAGAAACTACTGCTGAGAAAATGCTCACTAAGCTATTTTACATCTATTCCTCATTAGTGACTTCACTGCAGGAGCAAAAGTAGCTCACTGGGTCAACTCACAACTGAATACAGCACACTCATAAGTACAGTATATGACTTGGAACTTCTCCACTTCCTTATTACAGAAATCACTTGCTTGTCAGGAGCTTTTATGAGTATTCATTTATATCTTCATCCTTTCTTTTTTCGTCCTCCTCTCTCCCTGCCAACTTCTTTGTATTTCTCTTTTTCAATGTTTCTGATTCTCGTTCTACGCCATTTGTGCTTAGGTCAGTACCCAGTGTACTGCTTGCCTCCTGTCCCAGAGGCAAATCACCCTCTGGCCCACCAAACTGAAAGCTTGCTGTCTGGAATCGCTCTGGCAACACGACAAGATGAAGACGGAGACACGTATGTTGATTGTTTTTCTTTTTAAATGTCTTCATTTGGAAGTTTAGGTGTCACTTTGTGGTACATAATCCATCCATCCATACGCCCGTCCAGCCATATCCAAGTAATCGATGTACACTTTAAGCTTAAATGATGATTCATCCACCTTGTGCATGATTGTGCTGTTTTAGTCATTTTGAAAGTCAAGACTTGGCACATTTGGCAGATCTGAAAATTCACCACAATCATAAATATTCAAGACATTTCCATTAGTTACGCCTGACTTGTAGCAGATAATAGTTTGAAAATTGTGGTCTACTGTACGTCATGAGTCTCAGATTCATATTTTAGGTAATCCAAGCCAATCCCAACTTCTCAGAAGTGGTGACTCATCAATTGCCAAATATGAAAGCCACAAGTAACAAGTTTATTGTAACAAATAAACTAACTAACTAAAAAAATGAAAGTCCAAAATTTACTCATATTGTGATGTTCATTTATTATAAAATGGCTGGTGACAGTGAATAGAAGGACATAAGGAACAAGTTCAGACACATCTTCAACACCAGTAACATTAAAACCACAGACTGTATATAAAACATGGATGTAGCCTAATGAATTCAGTGTTAGATTTGTGATGGTCATCTTGGTTTTTAGGAGCCAAAAGTTTCCATAAGTAGAAAGGAGGGTGGCGAGTTAAATTTGAAGCAACAGCTGACTAGCTTTCTTAGGAAACTGCATGGTTGCATCACGTGGACATTGGAGTCTGAGCGAATTGACTCATTTTTGGGGGCCAGCTGAAAGCGGCTATTTAAAAAGCTTTAGTTTTAGGTACTAAACTAAACTGTTGGCTTCATTTTTTCAGCTACTAACATTGCCTCATGATTCAAACATGCAAATGATTTGAAATTATTATATCTAAGCTTTAGGGTTCACATATGGGTCTCATTATCTATATGTGTTTTCCAATGTATGGGTCAGGTATGTGTGTCACTCTTGGTCTGCATGCTCAAGTTTGCCTTTGCACAAACTCCTCAGCCAATTTCACAACAGACATTTGTTTAAAGATATTTTTTGGCCTTTTTGCTGGGCCACCTGCACTACAGCCATGCAGAGGACATGGTTGCCACTGAGCCACCCTGGTGGCCCCACAACAGACATTTTGACTTTCAGCTTAGGAAAACTATAAGCGATTAATGATGCCTTTGTCTGATTCAAGTGTCCCAGTAACCTATGACAGTGTGAAAATGACCCTGAAACTAAAGCAGCTATATGGAATCGTGCAGTCATATTTTTCCTGTAATATGTCAAAATGTCTTTTGTTACAAAGCTCTCCAGCATTAATCATGTATCACAGCTCCTTACCAAACACAGAAAGGCCCTCGTGATGGAAACATGCAGTCAGCTCATTACCATTGCTTTCGCATTTCTAAGTCTAAACTAAGTGCTCAAAGGTAACCGGCCACCCCAGTAAGAGGTCAGTTCAAGTGATTCACCAAAATGGGCCCAAACAGCAGTAGTCTCAATGTCCTGAGACCTTCTGCTGTTGCGCAACCTGGACATGGGTGTTTTGTAGTACGTTTGTTTATTTGAGCTCTATGACTCACCTAGCTGTGCATACTGAACAGGTACAGTCAGTACCCCCCTCCCACCCGAATCCATCCAAATGCATTTTCATTTCCTGTAAGGAAAACAGGTTCAGTGCTGATAAGGAGTCATTGAGACTCAACACACCTAAAACACTAACCTGGATACTAACCTGGATACCTGGTACTGTAGATCTAAGCTGACAGATTGATTTGCTGGTATGCACGTGATGAACAATTTATAGTCAGTTGACTAGTCCCTTGGGATGTGAGGTGGCGGTAATGAGAATACACAGGCCACTGGAGGAGTTCTCAAGACCACATGAATGCAAATATTAAACTTTAACGCATGGTTACTTTACCACCCACACACTAACTAAAACTACAGAAATCCATACAAGATTCACTCACGCAGACTCATGTGACTGAAAACACAGCATGTCCAAGAATTTATTGCCACTTTGATCTTGCAGTTTCAAAAGGTATCAGCATCATTTGCATTCACTCAAAGCAAACTCATGATGACCAATATTTAGCCGAGCCACAAGTCCCATGGCACCTTACAGCTGCTTATTGTATCATTTTTTTTTTTGTAACTGCAATGACATCCCGACCTTTAACAGATGGTACCAAGGAAGTAAGACAAATGCAATGTCTTGGCTCAAAAAAAGCATTAAAAGAACTATTTTTATTTTTAAGTTTGCAAAAGACAGTACACTTTTTGACAGCCTTTTCACTCTGCTCTGATTTTATTGTTCATCTCCACTTGCTGTTTCATGCTCTCTGGTGCATCTCACAGTTATGTCATCTAAACTTGCTGGTTAGACATAATAAGAACCAAAAGCCTGTCTCATTAGCAGAAAGTCAATGCACAAAATATGCAGAAACTTTACAGAACGTTTAGCCCCCTTGTTTTTTGCAGGCATCGGTTAGTTCTAGAGTACCTTCTTGTTGCTTTGCGGTTGTTTTAAATTTTGTGTGAATTCTTCAGAAAGAAACGCTTACAGCACCCTGTCGTTTTTCACACTGTATGTATATGAGTGTGTGTGTATGTGCGTGTATACATAATATGTTTGATGGTGGCTCTTACGTCAATGGGCTGTGTTCTCAGCGCCTCTGAGCCCCTTAGTTTCGGGAAAACCAGTGAGTGCTCAGTTTTAAAAAAATGATTGTGGTTTTTCTCAGGTGTCTCTGTGTCTCTCTTTTCTTCTCTGTGTTTTTTAAATGAATGAGCTCAAAAAACCCAAACATCCGCTCTTGACTTCCTCATTTACCGCTTTCTTTCTATCGGCTTCATCTCCCTCCCTCCCTTTCTCTCTCTCTCTCTCGCTCTCTCTCTCTCTCACTCTCCTTTTCTGTTCTGTGTCACACTGTCATTTCAATGTAAGTTCTGCACAAGTGTTGATTTACTTACAGATTCAACAAATCCCAGCATGCTTCCAGTCAGTCAGTGGATTTATCTACACAATAATACTATTATATACTTAGCTTAGCAATGCTCTTATTATTGAAACTACCTTTACCTCCTGCTGGTGCAAGCTCCCTCTGGGAGCATGGATATTTGAGTTCTGTTCAAGTCTAAATTCATCAGTTCAAAAAGCTGGAATTTTTGGTTCCTTTCTTTATTGTTGTAATGTTGAGATGGTCTCCAGAACAATAACCTGTCTTCAATTTTCAAAGGAGTCCACAAAAGAAATAAAACGGATGGGATGGATGGATGGAAAATCCATCCATCCATCCATCCATCCATCCATCCATCCATCCATCCATCCATCCATCCATCCATCCATCCATCCA
>JAVDPK010001103.1:275327-292274 GCA_034780415.1 Cichlasoma orientale
ACACACACACACACACACACACACACACACACACACACACACACACACACACACACACACACACACACACTCACATGCACACTGTATTTTCACACACTCACATTAGAAGTCATATGCAGTTATAACCAAAAAGGGAGATTTACAGGCAGAGGTCCCGTCACAGTCATTTGGCTACCAGATTGTGTGGTTTTGACCCAAAACCAGGCATAATGAACAAACTTATCAAAATGAAGGTAGGGAACTTTTGTATTTTTCAAAATGTTGAGTTGAAGACATTTTCTAGCACTGGCTATTTCCTAAAACAAACAAAAACAGACAAGACAGTCAATTTAAATGACAAATCCTGAGTTTCTGTGGTTTTGCAGATGGAACTTTTTGACAGAGTGTTACTATCAGTACTGAGCAGTGCAAGTGTCAATGCATGATTTGCCTTCCACTCCCAAAACTACAATGATACTATAGAGACAGCTGTTTGATACTCCCACATGCTACCAGCGTAGCTACAAAAACGCATACTACACTAGTAAACATTTGCTTCTCTAATGACAGCGGATAATGTTGCATGATGCTGACACTTGGGGGCTTGGGGATTTAATCCTTTGGGGCCACCCACAGTACAACATACACTGACTGTCATGTGGATTAGAACAGAGACAATCATGTGGATGTGCTACTGTTACAGTGCAGCGTGTGGTTGGTAATATAACAATTAAATAATTGTTTTCATTTTGTTTGTGGCACGTCGGTGGCATGACATTTTATTTTTTAGTGTGAGCGTGTGCGCATGTGTGTGCACAAACAAGGCATCTGTGTGCATTTGTGTGTACTTTAGTATCCTCGTTCCGAGAAGTCACATGACCTCTCCCTCCCCCCGCCTTGTTCTGGGCTGTTTCTCAACATACCTTACAGTGAGGTTCAGAGGGTAGTTTACAGGGACTTTCCCTTCATGCGCGTGCCTCTCTCTCTCTGTCTCGCTTATGCTGTTTCTCTATCTCACTGAGTCTCTCTCTCTCTTTTTTTTTTTAAATCTCTCACTGCATATAATCTTAAGAGAATTTTTGTTTTCTAACCATAACTGATGAACTGACTGATGCTATCAGTGTAACTGTCAACAACACTGACGTAAGAGCGTGTGATGTTTATTTGTGCAATAGGCCTGGCTTTACCCTCTAGTGCTCACGTCAGAAGACAAGTCTTTGTCGCTTTGTTCTGCTTTCCACCTTGTTTGGAACTGCCTGGGGCTGTTTTTCATGCCTCCAAACCTCCTCTGCTCTCATCTTTTTACCTCGTCCATGCTAATCCACTCATTGTTCAGGAATGCAAGCTTATGAGGACAGACCCAAGGGAAAGAGAAGGGATTTTCCCTTGTTATCCTGTCTTCCCCTTGGACTCCCCGCTGCCACTTCCGTTTTTTCCTTGTTCCTGTCTCCCCACCCTAACTCCCCCTTCACTCCCTTCCCACCTTTCCTCTTATCTTGGCTGAATTTTAGTTTAGTCACTCTAAAATCCTTTACAGGAAGCCAAAGCCAGAGCCTGCCAACTCTGAGGGGTCTATATTAAAGGCCATAAAAGGCCTTATTTTATTAATGCTGTTTGGGGAAAGTTACAGTAGTAGTAGTATGGCAGCTTTTCACAATACTGTCAGACAGTTAATATTAATTGTAGAAAGTTCAAAAACTGGAGAATTTACAGGGAACATGGCTGTATACGTGACTGTGCACTTATGTGTCTTTGTGTGTATGTGAGTCATAGGATTCAGGGAAGTTGCATTGACACATTGGAGGAATTCCACAAAGATGCTCTCCCACTGCTAGACTACCCATTTTAATAGTCTTTACTGGAATAAACTGTGTGTGCATACACACACGCACACACACACACACATACACACACAGCAGTAGAAATACAGCAAAAGTGAAACTTGGAGCAGCAGTATGTTCCTATTTGTTGCATTTATTGTGTAACTAGAATAGCAGCTAAAAATTCCAAGTTTAAATACTTCCCTTTATGACTGAACTATGAACTGAGGATTGCTTAATAAACAGCAGGTTGTCTGTGCCCTCCCTGGCGATAGTTGACTTAATATATACAGGATGATACATGCTGACCTCACCCACAGGAACATCCTAGATTGCTAAAGGGATTTCAGTTAGCATTTATAGAATATTCATCCATTCAAGCACCTAGTGAACAGTGACTTCAGCTTTTCCTGATATTGCAGACTGTGGCTCAAAACAGGTTCTTCCTCATTTTAAGTTAATCACAAAGTCTTATGCTTGGGTTGTTGTTGATGGTAGTTGGTCTGTAAGATATAGTGCAAGTCTTTAATTTAAATGCTGGCAACTTTGAACTATATATTTCTTGAGTGTAATTGTGTAAATGTAGGAATACACATGTATAGTAATACAGGTGAAGGCAGCTCATAGTCATTGTTTGCTTCTGCTAGGTGTTGGTGTGTTCTTACATGCACTGTTTTTGGTTTCACTGACCTTTAACCTGTAGAACAGGTTATAGATAAGGGAAGGCCTTTATAAGAAAACACCTAATATTTCCTGAACTTCACTGACAAGAATACAGTTATCTTATATTTTGCCAGAGGAAACATTGTGTCTTTTCATGTCTAGTATTTATTCTCCCATGTTTGCAGGCTTTGTGAAAAAACAAAACTTTGGGAAACACAGTGCTGCATTATTATGATTATCAGCCTTAATATATCAGGTTTGACTAAACTATAATTTTTACTTTTATTCCCCCTCAGACTCCCCTTCATCTGGCAGTGATAACTAAGCAGGCGGACATGGTGGAAGCTTTGTTGAAGGCAGGGGCCGACCCCGCAGCCTTGGACCGTAATGGGCAAACAGCGCTCCACCTCTGCTGTGAATATGACCAGCACAATTGTCTGTCTGTAGTCCTTTCTATGCCCTCATCTGCTACGTGCCTGGAGATCAGAAACTATGAGGGTGAGTTACTGAAGATGCCTCTCGGTATGTGCTATACTAAAGGTGTGTATGTGCTATACTAAAGGTGTTGCTGCCAAAGAAAAATAAAGGCTTACTCATTAGCCCTCATTAAGTCAGATAAAGCCTGTAACTATTTGTAAGTATTTTGTCCCTAACGATTTTTTTATTTAGTTTAATTACTTCATAAAATATCAAATTTGTGCGATCAGCAGTTGTTTTTTTCCCACATGCACCCTGCATTTGTGACCCAGTTTACATTTACACCTATCAGCTGCAGCATGTGCACAACCAACTGAAAAGAATTAAAGAGTGCTGACACAGTTACCAGATTGAAAGTGCTTTGACAAGAAAATTGCATTACAACATTACTACAATGAGTACACCTTATCATATAATCTTTTTAACTGCCCTAACTAGTGCACAACAGTTTGTTGGTGGGTATGAAAAATGCAAACCCATGCTCAGGTATGGGTTGGGTTGGTTGTTTTAGGTGTGTGGGTGGGAAGAGGACATTTCCTTCCTTTGTGGTCTGGTGTCAGTGTAGTGTCGCATTGCCAAAACTCCAAGCAGCTGAGCTGTTAAAGTAACAAGTTGGTACAGAATAACAAACTCTGCACCAGCTACAAAGAAAATTATCTTAATATAACAACAAAATCTACTTACTATGATCTTAATAAGGAAGACACTAAATAATAAGATTGTCTATAATTTCAACATTTTAATAACTCACAGTCTTAATCGCTACATCTTGTTATCTTTTAACTGTATTTATTTATACCTCTGTAATTGATTGCCTTTTCTATGTGTAGCAGATCTGAACATAAATATAAAACACAGGGTTTTTATTGTTCTTAGGTTTGAGCCCTCTGCATCTGGCTGTGCTGCAGGGACGAAAGCATTTGGCAAGAATGTTACTGGATGCAGGCGCTGACATCAACGCTATGGTCAGTCCCTCTTGTACTGACTCAGCACTGTGGGATTCACAGCATCACAGTTTTTTTTTTACATTCCCTCTCTGCATTCACTAACGTTTCCCCATGGTGCTCTTTTTTTTCTCCTCTAATCAGGACATCAAAAGTGGCCAGAGTCCTCTCATGCACGCTGTGGAGAGCAATAACGCAGACATGGTCCACTTCCTCATTGAGGTAATGAAGTTGTGTGGGCAGCAGAGGGGAGAGAAGGGTTGTGACTCAGCTCTGTTAAATTATTCTGGCTTTTGCTTTCCAACTCATCATCTCTACACAATTTTGCATTCCTTTCTTAGGAATGTTTTCAAAGTATTGCAAAATAGTTGTAATTTTTCTTTATTATCAGAGTTCAGCAGCAATGCTGTACATGAGTATCTTTTCTCCTTTCTTCATTAATGTCTGCACTCACCCTCTTTGGGACATTTCACATCTACTCTGACTTTCTTTATGAATCATTTTCTACTGATTTTCTGTTGCAGAATAGATGTGATGTCAACAGCCAGTCATACAGTGGGAACACAGCCCTGCACAGTGCTTGTGGCCGAGGTCAAGTGGAGACAGTGCGGCTGCTGCTGAAGAGTGGAGCTGACAGTAGCCTCAAGAACTACCATAATGACACCCCCGTGATGGTGGCCAAGAACAAAAAAGTGAGTGAGGAGATGACAAAGAGGGGAAAAAAAATATCATGGACATTGCTGAAATCCCATTGTTACAGTGTTGTTCCTTTTTATTTTGTTTTATGGTTGCATGTTCCTGCTTCTGGTGCTGGAAAACAATAAACCCCCAAAAGGTTACTGATCTGACAGTAAATCACTTCCTTATGACTGTCCAAAATTTCAGCCTCTCTATGATTTTATTATGGGAATTCACACCTATTTGTTTCATAATTTACATCAGAACAAATACAAAAAGTTACAAAACCTACTTGATCTAACTCTGGTTAGGTTAGTAGGAAGAAAGGGTTGAAGCCAAAATAGGAAGTAAATGTGTGTATCGTTCCCTCTAGAGGCAAGATCTGAATAGTGCACCATTTCCCTTGAGTCATTTTAATAAATCACCATGACACTCATTTTAGGTCATGCACAAAGTTTTTAATTAATGCACTACAAATTGTGTTACAGATAGCAGATGTGTTACGAGGGAGAGGCTCCAAGCAGATAAGAGTTCAAGATCAGCACTGCATGTCACTTTCACCAAATGACAGCAACCTAACAGAAAATGGTGAAGAAACATTCAAACAATATTTACCTCTCACACACAAAGAAATCAAAATTGCAGTGTTTAATCTCAGTTTCCATGCTTCTTTTAGGGTCCCCATCTCCCAGCCATAGTCGTGGATGCTCGCCTTCGACCACACCACACACCATTCATCACAGCGCTTCCCACTCTCCAGAGACTTCCATTTTACGATCTCAGACTTATCATCCAGGGAGGCTTTCGTCTATTTCCACACAGACAAACATCAAAGAAACAATCAGACGACATCATCCTGGAGAGGGGTTCAACCAATGGGATGGTGGGCCAAGAATGGACACCACCTGACATTAGACTAAAACTGCCATTTTTTTCTCTGGACTTCATGAAAAAAGGCAGTCATACGTGTCCTTCTTTAGGCTTTCGTGCCTTGACAGACTGCCTGCAACCTCTAGGGAGTCCTACACTGACTCTTTGAAAACTGGGGAGCAAAACACTGCTGTGATCATCTGGATTTTTCAACATAAAGTAGAAATATGGTACTGCATGCATTCAAGACTGAACATATTTTTGAAACTATGTACAGACACCAGTAAATGACGGCTATGGACCAAAGTAGTAGATTAGAGGGAATGATGCTATGCAACAAATATACCTGGCCTTACTTGAACTGTGGATATTGCATGTACATTATGAGTGGCTTTATTATTATGGCACCAAGACTTTTTAAGTTTGCAGTCTGCTTGAAAGACCTGGCATATATTGCACAGTCAAAGACCTTGTTTCCCTCCTTCTCATAATCTAAGTATGCCCATTGTACCTTTCATGTCTGTTAACGTGCTGATGAGTTTTTTTATTGTCAAAAATGTAGATATTTTTATATAAAATTTGTATAGAAGATTATGTTATGACTTGTTTTAGCTTTATTATTCAGCTTAAACCTTTTTATGATCAATTATTCATTATTTTTGTAACAAGAGAAAACATTAAAAAGGGGGTATGATGACAGTCACACAGGTGACAGAACAGGATGTGAGACAAAACATTTTCCATCCCCTCTTCTCTTTCCTTTTTTTTTTTTAACCAACTCACTCTACATCCACCCACAACCCGCTAACACAATGAGCAAAGGTAGTATAAGTGAACTCAAACACCTCGCTGCAGCCAAGGCATCATCTGAACATTGCAGACACACATCAACAATGATTAAACACAAAATGAAATCGATGATTATACAGTTCTCTTAAAGAAAGCCAAGAACATAAACAAAAAAAAAACAATTTGCCAACAGTATTTACAATAAAACACAAAGTCCCTCTGTCAGCTTTGACAAAAACATGATCTCTTATGTTTGGGCATAATATAACTGTGGTGCAGAAAGCTCCACTTGTGCAATATCCTAGTAATAAGAGAGACAGTCCCATACTGGCAGTGTTTGTGGTGTTTTTCAATGACAAGCTATCCTTTCTGCAGTCATAAGACCAGCTAACAACAGGTACCCGTTATTTATAGTTAGCTCCAAAGAGAAGGTGATATTGACTAATAGTACAGATTGTATTCTCTGGTTTAAAACCACAGTAAGAATTCATGCTGGTATTTTTTTTATGTGAGATATGACTTCTGTATAAATTTAAGAGTCAGCTGATGTTTTGGATTTCTGGATGACATTAATAGTCATCCATATACAGTAGTGTGCCACTCTAGAGTATTAATCTCAAGAATTAACCAGCAAACTTTATCTTCTTTCAGATGCTCCCTTTAGGAGTCACCACATCCTTAGCATCCTCTTCTGTCACACCAACCATCTGCATATTCTCCTTCACTACATCCATGTATCTTCTTACTCTTCTTCCTTTTTTTCCTCCTGGGTGGCAGCTCGATATTTAGCATCCTTTGTTCAATATATCCACTATTCCTCCTGTGCACATGTCCACACCATCCCACCCTCGCCTCTCTTGTTTTCTCTGCAAAGCGCTCAGCCTGAGCTGTCCCTCTGATAAAGTAGCTTCTAATCCTGTCCATCCTGGTCACTCCCAATGAAAACCTTGGCATCTTTAACTCTGCCACCACTTCCTGTCTTTCTGGCAGACCCATATTCTCCAAACCATACATCATAGCAGGCCTCACTACCATCTTGCAAACTTTCTTTTTCACTCTTGCTGCCACCCTTCTGTCACAAATCACCCCTGACACTCGTCTCCACCCACTCCATCCTGCCTGCCCTCCTTTCTTGACCTCTCTGGTGCACTGTCCATTACTTCGGATGTATTTAAACTCATCCAGCTTCACAACCTGAATAGGCAACATTTATATGAAGCCTTAATTATAAATTTATTGATGTTAATGCCAGTGCCATTATGTTTACCTGGCGCCAAGTGACGCAGGTGAGCTTCAAAATCAGTGCATCGGTGATGCCCTGAGTTGTTTGAGAATTTTCAAAGCAGGCCTGTGATTGGTCAGTTGATGGTTCCTTAGGCGCAAACAGCCAATCCCAAAATGAGCGCGGCCATGTTGAATTGTCACTTCTCTCCAAGAAGAGACAAAAAAATAATAATAATTAAAAAAAAAAAAAAAGAGTAAAAACTTCCGTTCATTTGTTAGAAGTAGTGCCTACCAAACTTAACTGAAAAGCCAGTATACAGTTAAATCAAGACACAGGCGGTATGTTTGTAAAGGAAAGGTAGCATCTTTCTCTGACTGGTAGAGTCAGTGTATTGATGAATTACCGGTAGTGTCAGCGCGTCCTGGCTACGCTAAGATCAGCGTGCTCAGACGGCTGAATGAATGTGTTGAAGGGTGAGACGTGAACGGATACAGATGCGGTTTCTTTGTATACGGCGTTTCTCGACAGATATTTTGAAACGGTTTCTCCCACAAACTGGAACAAGACTTAACCTTAGCTCACCTTAGCCAACAGTGCTGTCACGGTGCTCTCACGCTCGTGTAAGTTAAACTTTTCTAGCTAACTTTGTTATCGATAGCGATAACAGGCTTTATGGAAAAAAAACAGACCCATGTGGCTCAGTGTTGGCTTTACTTTCTTATATAACATGGCTAGAAATTGCTCTGGCTGACCCAGTGAACATAATTTTGGCTGCTAAAGTCAAAAGGGGGTTGCTTTGGTTTGCAGCTATTACTGAAGTTTGCATTGCTTGCTAGCCTCGGCATCAAAACAAAGATAAAGACAAACATTAAGCTGTTAACGTCACGTTTTTGCCCGCTTAATTTTGCTTATGTTTCCCGAAATACTTGGCTGACCTTTTGTCTTGTAGAACCAGTCTTATGGTCTAATTTATCCAGTAGCATTGTTTGTGTCACAATTTAGCAGAGATGGGTTTTGATTTTGTGCACATCTGAAATGCATTTCGTTGATCTGATCTGGTGCTTTTGAGTAATGACGTTTCAGGGTGCTTTTCTGGCTTGCCTGTTAATGCTTAAAACTAATAAACAATCGCCATTGTTTATTTCTTGCAGAGGTCACCAGGACTTATTTTTGTTGGGTAATGTTCATCACTTCCTGAAACATTTTGCAGTCTCCCATCTCAGCTTTTACTGTAGGAGTACTGGAAACCAAAATAATAATAAGAAAAGAACTCCAAACATTGAATGTAGACTGCCAGTGCTTCAAAACAAAAAAGTTGTTGGAGTTGTATTTTTCAAACAGTGTTATGCGCAAATCAGTATTAAGCCCCAACAACACGAGTTTGTATATGATCTGAAGGCAGATCATATACATATTTGGTGATTCTGAATTGCCCATAGGTGTGAATGGTTGTCTGTCTCTCTGTGTTAGTCCTGCAACAAGCTGGTGACCTGAACAGGGTGTAGAATAGAATAGAATAAGAATAAGCTTTATTTGTCATATGCACAGTATAGAAACAATGTTTCCCTGCACAATGACCCCTGCCTGTTGCCCTATGACAGCTGGGATAGGCTCCAGACCCTGAAATGGATAAGCAGAAGAGAATGGATGGATGGAAGTGCACACTGGAAAAAAAAAAGTTTATTCTTTAGTCACATTTTTCACACTCCATAGTAATTTCTTGCTTTTGGAGGGTTGTAAATAGGCAGAATTTACACAAACTTCTTTTTTGAAGAGGTATGAATGTCAGGTTTAATCTCAATTGATTTAAAAAGGACAGATATGAGAGGGGTTTTAATTTTTTTATCAGATTTCAGTTTATAATAGATGTGTGCATTAAGGGAGTGCAGTGAAAAGGAATAATTACATACTGTGAGGAATTGCCAGTTAAGGTGTTAGACCCATGGCTACAGCAAAAATAGCAAACCCAGCCCCAATGGCTGGATTGAACAAACCAGCAAATGGGCAGTTCAGGGGACAGACCAAGACAGCTGGATAACAGTCTGGGAAAGTTTCAGTATCCCATGGGAAAGTTTAGGATTTACCAGCAAATGCTCTGACCAAATATTGCAAAGCAAATACTTTTTCATCCTCCAATTCATGTTTATTCACCATTACACCTGTGTAGGCATGACTTAATAATTTCAGGTTTGCCAGTTATATTATTTTGCTATTGTGAGCACATTAGTATGTTTTTGGAAGTTCATGAATTACAGAATTGTTGTTAATTTTGTGCAGATCATGCACTTCACATTTGGGTTGTGTGGATGTGACAATTTTAGAACTTCAGCAGTGTTCACGCCAG
Organism: Cichlasoma orientale; assembly: GCA_034780415.1. Lineage (NCBI taxonomy): Eukaryota > Metazoa > Chordata > Actinopteri > Cichliformes > Cichlidae > Cichlasoma > Cichlasoma orientale. The sequence continues at coordinate 285,117 of JAVDPK010001103.1, forward strand.
GGCTGGGTGCATGTTACGAGGATGAATCAACATTAAAACATTAATTAATCAACAATAGGTCTGGATCTAACTAGATGACACAAAAACATAAACCAAGTATTGCTCAGTGATTAAAAACAGTTTACCCATTTACAAAGGGACATACATATAGGTGGGGCCAAATAAATTAAAAAAAATTAATAATGCATTTTCTTTGTATTGTTTTTAGTTTTATATAATTAAATCACTGGGCATCAGAAATAACACTGCTTTCCAGTGGACCACTTTAAAGGGATGAGTGTGCTTTCTCAGTGCTTTTCATATTATGCCCAACAACAGTACCTCTTTTTTACATGCAGTACAGACTTGGCCAAGTGAAAGCTCTTTTTTTTTTGTACCTAGTTGTTCTCTGCAGTCTGTTTAAAACAGTGACTACTGATTCTTGTTCATTCCTTTGTCTGGTTCTTATAATATTAGTCATGCATACAGTAGTTTCACTGTTGGATTTGTATAGTTTGCAAGCTGAGTTTCTTTGAAGTTACTTTCACCCAGGTTTCCTCAGAAAATACTGCACGGAGCTGTTGTGTGTTAGCTCGACCAATCTGCCCTAGTTCATCCACATCAAACTGCTTAAAGCCTTTTCCCCCCTAAACATCATGAAATGAAAATCTAAATTTTACAGTAGTTATTGTTTTAAATTGTTGTTCTCTTTTTCTCTTGATAATGGTCTGGGACTTCCCCGCAAAAAATGCTTACTGTAATTGTACTGCTGACTACTATTAGGTTTGGTGATGACTGGAAGTAGAGCCTGGAGCTTCCTCTGCAAGACAACAGGGTGAAAACTTTAAGGTAACTGTTGTTAGAAGCAAGCATAATTACACAGATACACTTAGACTCAGTGCATGCTGCCATCTAGTGCTATAATCCTCAACCTCTGGATCTTATTAAACAGTGAACTAATATTATTTGGTTGTGTTTCCCAGGATGTGCCATCCACCAAGGGAAAAGAAGACTACCCCTAAAGCGAGAACTTCTCATGGGAATCTGGCATGGGATAGGAGAAACCCTCCTTTATCCAGGTAATTAAAGCAATCAGAACTTAGGTTCTTCCTCCTGGTGTAAGTTTAAGTATTTTTTTCAGAGAATACTTTAAAGTGTATTCTTGGACCAATTTAATGATTCTGAATCATATAACTAGCTTGAAAATGTTGCTCAGTAAAACTCTGAATGTTGTAACTTGACCAAGTTCCAAATATCAGCCACCAAGCTGATCATCCCTTTTAGTGTAGATTCACATCTTTGCATTGCACTGTATGCACAATATGTATGAAGTCCACATTTTTACTAGATTAAGTGAAAAGACTGGAATATTTATATATGATCAATATAAAATTTAATCTTAAAATTTAATGAAAATGCAACACGATGTAAAAGAAACACTGTTTATGCAAACAAAGTGCTGCTTCCAGCAAAACAGTTTATATTTAGAGAAATAACAAATCCTTTTTCTGTATATTCTCTTACAGATCAGTCTATCATCTTCCCTAACTCCACTCAGAGAGTTGAGCTTCTTGCGAAGAAAATCACCCACCTTGATTATTTGTGTTTCTACATTCATGCAGAGATGATGCAGGACTGCAGAAATTGCGTGTTCCATGACTTCGGAAATGGATTGTGCAGAAATCTGGTCTGCACAGGTAGGTGAAGAGTTTTGCATTTTGAAATGTAAAGTGGAAATACTAATGTTCACTAGGTTGAGTAAGCATATATTTTCTTGTAGACCTCTTCACTCAGGGAACTGACATCTAGGCAGTAAATGTGGTTATTCATCATTTTGACTTCCTCAAAGGTGCAGAGACCTACCTACACCACGTTGGTAGAGCAGGTAAAGATTAACCTGTTGTGCTGTCAACAAGAATTTAAGATTACAGCTTCCATTATTCAAAATCTGTCACACCAAAGGTCAGTCACTTCATGATGCTACTACTAACACAGTATTTACACCATGTCATCTGTCACAGGGTGTTTTGGTCACCTGGGCCTGGCCATCAATCTGATGACTTCAGCAATCTGAAGACTACTGAGGTCCAGCTGGTTACTAACATTAAGCCCATACCGAGCAGCATTGACAGGAACCTATACGTGGCAGTTTCACTCTGTTGACACAGATGATGACAGTGAAGGGGAAGTGAAAAACCATGAACTTGGAGCTGCATGAATAAATGGTCAGTTCCTCGAATGGCTCAAGCTAAGCATAATTGAAAATGAGTTTCTAGGATAAATGTTTTTTATAAATTATACAAGATATGCTGTTTGCTGCCCTTTTGGCTACTTGGGACTAGGTTGTTTCAGCCTTGTAAACACCCATCAGATTTTAGTTACTTGTTTTCTACATGAAAATGGTATTGAGGGTTCACGCTCAGCTTTGTTGTAGCTGTAAAGTTGTTTAATCTGTGGCCAGTGAGTCTTCACTGCCCTATTTTATGTTGCCAGGCTTATGATTGCGAGGTGAATTCACGAGTTAGGAATAGCATAAAAGTATATCATGTCTACTAAATTGGTGAATTATCACAAAGTTAAAAACTGAAGAGACTATTCTGGTTCAGTGCGCTCTGTGTGTATGAGTAGGAGTATTTTCAGTTTTAGGACAGTGTATCCGAACACTTCTCCTGAAGCAACCTTTCTAATTGATTATATCCTCTTTCATCAAGATTAACTAAAGCTTTACAAGATTTAAAGGTGAAGGGTTGCAGAACAGTCGACACAGATTTGGACAGAGCTGATCAGCACACACTGCCAACTGTCTGCTCTGCAGGTTTACTACAGCAGTGACTAATTGACTCGGTTGGAATTGGAGATTGTAATTTTATTATTGGCCTTTCTGTTTTTCAGGACAAACACTGTGCCTGGCATTTGTCACACAATACTGGCTACGCATCACACAAGACTCAAATAGATTTTGTTTCCGCTCTTAGATTTTTTACTTCCAGTTTGAGATTACTAGTAAACTCGTGTCCCACTGAAAATTGACGGTTGAACTTGGACGCTGATCTTTAGCTGTATGGCTGACAACACTGCTAGGGATCACTGCCCATGTGATTGGAGCTGTGTTTGGAGACTCTCATAGAATTCAGACAGTTGATAAAAGATGGAAATGATCAGCATAAAACTGTAACCAAAGATGATCTTGGAGGATTGTGCCAACTGTGAACTAGTATGGCGATGTTCATATCCTGCTGAAATGCATTTTGAGGCAATGGCATAAAGGAAAACTGCATCTTTGTTCAGGGATGGTTGGTCTTTTCTTATTCTTATTGTGATATTTATAATGACTTGTTTAATATTATGTGTTATATTAGTTTTTGGGTTTTTTAAAAAAAAAAGGCCATTTGAAGATGACTAACCACAAATTGATGTGATGCATTAGCTGCAGTAATGCATCAAGTAATCTGACATGTTATTACACTATCACAGTGCTCATTTCTGATGGCTTCATGGGCTTGCATGAACTCTGACCCTAATATGTGGATGACATAGCTGAAATTAAGGTTTAAAAGACCGAGCTTTATCAAATTTGTTGTTCCTGTATCTAGTATAGCCACAGTTTTTACGCACATCTGCTACAGCACATGACACCTTGCTTTTTTTTTTTTTCTCCACCACCAGCTTCCTGTCAGCTAGCACCAAGTTAGCCATTCTTATCTGGCCTCTGTCATTAGTACTTTTACCCTCACAGCTCTCAGACTTGGGGTTTCTTTTTGTAACATTGTCTGTGACAAACTGCTGTGTGAAAATGCCAAGAGATCATCAACAGTCTTTCCATCCTTGTCATCACGTTTCATTAACATTTAGATGATTGGTCAGAAAAACTGAATGTTGTGACCAGCTCTGCTTGCTTTTGTGGATGACGTTGCTGCCACTTAATGCAGATATCTTCAGTAAATGAAGTGTGAGACGGCTTATATTTTGGAATACAGTATTATTTAAGATAAGGTCTTTAAAACCAAGTTGAGCAAACAAAAAAAGAGCACAAATTAGAATAAAGAACATTTCATGAACCAAAATGGCCACTTTGCTGTGAAGAACCTTTAAAAAGGGGCTGCTGTTATGCTCTGCTGCAGAAAACCTGACACCCATTTCTTATGATGAACTTGACACTTTTCCATATACTCAATTAGTTACTACAAAAATAAGCTATTTAAAGAATAATGTTAACAACACTGTAATTTCATTAAAGTTTAGATCAAAAGACAGGAAACCAGTAAATGTGAAACACGTGTGATTCCTTTAAAGCCATGGTACTCAGCAGCATTTCTCAGGTCTAGAGGTTGCTAGCAGTAAACTAGACAACATAATGGGTTTTAGTTCTTCAGTCTAATGGCTGATCTCTATTTTGCTGTGACCTTGTCCTGATTTTGGGGGATTCTCACCAACAGTGCAAACACTTAATAGCAAAGTTTCAGTAAAGTTGCACGCGTATGATTGTGTAAGTACACCTATTCGCTCCATACCCTTGGAATGTCATTCAGGGAAAGCCCGAATTAAACGAATGTACAGCAAATGAACCTAAAGATGCGTCACTGGGAGTGGGCTGTTCCAGCCATAACTTCAGCCAATTGCCGCTGACATGTGATACACATTAGCCAATCCACTGATGAGTTGGCTGTAATGGGTGGAGCCTTAACTACGGTCACTGACGTGAACTTTGCCGGTGTTGAACTACCCCGGACCCATACGGTCACCGTAAGTAGGTAAACAGAACTGAACGGGGTTCTTATTTATGTTAGGGGGGTATTTGATAGTGTTACTGTGCTTTGTATCGTATTTCTAGTTACCGCTATATTCACATATAGGCGAATAGATCTCGTGGTCGACTCCACATGGCTACCTAGCCAGCCAGTTAGCTAACCAACCTCTGCTAGCCCGCTTTAGCCTTCATAGGTTAAATGCTGCTAGCGAATAGTTTTGCCAGCTGGTGGCGTAAATACATATATGGCTTCTCTAACAAACAGCAAGATTGGGGTTCGACAGGTCTTGCTATCGGGTCATGCAGATTTTACCATATTTAACGTGCCGAGAGTCTAACTAGATTGGGCCTTGGCTGAAACCAACATGCTGCACCGTTGCTGCCAATAGAATAAAGAGCATTCAGTGAAGCGAGCCGTGCAGATGGTAGCTGAGTGCATACAAGTGAGCTAATGCTTTTCATAAAGGTCCGTCGGATATACTGTATGAAGCATGGGCAGCATTTCGCAGAATACACGTGTGTGTTTGTATATTTACCTGGCAGGGTGTGCAGGTCATATGTTACAATATCCTTTTTTCATCTTTTTCCAAGATCAATTTAACATCCAGGAGCCTGCATGAAACTATTCAGCTTCCATTGCTATAATGAAATTATAACTTATTTATACACTTTATTTCTCTCAATAGGCTGTTACCATCTCAGAATATGGGCAGTGTGTTGGCTGCCGCCTCCCCCAGTCCAGCCCCAGCTGCAGCTGGAAGTGGTCAAGGGGTACCAGGCTTGGTGCCGGTCCCTCCTGGGTTCACTATGCCCTCAGTGTCTTCCGTCCCTCCAGCATCTGGATCTGACCAGCAGACGGCAGATGCGCAGTCCTCACTCTCAAACCCAGGAACATATGAGGAATGCCACCGCAAATGTAAAGGTTAGAAAAGCAGCTGATTCCTGTGTATTTCATCATGTATTTTTTCAACTTTTTTTTCATAATTATGCTACTGTAAAAATGCAATTGCTATGTGTTCAAATTAATCTGACATTTGGTAACACAGGCCGTGTTGTTCTCCTTTCTTTGCTTCAGAGGTGTTTCCTCTGCAGATGGAAGGGGTGCGGTTATTGGTCAACAAAGGCTTGAGTAACCACTTCCAGGTCAGCCATACTGTTACCCTCAGCACCCTGGGTGATTCCGGTTATCGATTTGGTGCTACGTATGTAGGCAGTAAACAGACTGGGCCAGCCGAGGTAATGATCACTTTTTCTTTTTTCAGTTTTCTACTACAACTACCGACATCTTTCTGACTTTAGTAACTCTAGGCTGTAAATATTTGTCATTTTGACAGGAGATTGAAATTAAATGCCTTAATTCCATCTACATAAAAAAAAAGAAGCAAAGTGTCCAAATGGATTTTAACTTGTTTTTACTTTATTTACGTTTCAACTGTTCACTGTAGTTTTTTTTAATTTATTTTATTTTAATTCCTGCTTCCATGCTGGTGACAGCTGTGGCCTGTCTGCCCCATTTGATTGAACGCAGGGCTGCACAATTATGGCCATAGTTAATACAGGATTATTATTAAGTCACGATTATTTGTCACGAATAATTATTGATTTTAGTGACAAAGTTTGTTTTGTTTTGTTTTTTTGCATTGTCACATAAACATAGCATAGCTTTCATATTCACGTTGTGCGACATTTCTAATGTACAGTGGTTTGTATGAAAATACAATCGGTCCTCCTCCGTCACCTAAATTCAGTTGAAAGAAAAATAGAAAAAAACTATACCAAAATGGTAACACAATCAAATCAACAAACTTCTTTAATTAAATAAGGTGGTTATTCACCTGACCTACGTGCATTTCACAGAAGCAAAAATACTAAATGACTAAAAAATTAAATTGGTCATCCCAGAATGCAACCAAATGAGAATACAAGGTGGGATTATGCAGAAGAGGCTTACTGCCTCTTTACAGGATTGTAAAAATCATTGTGTGAGGGGATAACACATCTTTTGTCCACTATGCTGACCATTTTCCCGAAGCCTTAATTACTCACCATGTTTATTAGACACATATGTTTGGTCAAATGGAATGCAATTGTGTTGTCAATTTCAGTGTGTCTTTGTAAGCTGGATGGACATGCTGACGGGCTGTACAGGGTCGCTTTTATGGGCATCTGACCTGCTGTTAAAGGATTTTCATTAGCAACAATTGCATTGTTTTCTTTGCCGTAGTGCATTTATGTTACTGCAGTTTGTGGTGTATTTTCAGGTGGTTGAACAAGTTAGCTATGTTACTTTGCCATGCAGGCACGAGTTTGCAGCACTCTTCACCAGTGTTGTTTTCGTTAACGATGACGATAACAAAATGATTTCGTTGACGACCCTTTTTTTCACGACGATAACGAGACGATGACGAGATACACATGGCTCTTTGGTGACT
>JAVDPK010001103.1:299916-311641 GCA_034780415.1 Cichlasoma orientale
GTAACTTAAAGGGCCAAATAGTCTTATATTTTTGACATCAAATCGCGGACCGGAAGTAGGGGGCGGGGCCGGATGCGAGCCGCGAGTTTGAGACCCCTGCAGTAGAGGCACGAGGTGGGCTTGTTAACCCAAGTTCTCTGTAGCAAAAATAGAAAAAAATGAATGGAGTCTGACTAGACTGGTAGCAGTGCACAAATTACTAGTATGATTATGTTCTGAGTTGAATAAGTGATGTTAAGTGTATTGTAGGCTGTTTACCTTACAACAAATGTGTAACAACACACAGGAGATGATGCGGAGGGAGACCTGCACAGGTGTGCTGACGGTGATTCACTGCGTCACACACCAGGAAAGTCCTGAAGACAGAGCGCGTCATTAGCACCGTAACACAGTGAACTTTATAAGAGGCAAAGGTTTAGAGGTTTTAAAGGTGTCTTTGACACCTCTAGTGGGCTAGTGGAGCTACAGCACTCCAGCACTGGCAGCACAGATTGTTTATATCAGCAACATGTTAATTTGTTTCATGTTTATCACTTTCTGAAGAAACAGTCCAAAGCATCAGATATATGTTTAATATGAGTGATTGAATTTGGTTTGTTTTTCAGAGTATTCAGTTATTCTTGTCGAGCACAGAAAGAACTTATGGGGAGCAATAATTATGCACTGTCCCTGTGAATATACAGGGGAATACTAAAAGGTACAGAACTGTAAAACCCTCAGTAATCTAAGAATCAAACAATAACATAAAACAATAGAAAATGAAAGTCCAAAACTTAAAACGAGGCCCATGATCATGATGCGCTGCCATTTTAGCTGGCATAACTTTCAGTATCTTCTAGATATGATATGGGCTCTGTGAAAACAAACAAAACTTTAAAAACAAGACAGGAATAAAAGTTGTGCACCAGACATGAAATAAGACTTATGTGGGTTTCTCCATTTAGTGCCCCATTTTCTCCTAGAAAAATATCTTTTAGACTATAAATAAAGTAAAATCAAAGTCTCCATTATTAAGCAATACTTCAAAATGGAAACACCAGTTGAATGTTGATGCTTTGCACAAACATCACTGATATAGAAGAAATAAATCTTATAGCTGCCTGAAGAAACCCTGGTGGCCAACCCTGTTTGGTTAACATAGAATATTTAAAGGCAAACTGATTCAGCTCACATGAATAAAGTTATCAAAGCAGCAAGTTATAAACAAAACACCACCTTAAGGCCTAATTAAGGCCTTTGGTATTATTTTGGACAGTAAAAATTAGGGTAAGTGGAAATGTTGATACAGTGAATAAACATCATTCTAAGTAAGCATTGAAGGAAGTTTCAGAAGGACTGCTGGGCAAAGGAAGACTTATCCTGTCTACTGTATATGTTAGTGTTAAATAGGTCAGAATAGGTCACAATATGTTTGATTTTGGAATAAACATAAAGTATATTTCTCCCATCATCAGGCGCTTCACATGCTGAAAGAATTTTGGAAGTGCAGACTTCAGATTGGCCTGATTCAAATTTTCCACTACGAAGTGAGAGACGATGAGCCTTTTTTGTTTGTTTGTTTATTTTGTTTTTATGGTCTTTAGCTGGAGATCAAGAGCTATGCTGATGATATCATTGGGTGCAATGTAAACAGCAGTGATGATCACTACTGTTAGCTTTCTGTTCCTCGAGGAGGGGAAAATGTTGGAACTTGATCTGACAGAGAACAAGAGGAGCATGCAGTGCTTATAAACTTAAGAAGGATGGAACACAGTGAGACACCAGTGTAACACATTAGGGCAGTGTAACTCATCACAGGAAACACTGAGCATGGATCAGTTTATCTCAACATCTCAACTTTTCTCACATGCTTGCGCTCTCTGTCACGTATACGCATACGCTTGAAAATGCTCCTGCAGAGCACAGTGGGGTTCATGAATTCGTCTCTTCTGTGGCTTAATTAGGGAGGTGGTGACACACTGTCTTCTCACATATTTGTTAATTACTTAAAGTGATTTTCAGCGAGGCTGTCCAAGTACTTTTTATATTAAGGATTTTTACTGTGAAAGAAAGGAACAGAGAAAAGTCTTTTTTTCACACATCAACGCAACAAATATAACTTCGGGTACAGATCAGGCAGTGACACACTGTATGTATACCGTGACAGGTTCCAGCTGAGCCCCATCCATGCCCACCATTTCAAGCAGGCCGGCTTTTACCTGAGCTGTCAGATTTATCCAGAGAAACGCTGCCTTAGCCTACAAGACCAAACACAGTCCCGACTAAGTTTTAACAGAAGAGTTTGCTTTTGTATCAAAAGCATATCGGTTCTCCTTCAGCGGCCTCTCTGAGTGGTTAAGCTGGTTCCAGAGAGAAATCCATCTGTAAAGCCTGCTCTTTGTGTCTCTGTCTTTGTTTAGATATTAGCAGCACTGTTAGTGGAGCACCCACAGAGCTGTCCACTCCTATCAGTGCATTTCTGTGATTGTGGCATCAAGCTAATGTGGCCCACTTAGGAACTGGAGTTAAATGAAAAACCAAGGACCAGATTTACTAAGTTGAGTCTGGTTCATAAGTCTTTCTTGTGCATTTAGTTTCCTTTCCTTTCCTTTCCTCCCTCTCTCTCTCATCTTTTTCTCATCCATTTTTCCCTTGCCTCTGTCTTTTCATTCAGTGCGGGTCTTCCCTGTTTGCCTTTTATTACCTGCTTCATTTTGAAGGTTAAGTTTTCCTTTTTTGTGCCCTGCATTAGTTGTACTTCCTTTCCCTCCGTTTTCTTTTTTCTTCCTTCATATTTAGTATGTCTTTCATGCGTCAGTTTCCTTTTTTTTTCTCGCCTTTTCCCTCCTTTGTGACTGTCTTCTCTTCCTTGATTATTTTAAACCGGTCATTAATTGTTTACTCTTGTGTTCTGCTTTCACCTGCGTCCTGTTTCCCAATTAGTCTCCTCTGTCTCCCTTTTTGTTCTTTGCCATGCTTTGTTCTGTGGATGTCATGGTGTCTAAATTTTGTGCTCTTGTGTTATTGGAATTTTGTCATTATTTAGAGCTTTTATATTAGTTATTTTCATATTTTTATCATTATTGCTCAGTTGAGTTTTGTTTCCTGTTTATTTTCATTCCAGGTGAGCACAATTCCTTGTGTGTGAAGGAATGTTTCCAGTTCCTGTGATGAACACTTAGTGTGTCTGTGTGTATAAAGTGCTTCAGTTTTGCTTTGTTGTTCTGTCTGTTTGTTCTCTGCTCCTGTTCCAGACTATTTTCCCTCCTAGTGTCCCTCTATTAAAGGTTTGTTTTGTGTTACTCCTGCTTCCATCTTGGAGTCTTGCATTTGGGTCCTTAATACAAGTAAACATGACTTTGGGATCTCCTGCGCTCCCTGGCTCCAATCTTCTCTAATTATTTGAGAAGACTGTACCTGCACCTGTCAGCTGTTGTTTTTGGAGTTCGAGTTAAAATATTAAACTCATACTCTTTATCAGTAATAGTTTAAGACACTAATTTTCATGGAACCCTTTGCTTTTTTTCTTATTATCATGGTTGATAATAAAGAAACTCCTCTTTATTACTGATATATATTTACATTTTTAGACAATTTTTTTTTTTTAAGTTGGCCAACTCAATTAACATATTTAAATGCAAATCCGTTTTACTCACATTACATATCGATATAAAGCTTTGCTTTGACAGATACAGTTATTTGTATCAGTTTCACCACTGGATGGCAGTGTAACCTTTAGTACCAAAAAACGCTTATGCTTACACTGTTGCATAGGCCGGTGCAGTTGCTGGAAAACATTATGAGCCTATTTTTTTGTTTATATATATATAAAGTCTGACCTCAAACATCTCCCAGAAAGTAGATATTGAGTTCTCTTTATCTAGTTTTAGCAGTTGTAAAAAAAATGGTAATGTTTTAGGACATACTTATGCAGGACTCTAAAAACTTCCAGAGGTCTAACAAAATATTTCCTGCAGCTGTACAGCTGTAAATTGAAAACCCGTTACTTATATGAGGTTACTCATATAAAACTAAGAAAGTTCTGGTATTCACAGGTATACACTAATTTTCTTGAGCCAATTTCAGCTGATTTTAAACAGCTTAAGCTGGGATAGGCTGCACCCGCCCCAGCGAAAGTGTTGTGTTGCAATTGTCTTTCTTGTCAAGAACATCTCTTCATAACAATCCTGTTCTAAAGCAAGACCATAATCAGCTGGTGGGGGAACAAGCTACATAGCCTGAGAGGATTTATAATGATCCAGTGACATGCCCTACCTATCTTATCACCGGTGGCACTGATCTGCTTGTTAAACCAGAAGAAAAGGTCTAGTAACAACCTGTTATCTACATCAAAACAAGACCCGATTTCTGTTTGCTTTGTGGTGTAAAAGGCAAGATGTGTCTTGTTAAAAAAAACAAAAAAAAAACCTTGTTTCTCTTAAACAATGTGTACCCCTCCCCTCAGTGGCCTGTGTTGTAGAGTTTGAATGGAGCAGACGTTAGCCTGGGCTCTTTAACAATACCTTTTGGCCATTTTGACTGATAAGAGAGTAATCTATAGTGCTCTTTGCTGCTCACACAAGTGCTAATCAGGTCTGAAACAGGCTGAAACATGAACATTTGTGATCAGATTTGCCTTTTAAAAGCCTTGCAGAGCTTTTAGAGCAATTTGAATAGTTTGTGTCTCATGGAATGCAGTGCTTTAAAATAACTGCATTAAGGAAAGAGTGAATGCTAGGGACAAGGAAATTACCCACTGAATCAGTCAAAAACAATAGCAGTTGTGTAGTATTAACTTTTTTTTTGCAGCTGCTGTTTTTAAGTAACTAGGAAACAGGTATGTTTTACGTGTGTTGTGTGTGTATGTGCTATTGCTATTGGACTCTGACCCTCCACGTTGGATGCTGGCACTGTCAGTAGGGGCAAGATAAGAGGGATAAGGCCATGTGTTATATATTTACAACAACAGGATGATGCACAGTTTCAGGGGACTTTATAACAGAGGAAATGTTGTGTTAAGTGTATAAGCAGAGTAAACACATAGGTTTTCAATAAATGCAAAATATATCAAATGTGATGACAATATAAATCCTAAATCCTATGAATCCAGCAGATTAGCTTCTTAGATTATTACATCACATTGGTCAGCAATGGGTTCTTCAGTTTCGCTGTTGACACATGTAATGTGTTGTTTTCATGGCAAGCATCGACACGAGCAGCAGTCTGCCTCTGGGAAAACCGGGAGACGAAAAGCTGACAGAAGCCAGGACATGTTAAGGCATGGGAGTCAAAATACTTTTTACCTCCTGGAACAAAAAGCAAAACACACACGCACATACACACACACTCACACACACATACACACACACTCACACACACATACACAGTGTGTGTGTGTGTGTGTGTGTGTGTGTGTGGCTTATAACCCAATATGGTCCCTGCATGTATTTGTGCATCACTCAAACACATGGAGGGACTCACTGCTGTCTGCTTTGATGAGTTTGTGTTGAAACAACATGTTTTGTGATGAGATTTCTTTTAGGGTTTCACTTTCTTTAAAAGAGAGAAGATGATACAAAAAAAAGTTATATTGCTTCCAGATTTATGTATTTATTTCAGATAACTTACAGAAATTACAAAAAGGCCACATTTTTAAACTTCACAACATAATAAAAACAAAATATTTACATTTTTGATAAGTGCAGGGGTTTGCTTTGGAATGTTTGCACTTATCAATAAATAACATGCTTGGAGTTTGCTAACAGTAAAAGTCAGATATTCAATTATTACATTTCATGCTTTAAACAGAGGTAGACCAGCGAGTCTGGGATCTTAGCAAATGATGAAGCAGGTGGAGGTTGATTTAGTTTGTGTTGGCAAAAGACTGGTAGAAGGACATGAGCTGGGCCTGGAGGTCTTGGGCATAAGGGTCCAGTTTTTCCTTAAGGTCTTCTGCATAGGGAGCCACCATTTGTTTCACCAGGTGGGCTCTGCGACTCAGTGCCACGTGGACTTGCGCTGTGATGGGGGCAACACGTTTTTGGAAGTCCTGCAGATGCTGGTCCACCTTCTGCTTCAGGTCATCAGTGTAGGGACCCAGCTGAGACTGCAGATCCTTTACACTCTGCTCCAGGCTGGTTTTTAGCTCCTCGCTCTTCTGCATCAGGGTGGTCCTCAGGGCCTCAGAGTCCAGGGAGTCTGCATAGGTGGCCACCTCCTGTTTGAGCTGCTCCACTCTCTGCTGGACCTGGGCCTGCATGTTCTCTGTGTAGGGCTGGAGCTTCTCCTTGATTGTGTTTAGCTCCTGTGTGACACGCTCTCTCAACACATCAGCCTCTGTGGTGACTTTGGTGATCAGGTCCTGGGCTGCAGGCCGAAGCTGTTCCTGGAGGGTGACTGCATACTTGCTGGCTATGTCAGCGCTTTCTGTCAGACGGGCACTAGAGGACAAAAAAAATGATTGCTAGCTAATCAGCAGTTTAAATGACCCCGTAACAGTCATGAGACACATGTCCCACATAGGGCCGGTCATTTTAGTGCAGTGTGTCAAAGAACTTACTTGACTTCTTGTCCTATTGGAGATTTCCTTATCATCTGGAGTGTATCATCAGCTGTCTGTGTGGCCTTAGCAATGTAATCCCAGAAAACATCAGTCAGCACTTCCAGCTGTGGCTTGGGTGCATCAGCATAGAAGAGGTTGGCATGGCAGCCTGGTGGATGGAGACAGATATGGTGTAAAAACAATGCAGGTTTTCAGTTAATTATTGTTTGTCATTGTCATTAACTTTGAGCTATAATCAAAAAGCTTGCAACTTACCAGAGAGCACTGCAACAGCTAGTACCATAAAAACCTTCATGACTGCAACAGCTGAAAAACATCACAGTCTGATGAACTTTTCAGCAGTAACAATAAGGTCAGAACATTAAGATTTACCGAGTGAGGTTCTCACCTGCTTTGGGCTTGTGTATCTCTTAAGGTTTAGTGTATTTGTGAGTGTGTCAGAGCGGTGTTTCCGTGTGTATATATACTGATGTCAGATGACAATTATAGTCAAGAGCACAAAGTCCAGGAGTCCTTGCCATGTTGTCACAACAGCTCCCCCCTGCTTATACTGTTTCTTCTGGATACTAATGTGATAGCACTTCTGGCTTTTAGGACTCTCCTGATATGAATACATTTCTCACTCCACAAAAAAAATTTCTTGTATTAGTTCTTCTCTCACCCTTCTCTGTAGTCTTTAGGGTATCATGAGCTAATTAACTCTCCACGTAGTTCAGCACTACCAGTCTCTAAGATAACTTCAGATAACTTTGCTATGCTAAGATTAGTGGACTTTGTATTAGGGTCAGTGTGAATTAAATAGCGTGAAATGCTTTCTTAAATTGAAAATTGTGGTTTAGAAAAGGCCTCAAAATACTCACGTATAATAACATTTTCCTTCCTTTAGTCACTTATACGGAACACGTTATAAGTATATTATTTTTCAGCTGCAGTCAGATTAGCACTTTATCCTTTGATGGAGACAGATTTTGGGGCATGTTACGCTATAAAGAGACTCTTCTAAGAGAGTTAGCAAAAGCTATTTTAAGCTCTCTTAAATGGCCTAAAATTGTCATCATAAGAATAAGTGAGCATTATTACCAATAGCGGAAGCATATCTGACATATTTACACTAAACAGTGACTAAACACAGCACGCAAAAAGTAATTTATTGTGAATCAGTCCTGTCTATTACATATGAAAATAATGTTGTACATAATGAATTGTCCATAATGAACTGTTCTGTAGGACTATTGAAAAACTAAAAGCTTTAAAAAAAAAGAAATGTGCTGCTTTCAATTTCAAAAACAGTTAGAAATTGCTTGATATTTAATTCCCTGAAGGAAAATGATCTGGTAGGGGCAAATAATCTATGCTCAACGCCAAAAAATATGCCACATGTTTCTATCCCTTAATCAAATTTACATATTTATATTTTATAAAGTGACACCTGTGGGGGTAACCACTGTCCCACTGACAGTTTCAGTTGATGCTGATATTGTTTACATTGTTGCTAAGACCTGAACCATGTATTGCTCATTTTAATTAATCTGAGTTAACCTGGAGGTCTGGGTGAAAAGAACGAATGACATAAGTGTCAACAAAACACTCCAAAAATGGCCCCATCTTGGCAACTAAAAATACTAACTGTTTATCTAGCTGTTTTACACTCACCAGCCATTTCATTAGTTACACCGTATTAGAACTGGGTTGGAGCCAGTTTTACCTTCAGAACTGCCTTAATTCTTCATGGCACAGGTTCAACAAGGTGCTGGATTCCTCAGAGATTTGGTCCACACTGATGTGATAACATCACACAGTTGGTGCAGATTTGTTGGCTGCACATCCATGATGCAAATCTCCCATTGCACCACATCCAAAAGGTGCTCTATTGGATTGAGATCTGATGACAATGGAGGACATTTCAATAAACTGAACTCACTGTCATGTTCAGGGAACTAGTTTGAGATGATTTGAGCTTAGTGACATGGCGTGATATCCTGCTGGAAGCAGCCATCAGAAGATGGGTACATGGGAAAGGGATGGACATGGTCAGCAACATTACTCAGGTAGGCTGTGGCACCTAAATGATGCTCAGTCGATACTAAAGGGCCCAAAGTGTGTCAAGAAAATATTCCCTACACCATTACATCACCAGCAGCAGCCTGAACATTTGATACAAGACAGGAGGGACCCGGGTTTTCATGTTGTCTATGTAAATTCTGACCCTACCATCTGAATGTCACAGTGGAAAGCGATGCTCAGCAGATCAGCAGTTGAACAGTTGTACCTAATAATATCTCTTTTCTCATTTGCAATTGCTATTATTTGATCTTTTTTAAGTACAATTTCAGTACTCCATTTGTTTGGAAGAGACATGTTAAAGGTCATCTATGCATTCAAATGTATAACATGGCAGAGAAGTAGTGTAAAAATGATTTATGATTTTTTTTTCATCTTTATATATACTCAAACGGCACTCACAGTGATTATTGAGGCTACTTTGACTTCAGCTTCAAGTCTCATACACGGCATTGGATCTTCTCTTGAGAAAGACAAAAAAACCCTAAAAGAAACAAAGAAGAAGGAATAAGTAAAAATTCAAGACTTAAAAAGGGGTTTCTAAGAATTGGACTATGACAAGTCTGGTGTGAAACAGCAGCTACTTTGTCCTTCAGAAGCTGACAGTGCTTGAGTCCCCCAACCTTTGGTCAGACTTCCACACAGGACTGGTGAACGCTGGCGTGACGCAGAAGCTGTGTTGCTGGCAAAATGTAAAACTCAAAAGAGACAATAAAATACGTACTGTACACGCAACCAAGTAGGACAACAAAGAAATTAAAGAGTTAGATTATGTCTGTCTTGGCCGTGAGTTATCTGTGACTGAGAAAAAAAAAATTATCAGCTAAGTGATTACAGACTGACCTGGGAGGTTCACTGGAGGTTCGACTTATAGATTTGGCACCAGTCTAACAGTAGTGAATTATGTAACTATAGTATTTAGATATTTTTTAAGTTGCAGAACGACATGCTTTTTTAAAAAATTATTATTTTAATGGACATTTAGCAGATGATCACTAATGTGTAGCTGCATATACTGGGCTACATGGTCAGTGTGTATTCGTGTAAAAGTAGGCGTGCTGAATGGATTATCAGGCACAAGATATCAGCAAAGATAGCTGGGTGAGGCAAGGTGACAGCAAGGCACTAAGGCTTGGACTTTGGGATCTCTGTTGTCTGTCTTGCTATATAAGCCTCAGAGCCTCGCCGGCTGAATACAAGCACTACCAAGTGGACTTACACTTGATCAACTTACTAACAAGCTCAGGTAAGGTGGCGAGCTAAGAGAAACTTTCTTTGTCGACTGTTTTGTTAACATGCTGCGGTAACTAACTGGTCTTTTCTTGTTACGGTGTCTAAGAGCCATGAAGGTCCTTGCTGTGCTCGTCCTAGCTGTTTTCACTGGTGAGTATGATTTATTTTTGTTTGTTTTTTTAAAGCATCATTATTTTCTACTATAAATGTTGGATCATGAGAAAATTTTCTCTGCTCAAGATAAAGATAAAGATAAAGAACTATACATTTTGGTGAGCAATGAGCCAAACCTGTGTAAATGTCAAATCCTAACACATGTGTAATGCTGAAATTTTTTGCACTACTCTGATTCCATTGTTGTCTCCATTCAACAGGCTGCAATGCCAACCTTTTTTATGCTGATGCACCCAAGCCACAGCTGGAAGTGGTGACTGATGCCTTCTGGGATTATGTTGCCAAAGCTACCCAGACAGCTGACGAAACCATGAAGATGATCAGAACGTCTCAGTTTGGACAGGATGTCAGGTAGGTCATATGAAACTTGGTAATTATGTTATCAGAAAAAAAATGATAGTATTAGCTGTAATGTTCAAAAATAAACTTGAAATGTCACTGCCCTGCCCTTTCTTCACTGTCAACTTTTTTTTTTAATCTAGTACTCGTCTGACAGAAAGTGTTGACATTGCCAACAAGTATGCAGTCACTCTTCAAGAGCAGCTGCCACCTACAGCCCAGGACCTGATCACCAAAGTCACCACAGAGGCTGATGTGTTGAGAGATCGTATGATCCAAGAGCTGGGCACAGTCAGAGAGAGGCTTGAGCCCTACACAGACAACATTCAGGCCCAGGTCCAGCAGAGAGTGGAGCAGCTCAAACAGGAGGTGGCCACCTATACAGATTCCTTGGACACTGAGGCCCTGAGGACCACCCTGATGCAGAAGAGCGAGGAGCTAAAAACCAGCCTGGAGCAGAGTGTAAAGGATCTGCAGTCTCAGCTGGGTCCCTACACTGATGACCTGAAACAGAAGGTAGACCAGCATCTGCAGGACTTCAAGGAGAAAGTGGCCCCCTTGACTGAGCGGGTGCAGAGTCACATTGCACAGAGAGCCCAGCAGGTGAAAGATATGGCCACCCCCTACGTTGACGAGCTGAGGGAAAGGCTGGACCCCTACGCTCAGGACCTCCAGGCTCGTCTCGCTTCCCTTTATCAGTCTTTTGTTCAAGCCAATTAAGTCAACATCCACCTCACATGTAACAAAAAAGAATGTGCACGAGATACATGTCCCTGGTATCTGGAATTCAAAAACAAAAACAAGAAAATAACAAAACTGCAGATGTTGTTTGATATATTTACATTGTTAAAAAACATTGTTGGTCTGTGACCACAAACTGTCTTCTCTTCCTATGTTATGGAAAATAAAGTGAAAGCAAAGCTTGAGTTTCTGAGCCTATTTTCTTTAATATCACTGTGATATTAGATAAATGTGAATAAGGCTGAATTGCAGACCTAGACAACTGAAAAATGTCAGTATTTCTTTAAAATCAACATGAGAAATAAATAGATGAAATATTTGAAAAATGACTTGTATCGTGACCTCAGTGATAGATTCATGAAAGTTAGCTTTCAAACAGCCATGTTCATCAGCTGTGACTGGATGGAACACCTACCATTAACAGCTATTATAAAAATAGCTACATATTCTTAAGTATATAGATATGTAAAAAGTTGTGTTGGTAGATATGGGCTGCATTACGTGGGCAGCTGGAAGGAACCTTGTACACTATCATTTAGAAAAAAATATCAGTGGGTGAGCTTCCTTGTTTGTTCACTGCCTGCTTGCAACAACTGGTGGGGGGGGGGGGGGGGGGGGGGGGGGGGGGGGGGGGGG
>JAVDPK010001103.1:311651-339134 GCA_034780415.1 Cichlasoma orientale
TCCTTGTTTGTTCACTGCCTGCTTGAAAAAACTGGGCCCCCCCCCCCCCCCCCGGGCACACCCCTGTGAGATACAGTCGTGGGTATCGGACAGGGCATGTTCAGGTTTGTCTCTGCAAGTCTGGAAGTTCATAAACATATCCCAGCTTCCACTTTGTTTTCCCTTTTGTGCCTTCATCCCTGCTGCTGGATTGCTCCCACGCTGCCTTCCCCAGTGGCAAACAACATTCCTCTGTTCTGCCCCAGCCGCCACAGGCTTTGCACACTGTTAACTCTCCAAGAACAGACATTTAAAATTTTTCATCATGACTGATAGTACATCAATTTAAAGTTTACAGTATGATTCTAACAGATATTAAAACATTTTTATTGTGTTAAGAAAAAAAATGAAATTGAAGAAAAAGGCAAACTTTTAAAAATATTTAACTGAGACAACATGAGAGGAAAGTTTTGCTCACTTTAAATCAGATGACAGCAACCCATTAAAAAAAAGAAAGAAAAAAGGTGAGGGCACAGACAACAAAAAACATGGAGAGTTGTGTAATTCTAAAAAGTGCATGCTGGCACATCTCACAAATAATTAGCTGAATTGGCAAGAGGTCAGTGACATCATTGGGTATTAAAAAGTCAGACAAGCTTTATGAAGAACTGCACTGGCAAAAGTGCAAGAATGGTCTTTCTCACTATAAAACTGTAAGAATTAGTTCACTAACTGGCATATTCCAGAATCAGAAATACTTTATTGATGCCACAGGGAAATTTCAGTTGTTACAGCTGCAACCATTTATCATATAGAAAGAATAAGCACGCTAATGCTTTAAAATGATTTAAAACCAAAAACACTCTGATAATATAATCTCATCACTGTGTCATCGAGTGGGTGGGAGCCATTGTCCACAATGGCCTGCAGTTTAGACAGCATCCTCCTCTCCGACACTGCCATCAGCGAATCCAGCTCCACTCCCACAACTTCACTGGCTTTGTGGATCAATTTGTTGAGACTCTTGGCATCTGCCACCTTCAGCCTGCTGCCCAAGCATGCAACAGCATAGCATAGAGGATAGCACTCGCCACCACAGACTCATAGAAGATCCTGAGCATAGTCCTAAAGGACCTCAGGCACCTCAAAAAATAGAGAAGACTTTATTGTCAATGTGCACTCCCAGGTATTTGTAGTCCTCTACAGTGTCCACACTGGCTCCCCCAATTGATACAGGGGCCACTGGTGCCTTTTCCCTCCTCAAGTACACCACCAGTTCCTTTGTCTTTGAGCTCTAGATGGTTCCACCATGCGATACAGTCCTTCACTGTCGCCCTGTACGCATCCTCATCATCCCTGCTGATACAGCCAACTATTGCAGAGTCATCAGAAAGCTTCTGAAGATGGCAAGTCTCCGAGCAGTAGCTGAAGTCTGTGGTGTAGAGGGTGAAGAGAAAGGGAGACAGGACAGTTCCCTGTGGGGCTCCAATGTTGATAACTACTCTGGCAGAGACACAGTGCTGGAGGCATACTGTGGTCTGCCAATCAGGTAGTCAGCAATCCAGGACACAAGGGGGGCATCTACTTGCATCACTGCCAACTTATCACCCAGAAGAGCAGGCCGAATGGTGTTGAATGCACTCGAGAAGTCAAAACATATGACCCTCACAGTGCTGGCTGGCTGGCTGGCTTATCCAGGTGAGCGTAGACTTGGTTTAGCAGGTAGATGATGGCATCCTCAACTCCCAGGCGGGGCTGATAGGTGTCCACACTGGGTTCAGAACCTTCTGGAGACTCAGGCTCATGTTGAACACATTTCTGATGTGGGTATGAAAATTGAATTCTCTGGCCAGTAACACGAATGAGCCTATTTCCAAATAATATCAGACTCCTCTGTAGGTGACCATGAAGAAACATTCCAATCAGCTGTGAATACAGCTGGATCCACATACAAGGCTTTATGTATTTAGCCTGAAATGATACACTGCTGGCTTACCCTCTCACTCTGAGCAGTCTGCGATGTGACTTCTGGTTAGTTTTGGTTACAGAAAATTTGCTGTTGCATGCGTCAGTCATGTTCACTGCAGAGCAATCTAAGTACAGAGTCAGCAGAACTCCCACATATTTGCCTTCCTGCATATTTTCCAATCAGCTGATACCGCTTGGTATTAGATCCTTTATATATATATATATATATATATTTTTTTTTTAATTATTATTTGACAGTCTAGAGAATGATAGGGAACAAAGGCAGAGAGAGAAGGCTATGACATGCCACAAAGTGCCCCCATCTGGGATTCAAGCCATGGATGTTGAGGTTGGGTAGTTTTACAGCTTTAAAATGAAAACAGCCATAAACTGCAGTAACCTCACTGATTCATCTAACCAGATGACTGACTTTAGTGAGTCAGATTCCTTGAACTATATTCAAGAGAACAACATCAGGGTTACTTTTGTTCAAATCATCTATTGTTGTGAAGGAAAAGGAGAAGCAGTTACAGTCTGAACGGTTGTGCCAGATGTTTTATTGTATTACCTCATAGTTCCTCTTGTTTCTCTCTGTTTCATTTCTCTGTCTGTCTTGTTGATCTTTGTCCCGATGGCACAGCAAAGATAGGTTACACTGGGTTTCTGCAGTCTCGGTGATTGTTGTTACACGTGTGGTAAAGATTGCCTATTTTTTCTGCAAGAATAATCACAAAATCTTTTGTTTGGATTTGGAATCAACATGATGAAAATACATCTTAGTAGCTAATGCTGAAGGATGTTTCACACAACATATTGAGCATGTTCCCAAAACTGGAAATAATTCCCAAATGGAAAATCTTTTTAGGAATGTGCCTGACAATGTTGCCGGTAGAATAGTGGGATTAAATTAATCATCACAATTTCTTTGTGTGTTGAACTTGTGATATATTGTTGAACATACAGTATCTTTGACTGTGGCACACCTCATGCAGTAGCACATGCTACACTTTCTTTCTTTCTTTTTTTTTTGTGGAATAACTATCAAAGGTTTTTTGTTTTAACACTGTTCTATCTAAACATACAACTCAGTATGTTTAGATAGCAACAACAACAAAAAACTCCCTAGTTTCATAACTGTTTTCCTTTCATTGTTCTCACCTTTTAAAGAGAACAAAGGATGTTTCAAATACCTCCACAGAGACTGACCTCTGGGTTATCATTGCTGTAATGTTATCACGTACACAAAATAATTACCTGACCACGCCAACCCATTTGAACTTTGGCCCTGTGTAAGGTTGAGCTACAAAGAATCACAACAGAGAAAAACCCATTGGATTGACAACAAAGAGGACAAGTCCTAAAGGGCAAAGGTCATTATACATGGGCAAGAATGGACTCAGACTGTAACTTGTTACACAAAAGTATTTGAATTTTATCAGATCGTAGCAATAATTAATGGTCAATACAAAAAACAAAACAAAAAACTTCTAAAGCTTTAATCATAGCAACTGGTCTGCCTCATGGGAATGCAAGAATAATATTCACCATGTATCATGACAGTTCTGTCCTGCTACTAAACAAATGTTTGCTGTTTAACAAGCGGGGGTAATAACTTCTTTCGACATCAAACTTCCTGATTCGCAACAGTTTCAAAATCCTGGAAATTTTGGATCCAATTGGCTGTGAAAACCTTCAACATAAAACCCAGGTGTTTTATCCTCTCTGAATCCGGTATAATTGACAACTTTCGCTTAATGTCCTCACTTTGTTCCTCGGATTTATTACCTGTAATCCTTCTTTTGTACAGTGGGCTTGCTGAAGGCTACCCGAGTGTCCCTGAGCCTGAACATGCCCATCTTGTGGAAACGCCTTCTGGCACTTACTGGATTTTTACTTCATTTTGTGCATCTGCACAATTTTTTTTTAAAGCTATATAGAAAATACAGTTTGCACATGGTAAAATCTCACACATGCTATGCTCACTGGAACGAGAGTGGGATTGTCATGCAGATGTGCCATATGTGTTTGGGGGGTTGCATGTCTATTGGGGGTGAAAAGGTGAGGTGTCAATGCTGGCAGTGTATTTAGATTGAAATGCATGTGTGAAAGGCTGCTTTACATCCTGGAGCCAAGAGAAGAGGATTTGTATTCAGAGAGCAATTGCTGATAACGATCAGAGAAAACATGCAAAGTTGTGAACAGCCTGCTAAATAATTCAGGCATCTGTAACTGACACAAACCTACAATGAGAAGCAGTGATAATAAACTATTTTTAAACAATTCCTTGAGTGAAGATGGCAGTAGTGTCATAAAAATTGTAGGCAAATTACAGTAAAAACACAAAATTTCTTTGTGAAATAAGCACAAAAAAAACCCCCTTTTATTTATTATTATTATTTATTATTACTATTATGCATGCTCACAGCCTGTTTAGTTATTCAGAAAAAGTACTTTTACATTTAGTTTTTTTCTAGCACATTTTAGGGTGCATTGTAGGTTATAATTTTTTTGTATTCAACTTCACATTCATAATCCATCTCATTACTGCCCATAATAACATTAAAACCCTGAGGGAGAAACTTTTACCTAAAATCAAGCTTTTCTTTTTCCTCTGGGGGTTAGACCGTAACGCATGAATGGTATTTTGTTGTTAAAGGCTTGTCGCTTCATTAAAAAAAAAGTGAAAACGAAATAATGTGAGAAATATGTATCGTTACACTGAACGTGGAACTTTCACCCCGTTGTTCTTGTGACAACCCGATTGCTCAATCCCCCCTCAAACGAAGGACACCGTTGAGAACGGTCGCGGTTTCGGTGGCACGTTGCACAGAAGAAAACATTCTCTGCAGACAAATCATCACCGTCATCATCATCGCGTGAGCGCGCTCGGGCAAGAGCATTTGCTGTCTGCGCAACACGCGCGGAGCCAGCCTTCCCAGGTCTATAAAAACCCTCAGTCACCATCCAAGGGACACGGAGGAAGCTCAACCTCTCAGGTGAGTGAAACAAAGAGCAAAGAGCGGGGAAACGTGTTGTCTTAGAAATTAGAAGTCTCACTCTGGTTTTTAGCTGTGAGTTTATTTTTTATTTTTTGCGCGTGTGTGTAAAACGTAAAAATCGTGTTTTTCTTTTTTGTAATTTCTAGCTTATGTTGTAATTTGTAATATTCAGTCAATGGTGTGGAAGATGCAAATTAGAATTTTATTGTATTGCTGATTTTCCGAGTTTTTCTTATGTATTTCATAGGTGTATCTGTCTGTCTAACAACCATGAAGGCTGTAGCGCTCATCCTTGCTCTGGCAGTCATCACTGGTAAGTGTACTGCTGGTTTAGTATACGTATTATACTTTATTAGATATGAGTGACTCTATTCATCCATGCTTTCTGTGTGTGCCCATTACAGGCTGCAATGCCCGTGCCATTCGCCAAGCTGAAGCAACCAAAAACCCCTGGGAGGAAACTGTGGACCGCTTCTGGCAGTACATCGCAGAGCTGAGCCAAAATGCTGATGGAGTTGTGCAGAACCTCAAGGCCTCTCAGCTCAGCAGGGAGTTAGAGTGAGTGAAGTTGAGCAGTTCATCAATACTTTCCTTTGTTTCACCATTTTATTTGTTTACAAACTTCTCATTTATGCACTGTTCTCATGTCCTACCATCCTTTTTTGTTCTTCTGCTTCTAGCACTCTGATCACCGACACCATGGCAGAGCTGGAAACATACAAAGATAACATCCAGACCAAGCTGGTCCCCTACACTGAGACCTCCACTGCCCAGCTGTCTCAAGACATTGAGCTTCTGATCAACAGACTGCAGAAGGACATGCTGGATGCCAAAGAGCGTGGCACTGAGTATCACCGTGAGCTCAACACCATGGTGGACCATAACACTGGTGATATCCACGGCCGCCTCAATACCTTCCTCCATAAGCTGCAGAAGCGCCTGAATAAGGACACTGAGGAGATTCGCAAGTAAGTTGGGTGGATGCTTTCAGAATTCTCTCTTGTTTTTGTAAATGTGAACATTAATGTATCTATCCCCTTCTTATTCAAGCACTGTGGCCACCTACATGAGTGAAATCCAGTCCCGTGCTGCTCAGAACCTGGATACAGTGAGGGAGCATGTTGAGCCCTATGTCCAGCAGGCCGGTGACAATGCAAATAAGAAGATGAGTGACATCTCTGCTATCCTGAAGAGTCAGGCGGAGGGCCTGGGTCAGCAGCTGGAGACCCAGGCTGAGGGCATCAAGACTCAGCTGGAGGCCACCGCCCAGGAACTGCGCACCTCCCTTGAAGGGAAGATTGAAGAGCTGACAGAATTGCTCTCCCCCTACGCCACCAAGATCCGTGAGCAGTTTGAGGAGATTGCAGACAAGGTCAAGGAGTCTGCCACTGCATAAAGAGAGACTCTAAAGGTGGTAGATGGTTGGTGGAATGGCTACACTGCTGATTTCTATTCACCCAGGTAAAATGAGAAAAGGGGAAAGCCAAAAGTTGCTGATCTCTACACTAAGTGTTCTAGTGTTCAGGATATGGGGGTTGACTAGAGAGACAAGGGAGGATAAGGTGCAGAACATTCAGCAGGTGTGTTCTTTCTTCTGCACAGTTACCCTTTCTTATTCTCTTATTGACGCCCTTGATCAGTGAACACAAGCACCACAGTTGATAACAACCTTTATTACGCAAAACCGAAGACAATTATTTGAAATAGCCTTTGCTTTTCTACTTTGAATTAACTGATTTATCAGTCTATCCCACAAGTTTTGTATTCATTTTCTACATTTTGTTTGGTTATAACTGCTGAGTTTGAGCTTAAGCTTGAGATTTCGCCCCCTGTTATCCTTAAATGCTTGTAACGCCATTGCCTTTCATTTCAATAAATGCAGTAAATGATGATTAAATGACCAGCTCACATAGAGCAATAAAGAAAACACAGCTACCTAGTTTCTTGTAGAAATGATACTGAACCAGCAAAAACAAAAGTGCCCATTTATTGTGTGTTCTGTGTTGCACTTCACAGAGAAATTGACTGTAAAATTACTTAATGCAAGTATGACAATCAGTGAGCAAAATGTAACAACTGTCTGTTCCTCACAAGTGTCCACTGTGTTTCACATGTTGTATGCCCACCATGCTGCTCTCTGTAAGTGCACTTCCTTTAACTGCAGTGTGCTGATCAGTGCTGAGTAAATAAAGAACCTAAAAAAAAATTCCTTTCACTGCTTGTTTTTCTTATCAAACATTAAAGAGCAATCTATTATTCAACTTTAGGTTCCGTTACACCTAATAAGTGAAGTCTTCACACAGCTGAAGCTGTTGGTGAGCCACTATTTCACATAATCACACTACGGTGTTAGAATGTAGAAAATGTCTGAAGTCCTCCCAAAGAGATGCAATTAATGCTCAGAAGCTTGACTACATAATTACACTATGGTGTTATGAAGCAGAATGTGTCTAAAATAGCCCAAGAATAGAAGTCTATTAGGCTTTCACTAGTAAGATTATCAAACCAAGCACCTTTTAAAAAACTTAAAGCTCCCCTGTGCTCCTGTCACATTCTTACATTTGGCAGTGGTTACATAAGGCCATGGGGGGTATTTATATAATAGCTTATATAAAGCAGTGGTGCCAAGGTTAGCACTGTTGCCTCACACTATAAAGGTTGTGGGTTCAAAAGACCAGCCGGGGTCTTTCTGTGTAGCCTTTTCATCACGGTTAAATTTCCTCTGAGTGCTCCAGTTTCCTCCCACAGAGCAAAGACATGCTGATTAGGTTACTTGACTACTCTAAATTGCTCATTGGTGGAAAGCACAAAGCACGACAACTTGTATGTCTCTACTTGTCCGCTTTGTGATTGATGTCCGACTTCTCCCCGGTGTATTTGCCTCTCACCCAGCATCAATAGGGATAGGCTCCAGATCTCCCCACCTACATCTTCCATAGCAATCATGAAGGATAAGTGCAATAAAAAGGTACATTTAAAATGAAAGCCATGATCCCTCTCTGTACCTGCACTCCACCCCAAACTTCTGTATTATTCAGTTTGCTTTCCTTGTTCAGCCACCCCCTACATCCCTCAGCCTACCCTTTTCTAGTCCAAACTTGTTAACATCTCCTTTGAGATTCCTTTCTCTTGATCCCAGCAGGCATTTGGGAACATTCTGTGCCACAAATTTAATTATCTTTGTGGTGATAACTTACAAACATGAGTTTATCTTGACTTAGATCCTTTGATAAGCAAAGCATTTGTATACTCTTGTTTGAATATATATGCAGTACTTTGATATATACACAGAAACCTGCTTTTTTTCTGACATGAGGTGATTTGTTCCCACCTTTCCCATTATTTTGCCTCCAAACAGAAACTTTATTCAGTGGTAAATTTTAGTGGTGAAAAATGATTTTAAGAACAAAATTATTGTTTTTAAACTTCTCACACATTGGAACATTCAAAGAAGAAAAGGTGGCCCCAGCTGTCATAAACTGAAAACTGTCTTTCAATTGAAAAAGGTTAAAAATGGCTATTAAAACACAGCATGATTTTCTCTTTGAAGTTCAGAGCAGAGGCCAGTAGGGGACACCATTTGTCCCCTATTCATCTTTTCTTCTCCACTTGAATCCAGGCAGCACAAAGATGCAGCTGTGTTTTCTTTATTGGGAGAATAAGTAAACCATATGTGTTCCATAAAGAAACATAAACCGTGCTTCAAGAGCACACATTTTTTTGAGGCTTAACTTTGATTCCAGCGCCCCGAACTTAATTTTATGTGCTGTTGAGACACAATATGACTCAAGAAATCCCACATTATTTGACAAAAATATGATTAATGTGCATGTGACCCGGAATTAAATGCAATACAGGAATAATGAAACACAATAAACATTGCATAAAACATGTATCATATGACTGATGATTGCAAAACTGATTTTAAAGGGTGACAAGGAGTACAAGACTTGTCCACATTCCCACCACACCAAAGGTTGGAATCTAATGGGAGACTGTCCTTTCTTTTCCTGACTAGCTCTCTACTGTATAGCATCAGGAATAACGTGATTTTTTTTTTCAAAGTAATCCCCACTTTTATACAGAGAGTAGTATGTACTTTATTGTATGGTGGTCTGGATTTGATTAGATTTATAAGTATATATTAATTTAGTCTGTTAAGTTTCTTTTCTCTACAAAACATGTTTACCATTTCTATCTGTGCTGAAGGGCATTGCATGTAAAGTAAAAGAGTGACTAATGATATGACTACGTGTTTATTCCCTGTGAAATCACTTCTGTCAGGAACCGGAGCTTATTTTGAAACAGACAAGTGAAACTCCTACATTACACTGTTAACTGTGTTAAAGGATCAGTCATGGATGGTAAAAACAGGAAACCTGCATGCATCCCGCTACTTCAGCATTTCTGCTCTGTCTGCCACTGCAGGGTGTCTGCACTTTGAGCATTGCCCAGGAACAAAGAAAAAAAAAAAAAATCCCCAACTATAAGCAGGTGCTATCGAGCCTATGTCTGCTGGTAACCCCTGAAACACCCCTGCAGAGATTTTGCCTCCTTTTAAAACCCCCACTTTTCCCATCATCCTTTCCACCCTCTTCAGAGCTGGCACACAACATCAGTCACCACAGGGGCCTTGGACAAACACAAAAACAGTCCTCCTGTAAGCTTGTTATTGCAAATTGAGAGCACACAAGACATGCACTTTCACGCCCTATGCCTCCTACAATTATTCAAGAGGAATTTCTATGCACGCAAGCTCAAGTTCATAAATAAGCCCACCAGCCACTTCATTACAAAGCGATGGCGATGCTGAGGCATGTTAAATCTCATTGAAGTCAATTAGGTCATTCATCATAGCAGTAACACCTTATGGGCCAAGTCATCAGCAACAAATGGACATTGGCCTTTTGCATCACACTGCTCGCTGTGAAAACAAAAAATGTTAAGCAATGAGGTGAATTGTTAGATGCAGACTTCCTGGCTCTAACTCAGGTCTCAATTGTAATAGAAATGACTGTAGTTCATTCAGCTGTAGTGCTTTTCCATTGTAAACTAACTGACAAACTCCACCACATATACTTTTGTCCACTTACTCCCCTTTTAAGCAAAGGAAAGTTTGCATAAGACAGATATCAAAAGGAGCAGTAACATTTTGAAGAAAGGGGTAGCTGAAAAAACCCAATTACACACACAAAAAAGAAAAAGTTTAATCTGCAAAAACAAAATTTACCTCAACATGAGCGCTGCCTTATACACATTATACAATTGAAACAGAGGAGAGTGGTTGAAAAAATTTAACATTTTACTCATCACTTATTTAATTTTAGTATGAATGACTTTTGTAATATTTATTATCTTTATTCACTGTGATAATCTGTTCAGCAGTACATAAAGCAGTTAAGGTTAGCCCCATTCCCTAAAATATTATTTAACATATCCGTAATAGTGATTGCATAATTCAGCATAATTTATAATGCCAATTTTATTGAAGTTATAATGTTGCTGATACACATTAAGAACAAAAACAAACAAACAAAAAACAAGAAAACAAAGTAAATGCAAGACTGTACCTTGTTATTATGTACAGTGAGACTTTTGTTTAAGTAAAGGATAAAACTTTTTTCCTGTACTGAAAATGTTTATATGCAGTCAAACTGCTGAATTCCTGCATCAGTATATAATAGAAGTTTCAAAAGGCAAACAAAAAGAGACAGTCTGTCCGATGTTAAAAATGTGCATCATGTTTACAAAGCAGACAAATTTCAGTTCAGTATTCATTGCAGTCTAGTCACCTAACATTAAAATCAAATAAATGCCTCTTTTCTTTTTTTGACACATTTTCAAACCTTGGCCAGCACTTCTGGTCCAAATGAGCTTCCAAATAGGGGTCAGTTACTAATAATTATACAACTGATGAACTATGTTCCTCTACATCATATCTCACCTTATCTACTGAACTGCTGTTGACGGATAAACACAGATCCCTTAGGAAACCATATACATTAATATCCTCGTGACTTGTTTTGTTTAAAAAAAATCAGATAGTTATGCACTTGTTTTCCCCCTCATGTCTCCTTGAGCTTTGCTCTTTTGACATCTTTGACATATTTCTGTTTGCGAATATTGCATGTAAATGATGATTAAACATTATACTACTTAGTTGTGGTTAATGACTGTAATCTAGAGTCTTTTTTTTAAATCGTAGTGTTGGAGCACAATCTTGCAGCATAATAAAACTGAGCATGTCTCTATCATAATCAGCATCTCTTCATGTAACAACATCGGTGCTGGTCAATAAAGGGGACAGACACGGCTCAAGGTCACCATTTGTACGTGTTGTCTGCGGTTTGCGTCACCCTCCTAAAACCGAGCGCGCTTATAAAGCGGGACGCACATACGCTTTGAAAGGCACTTGATTTTTTTTCTCCTCTGAGACGGAAAACAGGTATGTTTTTCATTTTTATTACCATTAAGACTGGAAAAGAATCTTTTGAAAGTTTATTAAACATTCGATACTGGCGCGGTAAATTACAGATTAATGACAAAGAGCATAAACTACTCTCAGGAAGAAGTTTATCCAAAACATCAACTTTTGGTTTGTTTGATTGCTTTTAAAATAACAGTTATAACAATAAATATCATGACCGAATGTGCTTTAACGGTAAGATAGTAAACTTTGTAAAATCAAAACTGAGAAATACTCGAGAGCAAAGCTTTTGATGGGCAACCAAACTGTAAATTAATCACGACGTAGGTTTTACGGACGAGACCTAAAGGGAGCTGTCCACTCACGTCGGTGCTGACGTATGGAGGCGCTATTTTTTAAAGAAACACGAACATTTTTCGCGTTGATCATCAGCAACTGTGAGAACAAACAGATTAAACGTTTGTCTTTTTTGTTCTTTCTCAGTGATTTACAGCCAAGATGAGACTGTACCTTGCAGTTGCTGTGCTGGTGCTGGCTTTTGTGGCATACACAGGTAAGCTACAATTTGCCTTTAACATATCCGATAACAGCTGTGCCTTTCTTGTTTCAGGCCATGTAAATTCCCCCCTCTTTGATTTTCGCTTTCATCTGCAGAGGCTCAGGAGGAGACCTTCGACCAGAAGCTTTCCGCGTTTGGTGACAGGCTAACTGAATTTGGCCGGTCCATTGCTGATAAAGCTAAGACTACCTATGATGATATACACAACAGCGAATTTGGAACCAACACTAGGTAGGCGCACGCACAGGAAATAAGCAGATTTATACATATATCCATATGCACACTTCGAGTCTGTGTAACACCTGATTATTTTACCCAGGAACTGGTTCAGGGACGCCTTTGAGAAGATGAAAGCCAAGGCTCAGGAGCTTGGTCAGTAGAAAAGTGGACAAGAACCCGTCGCTATCGTGCAACCAGCCCTCCAGCAGGATGCTCACTCTGACCGGGGGAGGCCAATTTTTCACATATCACGTTGCTCTGCACAGGCTAAATAATTGTTACCTCTCTGTAAAGAGTGTAATCTTTTATGAGTTTTTTTTTGTGCAATAAATAAATCATAAATATTTTTAAATATGAATTGTTGGTTATCCTTCTTTGTGTCCAAAGAAAAGAAAATAGGAAATTCTGTAATGAATTTAAACACATGAGTCTATTAAAAATGAAATAAACATCTAGAAAAAAAGTTCTTGTCTACAACAGTACAGCGTCCATGTGCCACGGAAAAGATTGGATCCTGACTGGCTTTAAGTTTTTAAAGTCTCACTCCATGGAAAAACAACAACAACAACAACCTGAAAGATTTGATTCATTTTAACAGATAAATCTATTCAAGCAGAAGATGAGATGTTAATGAAGTTCAGAGAATTTTTCTTTGCACCCACATTTTTATGCACTATATATATATATACATATATATATAGCATTACATAAATGTGCTTTATTTGACACTGAAACCCCTGTCATAACATGTAAATATTCATCATGTGGTCATTCTAATATCAAGAACCAAATCTGTGAACCACCTTTGAAATAAGTGACACCAGGCCTTTACATTGTCATATGCACTTCTGCAAAAACCTACCATTAGTAGATAGAGAAGGTCTAGGTACACTGAGTAAGTAATCTCTTTATGCCAGGGTGATCATTTTATAAATGGACATCAAAAATCAGACTAGTTTTGTCAAAGACCACCAAGCAGCATCTAATAGATAACAGTTAATTTGTGTCAATAATTTGCACCAAAGGTCAAGTGCCAGCCTGGCTGCTCTTCCTGCATTTCACAACCCCTGAGATAAAGCCACTGTTTATAATGAGTTAATAATTCACCAATTGTTCCAGTTCACTAATTTCTGTTTCCTGTGAAGAGAACAGCATGACAGAGGTCAGCTGCTGGTGCAGACAGGGCATGCAATTAATATTACCTGTTCAAAATTATTATGAAATTAGTTTCACTTTAAGATAATGTGAGGTAAAGCTGCTTCTTCACCAGCTCTTTGACAAGTCCTTTCATCTACTGGTGCTGAAGAGCCACCATATGTTTAAAGAGGAGAAGATGGTAATTGAAAGTGGCCAAATATGAAATAATTGAAACTGCTGGGTTTCAGCAATGCTGAATAATTATAATCTAGCTGTACCCAATAAACCGGCAGTTTTTGCATTGCAATAGATATGATTTTTTTTTTTTTTTTAAAGTTGCAGGCTCCTTGAGGGACACACGTGCACTTTGTTTAGTTTGCAGCATAGTCCAGATGTTTAACACAAAGCAATTTAAAGACAAAGGCAACAGAATCTTGATCCAGTATATTTAGACAGCTGCGAGATCAGGTTTGTGAGTACAGTGTGGTTATGAAACATAATCTGAACATTAGTGTTGAGCTGTTTCCATACAGAGCAAGCTGCAAGAGCATACTCAGAGTACTCACCAAACAAAATTGATTTTATGGTGGACTCTGCCCACAGAAATGCTTTGCTTGGCTGAAAATGTGAATCAATCTGAACATCCTGCTCCCAATTTTTACTAAAAGTCTGTGGCGCTCGAAAAGAGACTTTGACTTCTCTGTAAACACAACACATATCAGCATCTGCCAAAAACGGGGTGAAATATCTAAACCAAAGTGTGTTTGCTCAGTTCTTGAACTCAGCTTAGGTTGATTGTGAAAAGATATCAAGAGTTCAGGATCTGATGATTTAAAAAAACAAAACTGATTTTACCAACATTCACATTGTAATCCACTGAAACACAATGATTATTTAACAGGGGAAAGAAATCACATTGCATTGCAGATCTGCATCTTCAAAAACTTAAAAAAACAACAACAACAACAACAAAAGAAAAATTAAGTCCAAATGTCTTGGAATGCCCTGTCAGGTATGAGTGGTTTTCTTACTTAAGACAACAAAACACTTCAAAGACAGTCTGGGAGAAAATACAACCATACTGCATTTGGTTGTTTTAGTCAAGACTTGTTTCTTTGCTGCCGGTGAATCAAAGAAAAAAAACAATTCGATGAACGACCATCCGATCAGGACCAATGTTCACATTATCAAGGTTACCAAATACAAATAAAGTGGCTAGATAACATTTGGTTCATTTAACTCCTGTTGACCAGAGACCGAGGAAATGGTAAAATATACTCTTTTGGTTGTTTCAGCGGTAATGCACAAATTGCCAAATTTTATTTTGAAATCTGTGATTTTATTAATTGTGTTTATTGTTAAAAAGTTGGAGGAAAGAAAACAAACAATATGCTTTAACATAGTGTGCTGAGAAGTTTGTTGCTTTGACAGCTAACGTGAAATATGGACTGTGTTGGCAGTCCATGTGCATTTTTAACGTGTTTAACATTAAAATAATATTATGATAAACTGTTATGTTTATGTTTTTTCCTTCTATGTGGCAGGCCCATATGAAAACATTCATTTTCATTCTTATCTTACTAATGCAAGGTATGAATTTACAAAAAACAAAAAACTACCTACATGTTCAGTACTGATTCCATTATTTCTGAGATCTTTTGATTGTTCTAAATGACTGACAGGCCTCCTTCTTTGCAGCATGTGGGCCACTTCTGGCCCAAACAGAGCAACCAACAGAACCTGACTCACCAGGAATACTGCAGAGGCTGATGGAGAGGGTCAGGTATTTCTGAAAAAAAAAAATGCAGTTCATTCATAAGTCTAGACTGGAACTCTTTGGAAATGATCAGTCAGTTATCAGCATTGTTAAAATATTTAGTTTGAGTTCACTGTGGCAAACAGTTTGCACATTAACATACTTGTGTGTGCATTTAATGTACTTTGTTACTTTTATCTCACAGGGCAGCCAAAGGTAAAATCCAGGAATATGGGGAACTAGCACGAGGCATAGCTGGTGCTTATTACGAAGACCACATTCAACCGGTGAAAGACAGCTATGCTGAATGGGCCTCTGATGTCAGGAGCTCAGTGTGGGAGAAGATTCAGACTGCCATTGACAGCTACACACCGTTTAACACAACTCAACTTTATTAGCCCACTCAAGATCATTATCGTGGCTTCAAATCTCACCCCTCACTGCTGAAGTTATCATATTTGTCACCGGGTTTTGCTGGTAATGCACAATGCATAAGGAACCAAGTGATTACTTAATAAATCTGCTTGCCTCTGCTGTTGATTTTTTTCATCTTTTCTTGAAACAAAGAGGACACAAACTGAATGCATTTAATATGTGATCAAACTGCAAAGACTTTGATAAAGTTAAAAAAAAAAATCTAAATTTTAAAGCTTGTTTTGCTGATTCTTAT
This sequence comes from Cichlasoma orientale, assembly GCA_034780415.1. Classification (NCBI taxonomy): domain Eukaryota; kingdom Metazoa; phylum Chordata; class Actinopteri; order Cichliformes; family Cichlidae; genus Cichlasoma; species Cichlasoma orientale. The sequence continues at coordinate 327,366 of JAVDPK010001103.1, forward strand.
GTGAACTACACGTCACATTCAGTTCTGCAAATGGAGCAATAAAACTTTGCTTTTTAAATCCCTACTTAGTGGGTCTTTACCAGAAATCAAGCATCAAATAGATGGATGTGGAAATGAGAGAAATAAGTTAGAAAAAAACCCCCCACAGATACAGAGGAGAAAACTTTTAAAGCATTACGAAAAAGAGAACTGATCACATTGCACGCCGGGTATCAGGGTGAAAGGTGAGCGCAAAAATCTTAGCACACACATTCAGTACATGTCTACACAGGTTCTCGATGACTGACCTGCTGACCATTTGACACCAGTATGAGCAGACATTATAAGGTCTGCTGTTAAGAAAGACCGACTAGCAGGAGCTAATCTAATCAACAGTATCTTTTATTATATCAGGTGCAGCCACATGAGCTGCTTGGAAAGATTTTCTGTCATATGAGATGTAAGTCCTGTGGCATACTGCAAACACAACTTCCACAGTGTCACAGCGCATCCTGCAATATGGATACAGATAAACTTACATTTTTGAAACATTACATAACATATTTCCACACAGTATTTAAAGAATGCCATGCACGTTGGACTTTGTGTAGGGGAATCTGTGTGTGTGTGTGTTTGTGTGCATGTGCATGTGCATGTGCATGCAAGCATGTGTGTGTATGCTCATCAGATGACGTTTGTTTGCAGTCCCCCCCTATATCATCCTGTCCAGATGTGCGCTCTGAGTTACAGACAACTCGGTTTCAGAGAAGACTGTCACAACTCGGATCTGTGCATCCAACGGAACAGCAGGTAATCCCTCGTCTTACCGCAGCCGCCCTTGCAGCTGCTCTTCTAATACCACTCCTGAACAGATTGAACTAAAACAACTTTTTTCATGAAATATTGAGCTAATGCAGTTTTACTTTCATTGTTAGCAATTTGATGAACTTGTTCATCATCTCCAAATGTTAAAAGGTTTTAACAATTCAAGAAGTGGAAATGTGAATTTAAGTTGTTCTTTTTCGTGTGTGTCTGTGTGTGTTTCAGAGATGAATGCGAAATACATTTTCACACTGATCTTTGTGCTGCAGGGTAAGTCAACATGTAAACCTTAAATGCTCTGTAACTGTTAGAATCAGGGAGGCTTTTGAGGCAACTGGCTCTGATGTGGATGTTTTTAATCATGCTAAAATGATCTAGCATGCTTTTACTGCATTCGGTGATTAATGGACACTTTCATGAATGACTACAACACTTATTTATATATAGTTGATATGCAAGATAAGTGCTTGTTTTTATACTGCACTGAGCTACTGTAGCAGAAACAACTGTAGCAGAAATATGCAAGAATTTATATTTCATTTTTACATTAACATGCATCAGAGATTATTAGTCTAATTTACTTGCAATTGTTCTTTTTTTTTTTTTTTTAATGGTACTAGTTCTAAAACCTCTCTCTAAAAATCTCAACTCTATTGCCTTCCAGTCTCTATGAGCCTGTGTGAGCTTCCTGAACCATCGCCAGAAATGGTTGAGTTATATAACAATCACAAATCTACGTTCATGAGGAGACTGATGAATTTTTACAACAAGGTGCATGCTGCTGCTACTCCCGTTTTGGAGAATGCAGGTAACAGTGATTTTGGACAGAATGCCAGGGAATTTGCTGAGAATCTGCAGGTCAAGCCTGAGTTCCAAGCCTTCGTGAAGGTTGCCAGGTAAGTTTCCAAGAGCCCAGCGTTTCACTGCCAGCTCAAAAGGAAAACCTTTCTGAGCTGCTAATTTTGTGTCAACTTGAAACATAACTTGCTATAACAGGCTACTAAATTTATGTTTATATTCACACTTTCTTCACAAAACATATTTTTAGGATCTATTTTAACCATGGAGATTTTTTAAAATGATCTGTCTTCCTTCTTTTGTTCAGTGGCATTGGTCAGGAAGCAGGTCCCATAGTGGACAGGGCCCGTACGGCAGCACTGGGTGTGTATGAACACTACCTGCGCCCTCACATTGGCAACACCTTGAGCAAGGGCATTGACCACGCCAAAATCTTCCTGGACGAAGTCCTGCCTGCTGAGTGAAGAAGACCAACTGGACCAAACTGCCTCTCAGCAGCCTGTGTTAGATGGTAGCTCATAGAAACTACACCAGAGAGGAGCAAAGAACAGTGCAAATACAATTCTTTGCCTCATTTAAATCAAAAAATATTTTTAAAATCATGCAGAGTTAAAACCATGACAAACATGTCAACACCACATATGCAAATTGTGCATGTACAGTATTTTGTGTTTGAAACACTAACCAGAGTTTGTGTGTGACTGTGTATGTAATGGGTGTGTGTTCAATAAAATGAAGTGAAAACTATTTGAAACATGTTTCTTCGTCAAGAGATTGAATTATTACTTCCACGGATCCTCCATGTAGATTAATTGTGTTGCATAAATGATTCTGTCATGTTATGATATGAGGAAACGGTTCAAGACTTCACTGATCGCTCTGTTATATCAGAGTCATACATTTTAATTATGAAGAAAATACATCATTTGTTATCACATAAATTAAGATAATTCAATTAAACATCATGAGTTTGTTTTATATGCACAATGGTTTACACAATGAGCTCCCCTTTGATAAAACTGGAATTATCATTAAAAGGTGGTGCTTTAAGCACATACTACAAGCTGATTATATTATTATTACTCTAAAATGAACTTTAGGTTCAGTTTGGGTCAAATAAGTCAAACTGTGTCCCCGTGCAGTTATTACTTGTATATTCCTACATGAAAACTTGGATTATTAATGTAAAAATACTCTGACAAATTCAGAGTAATTATAAACTTCTTTATTTTAATTAAATCCAACAGCATTTCATCAATTTAGTGTTTACAAGTTTTCCAGGTGAATTGTACTTTGCAAGAGCATTTGGAACATATCTGAATGTTACAATGCCTCATTTTACACATATGAATGACAAACAAATTCTCCTATTGTGTCCAACACATGACGCACAAGACAAATGGCAACAGAAATCACAGCTTATCATGTCACTGCTGCTGCCATTGATGGTGCAGCTATGCAGCAATGTTGTTTTCAGCTACAGTGCTAACCATGCAGAGTGGAGGCATCGCAGCGTTTATTCAGTTGGACTGAATCAAAAGAGAAAATTCTCTAACAGTTTGAACCCTACTGCTGCCCACAGCTGTACTCAAACTGACCTGAGTTCTTGGGTCACACGCAACATGACATGTGAGACTGGAACACATGATTGGCTTGAATGTTTACTTAGGCCTCCATCAACGTGCAGCCATTACAGGGGAAGAAAAAAATGAACTCAAAAAAATAAGAGAAAAATTTGACTCTTCAGTTTTACTTACACTTTACAATAACGCCCAACGCAAACGAGAATGTTGACAAACCCGTTTTGTTCTGTTTTGTGATTTTTTTTCTTCACAAAAATGTTTTACTTGGGCAAAAAAAGCTCCCCAAAAAACAAAAAACAAACAAACATGTGGTTGTTGTTGACAAAACTGTGTGGACTCTGAATTCTGTTCACAAAATGTTTAGTCATAGCAAGCAAGAAGCATTTTCACTTATTAACCAGAGCCACAATATTTACTTTTAATATATAACAGCCTCAAGGCTAAAAAGACAAGATTTTGTCTCCAGAACAAAATATTTTATATACAAAACAAAACATTCAACACAACATGAACAAACATGAAATGCTACACGTGCATTTTCATTTAAAATCAAACCACGTAAAAGAGGGGACACGATATTTTTCAAATATAATTTTTCCATTTCTGAATGGAAACTTACTGATGTATCAAAGCTTTCTGAGGAGACAGAGACGTGGAAGGATTTTCTCTGTCTTCCCCAAACCCTAAATAACAATGACATGGATAGGCTCTTTTAATGCAGCACCATTAATGTGAGTGGCCTAACTGTTTCATAACCAGAATCAGTGTGGGTGACGTGTTCAGCACACTCTAGACTTTGGACCATTTTAAAAGGACTTAGGACTTGCAGTGTGTCATGACTGCATGAGCCTTATTATACACGTAGCAAGTGCCTCCTTATGTAGGCTGGAAACAGGACAAGGGGCAAGAGTGTGCTGATACTGACCTAATCAATGGAAAATAATTGATTGGGCCACATTTAAGGGCCATTTTCTTCTAGAATGTCCTTTTTACTTTTTTACCTGTTAAGTCAAGTCTGACCACAGCTTGCCTGTGGTAACCACTGAAGCCCCTTTTCATGCTTTATTCACCATCCTTGTGTTTCCATTGTCCCAATATCTGCTTTATCAAGACACAATGATTAACTACTCCAAAAACATACAGCTGACAGCAGCCCGGGTTTATCTCCCACAGAGTGCACTTTGGCTCTGAGAGCAACAAGTCAACACTTTTACACTTCTATATAAACAGGGTGGGCCAGCACTGCCTCTTACTCCATTTTTTTTTTTCACAGTCACTTCTGGAGAGGAATACGGTGAGTACTGACAATTTTGATTGATTTACTGAACAGATTTAAAATTCATGCATGCTGTTTTACTGTATGTGAGAAAGGCTGAAAGATGAAACCTTTTGGGAGATAGAAGATGTAGGTTTAACGGAATTGCAAAAAAAAGAAAAACCTTCTGGCTTTTTATGCTAGACGTGCACTAAAAATATATATACATACAGTAGAGTCCAAACTTTTGACTGGTGCTGTACACAGTTAATATAACAAAAATGTCTGCTGGATGAGTGGGTAAATCTTGGACAATGTCTCACCCTAGTGGACGGAAAGAAACAGGCTTTAAATGTCTTTTTTTCTTTCTCTCTCTGTGTTCACAGATCCAAGAAAGCATGAATAAGCTGCTGGTCATTACTGTGCTTGTTGCAGTTTTTGCACTCAGTAAGTCTATTCTCAGAGAATAAAACCAGCAACAGAAAATTAATTCACTGGAATATACTAAGAGATCGTTTAATGAGTCTGTGATAATAAAACTGTAAGTTTTTAAACTGTCTTTGCTAGTTAAGTCAGACTAATCATGAGCACAATATTCAGTTCAAGAAAATGCATGCACACCAAATGACTCGATATGTGAGAAACACTTGCCCTCTAACTCCTGTGGCCCGTTTTTGCATAGGTGCTGAAAGCTTCCGTGTGCCGAGGCAGGTTGATGAGGAGGAGCAGGGGACCATAACAAAAATCACAGATACTGTCAAGTCCTACTATGCAGGTGCGGTCAACACTGCCAGTGAATACCTGGAACAAATCAAAGGCCTGAAGCTGGAGGAGAAGGCAAAGTAAGAGATTTTGAATGCAGTCATTATTGGAGAGTAAAGAAATATGATTTTGTAATCTAAAACATTTTTTCTTTCTGTGTTTTTAACCACAGGAATCTTTACAGTGAAACTTCCAATATCGTGAGCACCTATTTTGGCATCGCACAGGACCAGCTTTACCACATTTTTCACCACTAGTAGTGAAAAAAAGTTTTCCAATGACCTCAGCAACCTTTTCTGACAACGTAAGAACTTTCAAGCCCCACAAGTGAGACCCAGACATCATTTTACATTCTGAACATGGCAATATCTCCCCATACACAAGTCTCAAACCCTCAAACAGCATTTTCAAAATGAATGGACAAGGTGCTTTTTGTAGCGCTTTCTCAACCCACTGCACTGGTGGTAAATAATGATAACCACCCAATGGGGACTTAAGTCCTTTGAAAAACAACTAAGAGCTTGCAAAGAAGAAATGGACACAAGGCTCTCGTAAGCAGAAGTAAAGGAGCATATTTTCATGAAAATAATGCAAATGATTTTAAGATCTGCTACCACCTACTGATCCGTTTCTTTCCTCACAGTGCCATGGCATGTCTGAATAAATTTGAATGTTTGTTGTATCTTGAAATAAAATATTTATAATAAAAACATAAACAGGTGTCTGTGGTTGATAAATGGTAATTTTTTAAAAGTGTTTGATACAGTAAATTCTGCCCATTTTGCCCCTGTCTGTTTGCATAAGATCAGTGTCATCTTTCAACTCAGTGATGCAAAGGATTGCGATTTTGTCTGAATGAATCTGCAATGAGGCACAAGACTTTTATTGGCTCGGGCAGCACCAGAACAGAGGCTTCTGTTGTAATTAATAATGGATGAAAAGAAGAAACATGCAAAATGTGAGCTGTGGGAAATTGACAGAGATGAATAAACAACAAAGACTCTGAAGTTTGTTTTATGGGTACTGACAATCAGTGAAGCAAAAGCAAGTGATTTTTAATTAATGCACAAATCTACAACATGTGGCCTCCTCTGAAGCTACTACCAATACAAACAAACCAGATAAATTTGCTTTAAAGCACTGTCTTGTATAGTTGTTGCAAAAGATACAAACGGCATCAGAGAACCACAAAATAAACCCATTTGTATGTGTTTTAAGGACTACAGTGTTCTAACACTACGACTGCTGGTAGTTCTACAATTAATGTAATCGCTGGAAACAAACAGACAAATATTCCTTTAAAAAAAAGTGGCAGTTTCAGATCCTGACTTTTGTAGCTCTGTCCAGAATGGATGAGTTTGACAGGAACTGCATTCTCCAGTGTTTTCTCCTCCCTTCATCCATTTTTTTTAAAAAACTTTCTTGTCCAATTCAGGGTCACGGGAGGGCTGGAGCCCATCACAGCTGTCATAAGGCAAAGACAGGTTACAGCCTGGACACCTTGCCAGTCTCTTGCAGGGTTAACACGTAGACATAGACAACCGTTCCTAGCTACAGCCAATTCAGAATCTCCAAATTATTTATTTATTTATTAAAGCCTGTCATATCTGGCAGCTTCTGCAATCAGAATCAGGATCTGAATGCACTGTTGTGCCAAACATATTTGCTCTTACAAGAAGAGCTGTATAAATTCTCTATAGGCTCCTCTTGTTAAAGTTTTTCTTTTCCTTTTATTTATTTATTCATTTCTATTATTAATTTCACAAGTGCATGTGTAGTATGATATTGCCAGGTTGGACAGGCAGGAAGAAAGAAGCAAGATTTTTTTTTTCTACAAAGCTTTGCCCATTTATCTATGATACTAATGTCTTTTAAAGGGTGCACTTAGCATGGCCTAACTTTAAAAAATGGCTTTAATATAACCCGCCGAGCCAAAAGAGCCTGTGTGCTGCAGGTTTTGTACATTATGAAAGATATTAACTTGACCAAAAGACACAAAAACTGTAACTAGAATCTGTTATGTCTGTATATAATTCATGATAAATAACAGACAAGAGTCTTTTTTTGTTCTCAGGAAAGCAACAAAGTGTCACAGGAAGCAAAGCATGTCACCCTAAATGAACTGATAACATTATTACAAAGGCTATGGTTGAGCGGGAAGTGATGCTGTGTAGTAATAAAGCAGCCTGCTCCTTTCACTGACCTCTACAAAGATTGCAGGTATAAAAAAACAAAAAAAACAAAGACTGATCAAAGTGACTCTACATACTATTGGAACTACAGAAGAACACTACAAAAAAAAATACATACAGCATGAATCTTTTCCTTGGGTTCATTATGTTTGGGCTCACAGGTAGATATTTACAATATTCTGTCTACAATAAAATACATAAATATTAGAAGGGACATTTGTAGTTTCTCTTTGATTTTTTCGGAGGGTCACAGGAGCTTCTCCCCTGAAGGACAGCAAGGCCGTGCCAGCCTAACTCTGGACCCTGGCGTGTCTATCTGCATGGTGGAGGAATATCCTGCAGCGGAGCTCTCATTGATGAATGGTGGATAGTAACCTCGTTGAGTGTGTACCCAAGTATGTATTAGTGAATGATTGTGCCAATTAAAACCTTAGTTCAGATATCGAATTAAAAGCATAATTTTTGGTTTACTGGTCTGATGTGTTAAGAAATTGATGTCACTAATCACTAATGTGGAAATGGAATTGAATTCATTTAGTAGCATTCCCAAAAATATCAGCAAAAAAAAAATTTGCATTTGATGACTTAGGAAAATAATTTTAAGAACACGTGCAATCTGTCTGTGTCACATGAGTCATTGTATTCAGCTTTGTCATTTCGCTGTTGGGTAGTAAGTGTTAGAAAGACTCAATAATGCTGACGGAACTGCTGCAAATCCCGGTTGGGATTTTGCTTAATTAAATCACATTCATCAGCCTGCTGTTCATGTCTGATTAGAGCTTGCAGTTCTTCAGTCATGGGCCTATTTCTTCTGTCCTTTGCAGCTCTTACCAGACCATTGCATCTCTTGGAGAACATGACTTAAGTGTGGAGGAAGGCACAGAGCAGCACATTTATGTTGCTGATGCGATCATCAGCATTCACCTCTCCACAGCTTCACTATGGTGCGTCTAGCACAATAATGAGGCTGTCTGGCCCAGCCGCTGCCCAGTGCCTGGGGAGACTTGCTATGTCAGTGGCTGGGACTCCACCATCCCAAATCAGTGTAAGTGGATTTAAAGGCAATACTGTCACTTTTACCCCTCATTAACTTGTCACCACACAAGAATTTGGTATACCTGCAGATAAGCCGCTGTTTTATTAATCTGGTGCTCAAATACGCTTTTTAGCTAATTGTCCCTGGAGTTTCTTTTTTAAACAATTTGGCGGGATAAGCTTTTATATACTTTTTTGCTGAGAGTGAGATAAGAACTCTTGATTAGATAAACAAGACATAATAATAAAATCTGTGATCATGTTTCTCTGTGCCCAGACTTTACAGGGTAAATCAGCTGCTTGCTGTAGTTTTAGGGGGAAAAAATCTAAATCTTTTTTATTTATGAGTCTGTCACTTGCAAAAAAAAAAAAAATAATAAAAAGAAAGAAAAAAAAGAGGTGCATAGAAACTACACTGTACTAGTCCCCACTGGCTTATTCAGTGTGCACATCTGTCCAATGTTTTTGAAACACAAGTATGCTCTGAATCCTGAACTGTGAATGTATTATCAGTGCCACTGCTTTGTTTCATCCCACCATCCTCAAACTATTGATGTGCAACAGATTAATGCTCTCTGCAGTTGTATATTATCACTTACAGTTTCAGTTGGTTATTTAAAAAAAAAAAAAAACACACACATAATGTTTCTTAAAGGGCCAAAGTTTGTTAGCCTAAATTGTAGCAAAGAAAAACTGCCATAAGCACACAGGGCAAGCTACGAGAACACTGGAGAGCTCTCAGCTGCTGGTGTCTTTGATTTCAAAGGAAAGGTTCACTATTTTTTCCTGCTTGTCTGGAGATCACAAAAGCCATCTGTTAGCACACTTAAACTTGTTATTTCTTATCTGTCTAATTCATATAAAAAGTAAAAACAATGATTTATGGTTTTACAAGGGGTAGAGTGAGACTTTTTCATAAGCAAAGTGATGTCACTGTAACTCAGTGGGACTCTCTGTACTCCCTAATTTCTCTTCTACTTATGTTTTCTAAATCTATCTTCAAGTTAAGAGAGCAAGTAGCACCAGTCTGTTCGCAGCAGAAAGCACATACCAGAAATGTAGGCTTAATCTGGAGAGATACAGAATTCAACAGGGATATTTTTGGGGATATGTTGTATTCATCAGCAGGTGGAAATGTATGTGTTATGAAGCTCATTAATATTCTGGTCACTGCTGCTTTAACAAGGCATGAACATTCTATTTTAATCATGGCTTTCTTTAATCAGGAGAGTTTATAATTGCCTGCCAAAATGCCCAGTCAGTGATCAGGACTAATTAAAAGAGGTAGACCTTGAAAATAGTATTTACTCAAGGTTTAGACCCTATGCTCCTGTGCGAGAAGTGGCAATGCATAAAAATAGGACGCAATCCATAGACTTTCTAAATAGAATGAAGGAAGATTTTGCCAAAAAGAGTAACAATTTGACAAGTGATGGTAAAGATTCACCCTGTTAGAAATCCAGATGCATGATTTGATGCACTGAGTCTGAATGACTCACTAATAGCCTTCATCCTTTCTCTGAAACAGATGGGCCTACTCACCACCTGAAGTGCATAACTGTACCTGTTCTGGATGATCAGACTTGCATGAACTCCAGTTTGCCTGAGTTTGTGTACTGGAGCCCATTCATGGCCTGTGCTGGTCAAGCAAACACAAACAACTGCTTGGTGAGCATGAGCACCAAGAGCACCAAGAACCTGCCAATCAAACTATATTAAAGAGATGCTCATTCCCTTCTGTGGTGCCACTTACTCTAATTTGTCATTTGCATCTCTTTCCTGTTCCCTTTCACTATCATAGCATTTTAGTTTCATTATAATTCACTTATTTGCATGAATTTCCTGTAAAAAGCTACAACAGATCCCTGTGTCCTCTCCCCAGAAGGGCATGGGCAGTGTGATGGTGTATGACCACCAGCTGCAGGGTGTGCAAGGGTACAACCAAGGCTGCAGCAACCCAGCTGACCCCACCGTCTACACCAAGCTGTGCCTGTACACTGATTGGATCAAGCGTGTGATGGATGGCTACACACCAACTCTGCCAACTGAAACCACTCCGGGGATGATGGCATGAATGGGGAATCAGAGCAACACATTTATCTGCAGATAAAAGCACAATTATAAATACTGCTTCTGCTCTCTAGGGCTGGATCAGTGACTAAACCAGTCCAAAGGCTGCCCTTTTCCACAGCTAGCTGTAACTAAGTAGCTAATATTTGGTTCACTAAAGCATAATCATCATGTAATAGCAACAGTAAACTGGTCCTGTGATTTGTACAAATGATAGTGACTGTTTGTTTTGTTCCATGACCGTAACATCAACCCAAAATAGAAGTCATGTTAACATTGTGAAAAACAAGAAACAGAGTCAGTATCATAAATTTAAAGCTTAAAGCTGTGCTATTCAATACTTATATCAATAACAGATCTAGGCAAATGACAGATCTAATTCTGTGACATATAATATGAAAGAGATTGCCCATAGTGTGGAACTTAAAGAGAATCATAACCCAGTTCTAATTCCCCAGATCAAATCAACATTTTATCTTCTTTGAACTCTAATTTTATTTATGTGCTTTTACAGTCCATAACATCGGAGTCACTTTCCCATTAGTGTAGTTTTAAACTGCAGCACACAGTATTTTTTGATCTGATAAACTCACAGTGCGCTACCTGGTCTGTATTAAACTGCAGGCAGACAAACCGACTGGTGATTATAGGTGGAACATTTAGCAGCTAAAGAGCCATACAGTATATATTTCCTCCAGAGCTAAAAGAGGAGGAAATGTTAAAATTACATTTGTCAGGTGGTTGGGGATGTGATTATACATGCGTTATAATGTCCTTCCATTTGCTGGCTGTGTAACGGTCCGTATTACACAGTTAGTCATAATAATAATAATAATACTGTATGCCACTGTTATATCTCTGGATCTGCATTGTCGACTGACCAAAAATATGATTTTATGCAAGTTTATTGACTTAAAATTCATTGATTAGTAATTGCTAAGTGATTGGTCCAGAAATATAAGGTAGTTTAGTTGTCAGTGGTGTTTTTTAAACTGAAATGTTATTGGGAAATGAAACTGTATATTTGGTTTAATAAACTTTGTTATTATATTTATTGCAATTAAATCAAGTCATCTTTACTATGTCTGGAAATGAAGCGTTCATCACATCATGCAACTGCTGGTAAAGGATAGGCAATAATAACATGAAGCACCACTAGATGGGGGTAAAGCACAGTAAAAAAAACCCGCACATGGCGGGAGAGAGAGAGAGAGAGAGAGAGAGAGAGAGAGAGAGAGAGAGAGAGAGAGAGAGAGAGAGAGAGAGAGAGAGA
>JAVDPK010001103.1:378333-389332 GCA_034780415.1 Cichlasoma orientale
CCCCCCCCCCCCCCCCCCCCCCCCCCCCCCCCCCCCCCCCCCCCCCCGCGCGCGACAGAGAGCAAGAGGGTGAGAAAAACTGTATAATGAAGAGTGAAAAAAATATGAAATAATGAGAAGAGAAATTGAGACAGAGAGAAACTAGAAGATCGGTTTCTCTATCAGGCCCAGGGAAGCGTGACCCTGACTGCCCATTTTGGGCAGGCCCAGAGGCTAGTGCACAACGTTAGCTGAATGTTCTAACAAACGTCTGCCACAGCAGGACCCGGCTGTCAAATTAAATTCTCTCTCAGAAGATGTGTCCCCGCGATGTGCCTGGATTTCCATGGAGGAAAAGTGCTCTTTCTATGATTGTTGTGAACAGTCTAACGCAGCTTTTGGTATCCGCTTCTCTCTCACCCCGAAGTCATGAATCCAATGGGTCCCAAATGGCACCCAATCTCGTCTCGCAAACTAGCAGCTGCAAAAGACTCTTTCCGCAGTCATTATGTGCTTTTTGGAGAAGAATTCAATTTTGTGGAAATGTGCAGAAATATGCCCGATCTGCATCCGCAACTAGTTTAAAAACAGTAAATGCGGTGCAGAGTCGAGGAGGTTCCCAGGAAATGTTTTGAAGAATTAACGAGAGGAGCAGCTCAGCAGTTAATAAGATTTCTGCTAACACAATCTCACGTCTGTCAGTTTTTGCATGCGCACATTTACACAGGCAGTGCCCATGATTTTCATTCACATGGTACCCGTCTATCTTCTCTCTGGCATGCACTTGCACAAGCGTTGGCAGCACAACACATATTTTAAATATTTGTTTGTCTGGATTGAGTTGCAAATGCAGGCAGTAAGGCAAAAAACAAAAAAAAAAAAAGGAGGTAAGAAAAACAACACAAAAAAGTATGACCACAAACTGTGTAACAGGGCACGAGTACTTGATGAGAAACAATAATATTAACAGACAACAGACTGGAGTAGATACAAGTATGAAAGAAAAAAATATGGGCATGTTGGAATTTGTTCAAAGGGAAGGCAAAGGACATCAGACTGAGACAAGGAGGCCACTGTGTGAAACAGACACATTTGGCATGCAGCAGTCTGAAACTATAGTTCCCTAACCTCTGCGACCCTGGCTGCACAATATATATTCTACACTCACAGGTACCCACATAAACACAGCACACTGTGTTGGGTGTTATGAACAAGTCTGGCAAATGTGGACATGGACAGTAAGTTAAGTCAGTCCTGTTCAACGCACTGGAAGACTGCTGAATCTTTACAACTCTACAGCGCTCACCAATATTCAACTGAAGCGCAAGATAATCACACTGAAGCTCTGCAAAGACTGCAAGTCCCTGAAGAAAAAACAAAGCAGTTTGCAGATTTATATATTTGACAGACCAAATGTTTCATAGTAGGGCGCGCAGTTTTCATGTATAATAAAGGATATTATTGCCCATATTTGGGTAAACTTACTTTAAACCATATAAAGCGGGGTTTGTTTCTTATTTAAATATAACAGGACTAAAACGTTTGGCTGCGGTGGAAGAAATAATTTAAAAAAAAATAGCTGTAGCTCAAACTAAAAATACTCCATTGCAAGTTAAATTCTGGCAGTATTTTCAGAAAAATTGGCTTAAAAATATGAGAAGCAGAACTATGCAAATGGAACCACAACAAAAGTCCAGCAATTATACCAGCTAAAGCAACTGCAGCAATCTCATTCACCATTTTCAGAAATTTCCTTCTGAGAAACTGTAATTCAGTTTAACATTAATGTGTGTTAATGTAGTCAAGAAATCCATTTCCCTCAAAAATGATTCATCTGCTTCATGCAAAAATCAACAAGTCTTCTCTCAAAATCAATTGTTTCTCTGGATTATGTATTCATTTCTTTTCAAGAGGGGAATAGACTTGTAGCAAGCCTGAGATCTTTTTTAAGAAGAGGTGAAGCGTGGCACAATGGCACATCCAAAAGCTGTGAGCTTTCAGCCCTGATAAGGAAGGGGCATCGATGGGGGAAGGGCTAATGGGGTGCTAATGGTACTGAGGGATAAAGGGTAGAGGAGGAAAGAGGATAGCAGAAGGGGAACACAGGCAAACAATAGGAAAAGTTGAAAGAGGAAGATCATTAGAGCGATAAAGTGGGACTCAGGAGAATTGTTAAGATTGTTCGAGGGAGTGGGAGAAAGGCGGGATGATTGAGAGAAAATAAAGTCAGAAATGAAGGTGAGACGCCAGAAAAGGGCTTTATTTAAAAGCCTCTCCTCTTAAATTCTTTTAAGCGCTGTGATTATAACTGATAACTTTTGTTTCTGTTATGCAATCTGAATATTTAATTAGCATTTATAATCTTTAACAGTTGACTACAGTTGGGAGATTTCTGTCTATAATCTTTATCGCCATAAACCTGAAGAAAACCAAAACTGTTTTCATTCTGGTGCTCGTGTTCAAGGTAAAACCAACGGGACACAGCATGCAGCAAAAGGTCAAAATTCAAATGCTAGCTCAACCAATCAGAAGTCTCAGGTGTCATCTTATGCATGCGGTAATTCTTGCAAACATTTCCACAGTGAGATATTATAAAAAAATAAATAAAAGAACTGTCACAGAGCTGTGTGTGTGAGAGGCATGGGGTTTTAGATACTGGCCCTGAGAAGCTTATGGAAGCTGCACTGTTGGTTGAGTTCTTACATGGTTTGGTCACTTTTTGACATCTCTGCTTGGCATTTCTTTGGAGACTCTTCCCTCCCTCCTACACATAGAAAGATAGTAAGAGAGATAGCGGGATGATGAAGCGCAGGGCTCCAAACACGCACACGCTTCCTCCTATCTCAGTCTGTCACTGTGTCAACTATCTCCACAGCCGTTCAGTGTCACACTGGTGTCTAGCTGTCTCCCTATGTCACTCTTTTGTTCTGGGCTGAAGAAAGCACAGGCCCGCAGCATCAAAGTATGAATGACTTGAAAGCTCTGATCTCAATGTGCGCGCACACAAGCATGGGCACAGCTTAGAAAATAATATGGCCTGCATACACACATGTACAGAGAGCACACTGCAATTCAGTGATTTCGGCTGGCTTTGTAGACAGCATCTGTTCTACACCCCGTCATCTTCCCTTTGCACCCCACCCTCTGTGACAGGTGGAAGGGATTCAGACTCAAAAGCTAAGGAGACACACACTAAACTCCACTGACACATGGCTAGTGTTTCGCCTACACAAACACACACTCATATATATACACACCTGCTGTGGTGCAGAGCTACAGTGCCCCATGGTGCCAGGCAGGCTGAGCGGCACGTCGCATGTTTATACCACCTGCTCTCAAGCCAAACACAGGATGAGGGATTAGACCTGACAGCACGCAGATGAACAGCAGCATACAGTAGACAGATGTAGGTCTATATACCACCCTTAAACTACCCAGGAAGTCAGCCGGGTCAAACTAATTCTTTCTTCCATACGCACACACAACAAAACAGCAAAGCCATTCATCAATCAACTGCTCATGCACACTGGGAGATAAGTTTGTGTCCAGTCTTCTTGTAGCCGAGGAGTTTTCTTACGCACAGATTTGTAATGCACAGAGCAGCAGCTCGGCTCTCTACCGCAACAACACTGACCTTTTGGCCTCGGACTAATTTCTATAAACACACTCTTGCAGACGAGGCCTGACCCTCACCACATAACATCAACACACTCTTCACCCAACCTGTTGTGCTATTCTAACCACTGGAACTTATAGTAAGATTTAAAATTAATAACATTAAAACTTTAAGATGTACACACAGAAAATTAAAGAAGATCCCAGAGTTTTGATTGTTTGGTTGGTTCCAAAAAGAAAAAGAATTCCTACAAAGCCTGAATGAGACTGTGATTTTTAGCTCGACAAAAACGAATAAATCGGGGTCCTTTATGAGAATAAGCATTGCTGGCTGCAGTAGGAAAGGGCTGTTATCTCGGCTGAGCCAGCAGCAGCTGGGTCAACTTTCCCAAGAAAACTTACTATGCAGGAGACTGGAAATTCGGGGAAAATGTCTGAGAAATGTCTTGTCAACTGAGGAAAACATGCCACAGGGCATGGAGCTGTGGGCTGACAATGTGTGTATACATGTATATGTGTAGGAGCTCTCCTGATAGCTGTTCTATTCTGGAGAGACTTGTGCAGAAGATTCATTTCTTAGTTATCGGCTGTTTCCAACCCCGCGGAGGTGAGAGGCAGGTCTGCATCCATTCTCAGCGTGATCAAACCGAGCTGCCAAAGAATTGGGAGCGTGAGTAGGTGCAGCCACCTCCACACACATACACAAGGCTCCCAAATCCACTTGGATGTGCATTTGTTAAAGTGGTAATTGTTCCACTGCAGTAATTGCCATAGTGAAGCCTGCTGATAATGACACTGCACACAATGAAAAATTGTTGCACAAACAAGTTGACTGACGGCAGCTGAAATTGTTTGGGGGGGTGTGTGTGTGTGTGTGTGCAGGGAGAAGCATATCACCGAACGTGGCTGCAGGAAGTACACACACATGAACAAGCACACACACGCACTGAGGAACAGTAACAAGTGAATAAACACAAGATATCCTCGGGTGGATTCCATACATTTCTCTCTACTACTCAAGGACATGTTGATCCTCTTCCCTCTTCTAAATTGCAGGGTAGAACAAAAAGCGGGATCATGAAAGGGGGAGGAAGCAATGATGGGTTCAGGTGTTCAGGAACAGCTGGTTTTCAAATAAAAACAGGAGGGCGGGGGCGGATAGAGGACAGCGAGACAGGGAGATGGAGGGGATGACAGAGATAGGTGTATGTAATGATTAATATTTCCTGAGAAAAGCACTGAGTAATTGATGGACACTGCTTATTGTGCTTGACAATATATATATATATAAAAAAAAGATGAGAAAACCACACTGTCAGTTGGATGGGGCTGCACACAAGGCTGTGTGTGTGGTGGACTGTATACACAGATACAGTGGATGATAGACTGGCAAACACAGCAGGCTTACTGTCCACAGATCAACAACACGCTATCTTTCAAACACAGGGCCAACTATAAGCACACCAACACACACAGCAGGCTGCGCACATGTGCTCAGCTGTGAGAGCACACAAAGCTGTTTTTTCTCCTTCAAACCTGGACATAATTGAGATAAAATACATCTTTATACTCAAAAAGAGGCCATAGATGTGTACCGCGCTATTACCGTGACTAACGACCCACGCACTCTTCATTTGGTTGTGCTTGTAATTTCTGTTGCCCCGAGCCTAGCTGAGACATGAAATGAGATTAAAACATGAGAATTAAAATGCAGATGTGATGATTTTCAGTTACTCGCCTGCATATTACATCCTGAAGCTGTTATAATAAACATTTGAAAAGTTTTGTATAGCGTTCTAGTTTAATTACTTCAGGGAAAACTTGTAGTTACAGAAAATTAACACTAAAAACTAATAAACCCAATTCAAATTTAATAGGATACTGACATTTAACTATTTGTATTACGGCACCTGTGGATAAGGATTTTGTATTTATTATGGAAATAACTGCATGCTTTAATACCTGCAAAATCACCTCAGACGCTACCAACTCAAAGTACATGTATCATAATAGCTATTGTGTAGGCTTTGGCACCCTCTGCAGGGCTTTAGTGGCACTGCAGACTCACGCATGTGATCAATGATGCTACCCCTCAATCCCTTCGTGATTTTTATGCAACATGCAAATGCACAAATGTATTTTTTAAACATGAAAATACACACCATTTATATACATTTAGATAACAGCTTTAGACTGAGACAAACCAAAACAATTTGCTCTCAATATTATAAAAAACATACACAAATTTGCATTTAAATCAAACACCACACATGCTTCATGTGTGGTGTTTGATCTCAAGGTCTGTCTTTTCAAATATCACTGCTGGAATGTGATATGAAATATAGATGCCAGATATTTTCCCATTCCAATAAATTGTCAAGTATTCTTAATATTTTATTTGCTTTAATCTCTAGATGGCACTGTGGCCCTGAATGAGGCTGCTAAACCATGACATCATTCTTTACAACCAAAATGTTAACTAGGTTGCTTATGGAAATGTAATCATCTGCCTTTGTTAAGGGAACAATTTCCATTGGTTGTCATGATACCAGTGATCAATCTGTACAAAGCACATCTGATACATGAACAAAGTGGAAAGAACAAAAGATTAATATGGATGGGGAAAGGGGTACTATGACAGTGGAGAGTGTCTGGCCAGTGATGAGAAGCTGTATTGGCTTAGTGATGGATCAGCTCCCCGGAAGCCTTTTCAAACTGCCTGATGAAACAGCACCCAGTCGTCAAGCTTTTGGTAGCAAGAGGATATGAGGATCTGAACAGA
The DNA here is from genome assembly GCA_034780415.1 of Cichlasoma orientale. Lineage (NCBI taxonomy): Eukaryota > Metazoa > Chordata > Actinopteri > Cichliformes > Cichlidae > Cichlasoma > Cichlasoma orientale. The sequence continues at coordinate 384,710 of JAVDPK010001103.1, forward strand.
GACCATGACCAACAGTCATTCACTGCCCTTTAGACAAAATGACATTTAGACCACAGTGCCAGACATCAGCTAGGGATGAATTACTGCAAAGTCTTGCCTTCTTATAGGAAGCTCAGTTCATGATATTCAGGGAAATGCGCTTATCAATTCATCTATAAAACTCATTCCAATTAATTTGCCTCAAGACACTGATTGCATTAATGTGAATGGGTTCGAAGTAATTGTTCATGCAAGTCAAAAATCACAAGAGACACAACATATGACTTTCTCCAAAAAAGATTTATTAAACAGATTTCTTGTTTGCAGCTGCAACCTGTGGAGAAAAAACAAACATACATGAGATGTATCCAGGAATTGTGTCTTGCATCAAATAAAAATAAACCCTTTAAAAATAACAATAATAAATGTCTTCAAATCTAAACAATTATTAGCAGTGTTAGTGGGGGGTATTTAATCATTTCATTATGCTGCCATGGATCGTGAAAATTATCTCAACTATTTAAACTAATTTTATTCTACAACAATCAAATGAAAATTCACATCTGTTTATTTAATTCATTTACCATTATTTTTAAATGTGTTTTAATAGTCAGTCTGCAACATGAGAGAGCAAGATGCTATCAAAAATGTAATTTCACAGGGACTTGAGAGCAAACACAGCTTGGAAGAGAAACTGTTCTTGTTGCTGCCAAAAGAACACCATGAATAGTCTGATAATACATGGCAGAAACCTCACTTGCCAGGGAAAAGCCTCTCTCATAAAAAGTCATCAGAAAGTACAACACACAAGAGATTCAAGAGGAGGTAGGGGAGCCACACCAACAAGCTTCCTGCCAGCTTTGTGCAGCAGGCAGAGCCCAGCCCAGGTCTGCTCATCTGCATACTGCTCATTAGCATGGGTAAACAAGGAGAAAACTGGTGCCATACGGCGGACTTGCCAAGCATGAAATTCCCTCCTCATGTTTACCCCTTTTACCCTTGGATTATCGCAACATTGCTGACTCTCTCCTGATTTTTGACAAGGCCCAAGTGTGATTTGTTTTTTAGTGAAGGCTAACAAACAATTCCAGAAGTGTGCCACACAAGACGCATAACTCAGCTGGCTGGCAGGGGAAAAAAATTTGCCCAAGGACAAGAGCTTTAAAAAAAACCCTTGCATGCCAAAGTGATGGGGGCAATGTACTCCCACAACAGACAAGGTGTTGCATCAAAGCAGAGGAGGACATTTCTGTGATGATCACAGACGCTTAAGGCACCACCCCGAGTCTGTCAGAACGTCACATAAAATGACAGAGTGCATCATACAAAATCAGTCACAGAAAACAACCTTTGCCTGGCCAGCATGAGGTCGTGATGACATTTATTTAACAGCTGGGGAGCCTGATAGCGGACCGTTTCATTTATACCAGTTACACCCAGCTGGAACTAGGGCCACATGGTATATCAGAGTGACATGTTAGATACCATAAGATTTAAGGAAACGGAACAGGCTTAATATAGAAAAAGTTTGGCGTGTAACTGCTTACCATCAAACTGCATTCGTTAAACAGCTGATTTCAGTAACTACAGATCACTTTCAGGTGTACTACAGTGGTTGCAGGTTTTCACATTTGCAGTAGACAGTAACTTCCCACAAGAGACGACAAAGTTCTCTTGAAAGAGTAGGCTCACTCAGCATACCATAGTCAGACTTGCGCAGTGTTAACATCTTATTGCGCACAGTTAAGTTAAATTTACCTCAAGAAACAGTGCAGAACAGTGCTTCTACAAATAGCTGCTCCTTTATTCACAAGCTACACCACAGCAGATAGTTCTGCATATAGCTGCCCTTCCTGACTCAACCCCCAAGGGATGCGTCTCCTCCTGGTCTTGAACGGGGGATCTTTTGCATGTTAGGCTAAAGATCCTCTACAAATAAATAGTACACTTAAACATACTATATCAATTTAGATGCTTTCATTTGGTTTACTATGTGGAAACATACTGAATCATCGAACACTGCAAGCTGCATACTTGCATATGACAACTGCAGCATCTGAACATGATTACTGTGCTAGCAAGCTGCCATTTAGGAATATTCAACTTGCAGAGCACCTGACTATATTTAAGACATAGCTAAATTCTAGATGGAGGACAATTTAGTATGCATACAGAACAGCACGACACATACTAATGCCTCAAAAAAAGAAATAAAAAAATCTTATTTGACCACTGATCCTATTGCAACACATGCAACCAAGCTGAACAAAATACAGCGAGGAGGTGGCAGAGAAAGTAGCCATGGTCACGACAGCATGTCATGTTAAAACATTACAATTACAATAATTTGTGTACCGATTAGAGAGATACAGTGCAGATAGTATCTGAAGTCATTAGATGGGTCTATCTGATCTGTGTGTTTGGTCTAATTTATTCTTATATTAAAAAAGGGGGGAGGGAGATTCAGGTCAAGGGTAATAACCCTTTAGTTGTAGGGAAGTGTATGAAGACTTCTGAGTAAACTTCAGGTAGTTTTGTGGTTTCTAAACACAAAGAAATTAGTTTCTTACCTGGCCAGCAATTCTGTCCAGGTCTCTGGTTCCCTGGGGGGTCAGTCTGCGACCACTGAAATATATTAAAAAAAGAGCAAAAATTAGGTAAAACTATAGAATACTTTCACCTACCTAAATTGGGTAAAAAGATTAAATAAAAACACAAAAATGCTTAAGTCTTCAATAATGACTTCTTTATGCCACACTGACGACAGCAATACAGTCAGGAGAAGCCACTGAACAATTTTCCATCCATACAACTTCATTTTCTTGCTTACTTCTAACCCAAGCCAATCAACTAGCCCTCTATTTACAGAGTGATTGCATCTTTACTGCCATCTCTAAGAAAGATTTTACCCTATGCATTTAGAGATTTCAGTTATCCACCGTCACATACGTGGGTCTGTTTCACATCAGGAAAAGTGACAAAAACTGAGGACTATTACTAAGTTTTGCAAGAATGAGTAACAGCAGGTGTAGACACACTGGCGTAGGTGTGTACCACTCTGTCCACAGTACCCATAAAACAAAACAATTGAAGGGGGGGAAAACAAGAAAATCAATTCAAGACAATAATGTGGCTCTTCCTTAAGCTGACAGAGTGTCAAAATATTAATTTCTGTCAGTTAACTGGTGTCTCACTGTCTTATCAGCAACGGAAATCTGTGCAAGTGTATGCTACTTACAGCACTTAAGCTTCATACTTCATTATTGCAGCCAATTGCTCATTCTGTCTGCTGATGTCCACTAACATTGGTATACAGAGGGTGTCTACAGGTATAAGCAAGTTAATATCTTTTCAACATTCCTTTAGATTAAATTTAAGATCAAACTTGGAAATATCCATAGTGAATTACACTGCACATGGGCAGTTCAAGCTAAAACTATTTGTTATAAACTATGAACCATTTCTCTAGTCCTCAAGGAACAGTGACGTGACTAATGATGAGTCCAAGATGCAGCAAAGCTTAATTTTGGACAGTTTAAAACTTTGTAATGCACTTAAGAAATGTACGTTAAATACATTTGAAATATTTTAAAGGATATCTAGATATTTAGGTAGTGGTGAAGGGGTAGGAGTTATTAAATAAGGCAGTTGTCTTAAGATTGATAGATCAAATGGTAGGTCGACATGCTCTCATCTACCCAAATTCTCTCTGGCTGCACAGAGTTAAGGAGAAAAGCTACATCAATAGCCTCTGTAGTATTTAACACTAAGGCTACCCAACGTTTACTTGGAGTCTGCACCCAAGTAATTTATACCATGTCTAAAAATTCAGTATTGCTGCATTTTGTGAAAAAAGTGAATTTAGAAAAAGCCACACAAAAGCTCAACAAGGTATATAATCTAAAATTAAAAGGCCAACTTGTCTGCATCGGGATGACAGATTATAACAGGCAACCGGAGGAACATCCAGTGAAAGCTTCGACAGCTCCAGCTACACCTACACCCACACTAACTAAATGTGACTGCTTCTGCAGCCTCCTTTGAACAAAGCAGACAAAAAGATGACTGACACAAGCCCTGTATTCAATATTTCTTGCACTGTATCAACAGGCTCAGAAAGCTTTCAGAGTTTTGAACTTACATATTCTGCGTATGAAAATGGATCCCTTGTCGAAACCTGACTAAAATGCCTGAGTTTTGTTAAGGTGAACTAATATCAGTATGTATGCCCTGTTCACTGACCTGGTGCTCCACTGTGGCCTCGCAGTTCAGTTAGGCCTTTCTCATTCCATCAAAATATGATTAACATTTGTGAATAAATTCAGAATTCAGAGATGCCTACAATTCCTCTGTGAATCAATTATTTCACCCACCTCTACACACCATGCATATGCCACCTTATCCATGTAATCAGCTTCTTTGACTGGCTTTAAATATTAAGCCGTTTTCACACATGAAGCACACACAGAAGGAGATAGCCCTTGTCCCGTGCTATCTGGGCAAAGCAACCAGGAGGCGGGAGACACATAGCCATTCACTCACTGAATTCGACTACCGTAAATCCCGGACTATAAGCCGCTACTTTTTTCACGCGCTTTGAAGCCTGCGGCTTATAATATGATGCGGCTAATATATAGATTTTTT
>JAVDPK010001103.1:389432-404967 GCA_034780415.1 Cichlasoma orientale
AAAAGTTATATTTCTTTTAAAATTCAGCTGGTGCGGCTTATATTCAGGTGCGCTCAATAGTCCGGAATTTACAGTAATTATTCTTTGTCCTATCAGAAGTTGCGTGAACTGACAGGTTTGTCAGACATTAGTGTTTTTACATGCATCACTGTGAGAAAATATCCAGAAAAGTTTGGGCTGCAGTGTATGTGCGAAAAGGCTTTACGGTTTCATCCAAAAAGAGTGAGGCACTCACCCATTGGGATCCTTCTCAATCATCTTAAGCAACTCAAGAGCCTGCAGCACCTTGCGAGCCACATTTTTTGATCCAACACTGTAGTGGGCAGGGCACACGCCGTTCCTCTTGCGACCACCGTAGATCTTGGTCATCGAGCCAACACCAGCACCACCACGGAGGTAAAGATGGCGAACTGTGGATGCTGTGGAAGCAGAGAGATGAGAATATTGTCATACATCATTTGGAGCATGAAATGGTAGGTGTCATGCAATGTGAGTCTTAAGTGTTTGATAAAGCAGGTCAATGGTGTCAAGAAAAGCAAATCAAATCTGGAGTAAATTGAAAGCGAACAACATGCAGTCTCTTACTGCTTTCCAAATCCATTTTACAAATAAAAAGCAAATGTGCATATAAAAATTACCCATCCGAATGCACTTTAAAGCACTATTTGAACATATAAATGCATGCATCTTATGGGAATACAAGCCTGAAGCTGTAATAAGTCTCAGTGGAACCTCTGAAAACTTTCGTAAATAATAATTGTAAAAAAAAAAAAAAAAACCCCGACTTGCAATACTTACCAGCTCTGATGTAGAACCAGTTCTCATCACTGGGGGCCAGCTCCTTGTGCTTACCCAGCTTGACGAGGTCCACCCAATCGGGCACCTTCAGCTTTCCTGACCTGGTGACAGAAAAGGGTCATCAGCATGAACTAAACCACATCAGTGGGCCACACGAAAACTTTGTTAGCGTGGGCCATTAATGTCTGTTAAGCTAAACATCATCACAAAACTAGATTGAAAATAAGATCACTGAAAGGTAACGTTTTTCAGTGGGACACAATGTGTTGACATCCTTTGAATATATAGAGCAGAAAACAAGACTCACTTCTTCAGGAAGGCCGCCAGGGCACGGACAAACTCCTGCTGGTTAACGTCTTTCACTGTGACACCTGGCATCTGAATAACATTTTAAAGATAATTATGTTTACACAACGCAAAACTACAAAAAAGGCAATGCCATCGATATCAATCAATGCAACTCTCTTTAAAATACTTGAAGATTTAACTGTTCACCGTCTCAGACACGGAGACACCTTAAACGCTAGTGCGAATTAGCTTCGACGGGTACAGAACTTAAGCTATCTAGTAATATGCACTAAAAAGAAAATGTACTTTAAAAATACTATGCAGCGAGAAAAATTAAGCCAGGTACACGTGTAGTACTCTCGCTGAAAATACACGCTTTCAACCGGTGTTTTAGCTTCATGTGCGCGAAATGACCCTCCACTCACTCTCATTTGGTATTCAATTCTCATCCTCACGATTTACAGATCAATTAATAAACATCATTCCAACCCATACACGATATCGCTTCTGGCAATATGCATAGTCACATATTTAAGCACAGAACACAAAACCAAATCTGGACAATTAGCCACTCGCAAGCAGGCCTCAACGAGGTAGCATGGGGGCAGCCATTACTAAAAGACTCGGTATGAGGGAAACATTCAAATAAAATTGTCACAAAAATTAATTAAAACGTCCAACAACCTCCTGTAAAGCCTGATCACTTTAAGAATTTGTACTTTATACGCTAACAGATCACGTTCGAAGAACAAGCGCTTAGCTTTTGAATACATTTTATGTTAAATAAGCGAGGAGGGAAAAATTCAGCGTTACCTTGCTTGTGGACAGCGAAGGGAAGAGGGCGGAATGGGGTTTCCGACCCGTGATAGAACGGGCAAATCTCGTTTTTTTACGCGAGACCAGAGTGTCGCTTTTTCCTCCGATGCGGCTCAGCACAAGAGTCGACCGTCCCCATTTAGAGAAACACTAATTCATCCTCGACTCACCTCTGTACGTCATTTAGACTACTTTATTCTCATTTATACACAAGATGTATTTAAAGATACGATTTAAAAGAAAATGGATTATCCAGAAAGAGCATACTAGTGCTACAAGCTGTACTTTAACATGTTATTTATTCAATACTAAACCTTATTAATATTGTTGATTCACCGTAATTCGATTTAAAAAAAAAAAACCCGTGCTTGTTTTCATCCTTCTGTCCACAGAATCTCCACTTCCACCTTTAACTGTGTCTGCATTTCAAATTATAGTATGCCAAATTTTGTCTGTTTATATCTGTTACTGATTTGTAACTTTTAAAATGCCCCTCAGTTTAGCTCAGAGTGCCGCTGTCATAGTGCTTGTCCGTTCTGGTAAACAGTGGGAGACATAAATGTCGATCCTACAGTTAAATGAAGCTCATTTGCATATTAAAAAATATTTCAAGTACAACGAATTTTCTGTAGCTCCAGGCTTTGTTTTTTTGGTTTACAGTCAAGATTTGTATTATGCAAACATTTATAAATGTTCCAGGCTACAAAATGACTGAATTTTTAAAATCACATGGATGGAATATTGTATAAGGCAAGAGATACTTTACATGTAGATATCAATACATTTATGCATATGAGTGTGTGGATTTTGTAAACTAATGTTCATCAGAAAAGCACATTTGAGAAATTCACTGTGTTTTGCTCCTTTTTTTTAAACAAATTGGAGAAATACAGACAATCTCAGCTAAATACGTTTTTACTGTAATAACAAAAATATATAAATAAATTAAAAATATGTTTTTGTGAGTCCACAGTCTTATATATGTGCGTACCTTATTTACATAGTTCCCCGGTTGGAAGTGGATGTGCTGCCCTTTGCACAAATCAGATGGAAAGGGCAGCCATGCTCCAACATTGACACAATTGATATGTTTGCAGAGACAAGAGAGAGATAGAAGGCAGGTTGATAAGCAGAGGTTTATGAATCAGGTTTATGCTGTCAGTGGGGGCAGACAGTTAGAGTGAGAGGTGAGAAGGAGAGATAGAGATCCTGGAGTGAAAATAAAAAGCAAGCCAAGTCATACAGAAGACAGGTTAGAGCTCGTCATTGCAGGGGCTTCACAACAGGTAACTGTACCTTTTTAATCTAATTCACCTCTTTGGCACTCATTGACTTTTCAACTCTTTCAAATTGACTGTCACTGGGATGAAAAGTTTGGCCCTACGTACTTTCAAAGAGCTTAATTGATTAATTAAGGCAATTAATTACACTGGGAGTGTCCGGCTACCAATCTGAATTGAAAACTCACACAAGGTGGATTTGAACGCCATTAATTACTTCAGTAAATCAATTTTGCTGAGGCCCTTCAAGTAGTAAGACAGGAGAAAACTGTGTAAAATGATTATGAAGTGTTATAAAGAGGTTATTTCAGCCAGACATGATTATTATGGAAGTGACGACTAACACCAAATGTTTCAGAAAGGTCAAACTAATTACATGGAATGGACAGGTGGCATATTGAAGCAGCAAATCTGCTGTTCCAATATTCATTCACTCCGCTTTCTGTGAGACTATTGTTTGAAAATGCACTAAAATTAGCTGTCAATCATTTCTGAATACATTTGCTGAAAAATTACTCATCAGGCATTGCGCACTTGTGTAATTGAGTGCCAGCGTTCATGTATTTACGCATAAATGTCCAGGACTGTTTGTGTTTCAAGAAGTACGTGTATGTGAATGATGTATGGTGGGCCAGAGGGAGAAAAGCGGTGCATTGAAGCCCAAAACAAGGCGAGAGAAAACAAAGTGTTAACTGTATATTGCCACCCAGCTTGGTGCTTGTTGTCCTGTGTTTGCATGGTGCTCACATCCTCCATAGAGAAGTTCTGTCAAGTCTGGTCTGGCTTGACCTTTTCACTCTCCGGGCACGTTTACAGCTCTCCAATACCTATCAAAATATCTACTCCCTCTCTGCCTGTTTCTCTGCCCCTAGCACAAACTTGCATCACATTCTAAATCCTTCTACAACTGTACTTTTCTCCCTCTGCTGAGTGTTTTTAGTATTCTGACCCACAACCCACTTCTTAACCTTAAAATTTCCTCCATCTGTTGTCACTCCTTTCTCATTTATATTCCCTCTATTCTTTGTCTTTTCTCTGTATGTTTGACCATCCCTTTGACAATTCAAGTAAATGCTCCAGGAGCAGTCTTGGCTCAAAGAGTCACGTGGGAATGCAGGGCAGAGGTGACAAGTAGAGTGGGAGGCTTGATTTGCATAAAAGCATGAATATCTTATTTTCTTTAATGTATTTTTACCCACATCGCTGTTATTAAATTATTTTTTTCAAACCTGTAATACTGAATGAAATATTTTTGTCTCTTTTATAAATCTCCCTCAGACATGGAATTCTTTTGGCTGTATTCCCTTTGCCAGTGCATATTGTCTGTATCTGTAATTGTGGTGAGCGTGAGGCTTTGCATGGCAGTCACTGGCAAGGGTACCATGGTTGATGTCCAAGAGCAATCGCAGATTGCCAGGCCCCAGCCTGGGAGCGTCGCATGCTGTCTTCGGCTGTGTCTGGGCTGCGTGGGGGCCATAGGAGGTGCGGTGGAAATCCCTGTAAATGTGTTGCTCAACCTGCGAAACCCCCAGTGTTTGTACACCTGCATAACCCTTGTGTGCAGCCCCTTGCTGATCAGGCAGTTTACAATGTTCCTGTTAGTACTGCTTACACTGGACGCCCACCTACACCATCATTTGGCAGACAGGTGAGTTTAACAGTTTAATCAGCAGAGGAAAAAACACACAAATCTTTAACCCTTTATAAGGCACTCATTTATATACTTTGAAATTCAAAAAAATTTTTCCAACCTTTTGGAGAACGTACCAAGACTTAATTATTTTTGTGACATTCTTCAAACTGTTTCATTTTCATGTAGAAAATCAAGGTCAATGAACTTACCATATTTGATTCCCTGCCTGTAAGTGGTAAAAAAAAAAAAGAAAAAAGAAGTGTACAGGAAAAACACATATGGTGAAAGGAACATGTATTTTGGAACATTACAGCAAATTAATTACAACATCACTTATTAGAACATTACAGCATTCACATTATGACTTTATACAACATTAGGCCATTTCTTCTCAACCACATCCTTTAAGACCACATGCTTCTTAACCTCACTGAGGCGCGGGATGGGCATCATATATAAAATGTGTGGAAATGACCAAAAATAGTCATTTACCCTATAAAGTGTGAGTTTAAGCAGAAATGTGCGTGTTAAAAACTAGCAATAAAAAAAATACATTTCTTACATAAGTTTTATTTTTCTTCTCAAAGTAAAATAAAACTTCAGAAGTGAAAACAGTGGTTTAATACAATCTTGTTTGTGTGTGGGAAAGGGTGAATGTGTGGGTGGCAAGAGTCAACCAAGATTTGCAAGCTCGCTTTCAACAAAAAAGAAGAAATCAATATAAGTGCAAGAGAAAAAAAAAATCAGTCAAGGTACACCTTTGTATGTAATAAAGCATGCAAACATTTTATCACGCACTGGTTACAATGCGATGTAAGTGATGGCGAGTAAATGTCAGTACGCTCCCCGGCTCTTAGGTGTTTGACTGATAGTGACCTACAAATTCAGATTTCAGTGGAAGATCAGACATTAATTTTGGAACGAAAACACTTTCTTTAAAAAGATGTGCAGCAAGCCATTTTGGAGTTTTGGAGTTAGTGGTAGCTAGGTGTCAAGAACAATCGGGTTGGCGATGTCTTGATTTCTTTTGTTAGCTTACAAAACTAGTCCGTCTTACTATTAACTCCACCCTAATATGTTTTTTTTTATTTTTATCAATGTCTTTGGATACCAGATACTCATCAGTGATCACGCGTCAGCGAGCTCTATGTGTAGTCCTGTTGTGCTGGGTGGTCTCTGTCCTCTCCTCCTTCGCTCAGTTCATCGGCGCAGATGTCCTCAGCACCAGGAAAAGCGGCGGTACTGATTCAGGCACAGCAGGTCTTGGGCTGGGTAATAACTGGACTACTTCCTTACCACATTCTACCGCTTCCCCACCCCCTAAGTATGACGTCAAGGTCATTGGGAAGAACCTTCCATATGGAGGCTTCTTGTCAAAATTTTATGTTGAGGACATGGGCAACTTCACCTATGCTGAGATCCACAGCAGCCACTGGACAGTGTGTGCTCCTGACACTATTCTCAGTCCCCAATTCCAAGTCTATGTTCACGGGATGACAGTGTTTGTGCTCCCCTTGCTTTGCCTCCTGGCCGTTTACATTGACCTGCTATGCATGAAGCAGAAGAAGACTCCTTTTAGTCACGCAGACCCCCCAAAACATGACTCCTGCCTGGTCCGCTTCCTGGCGCTCTCCCTCTCCCTTTTAGTTCTACTGTGCCTGCCACTCCACATTATCCATGCTCTCCTGCTTTTTACCCCCAGTACCTATGTTCCTGCGTGGGTTCATACAGTTGCCTCATTCCTCTTCCAGCTATACAGTCTTGTGCCCCAGATCCTCTTCACTCCTCCCAGGAAACACACTGGGAAGCAACAAGCACCATTCCCTCTTGCTGTTACCAACCTTCCACCTGCAGTGGCCCAATCCAGAAGAAAATCTGTCCGCATGGCACTGTGTGAGGCAATGCAGGCAGCTCCATGGTCTCCAGCCAAACACTCCCTTAAAGCCAAAGTGGGCCCAGAGGTCTAAATTCTTTTCAAAGTGGAAGATCTGTGCTATTGTTCTCAACATTTCAGAAACTAAAAAGAGATAATGTTCCTAGAACAATGTTCTCTCCATGTTTTGTGCGCATAAGAAATAGTATTTCAAACAAATGACCTGTGGACCGAATAAACATGGCGTATTTCTATTTGTTGTTGGCTTTTAAGTAATCTGCAACCTTGTGCACACACATAATGAATAACCAGCAAATGATAAGGCCAGTTAATTATCAGGTCCCACACCAAATGTCAGTGAGAAAATTAAGTCTCTAGGTGACAACTACTATCCCGATCACAGATGTCTGTTTTCTTTGACTGCTCTTCCTATGGGTCTTATTCTAAGCCTGCTTTAAATCTCTGTTAAGCCAACCACCATTAATGTAGATATATGAGTGACAGTGTTTAATTAAACCTTCAGTAGTGGTCCAGAGAGAAGGTGGCATTGTAAAGAAAACATAATTAACCTGGTTATGACACAATATTCACGACTGCTTTGATTAAACTTGTAAATACAATGTGACGCTCTCCTGTAATAAAACGGACCTTGCATACACTAATTGGATTGTTCATCTTGAACCATATTAGTGTTAAGAAATCAGTGGTGGAGAAAAAGGGGGAAATCCACCTCCTTCTGCACAGGACACAGGTATGAAAATGAACATGCCATTTACTTTTTTTCTGTTTTGCATGATAACAGATCTGTTCCGTCTCTCCAGCTTTTTTGTTCTTGTGGCCATTTTTAAAATTTTTCTTTCCCTGCTTTCTATCTAATCTTAACGTAATCAGAAAACACACCGACTCCGGTATGTTTCATGTCATTACAAAAAAGTCTCTGCCTGGAACACATTATTGATAGAGAAATGTAGTAAAGTCTGGAGAAAAAAAAAGATTTCTCCAGCTTCCCTGGCACAGCTGCCTATTCAATTGTTTTGCCTGCTTGATAGCTCTCTGCTTCCTGATTATATTCAGCCTAGAAACATCAGCAACCTCAATCAGTGCTTCAAGCTACACTGTCACGCCGTACACACCCCTTTGCCAAGCTAGGGTCACCGACAAAATCAAAGAGCAAATGCTGTGTTCACAAGAGCTGGCTTTAAAGAAGGGTAGAATTGTGCCTAATCCACCATGCTGTCAGGAAAATAAAGTTGTTGTTTTTTTTTTTCTGTTTGAACTGACGTCAAATATTTACTGCAAATTGTAGAAATGAAATATGACTCTCATAAATGGATCATAAATGGGAAATCCTCTGATGTGAACCCGTTCCAGGAGATTAATCTGTGAAACCAGCGTCAGAGAGAAGCTATATGAGTTATTCATAAATTTATCCTGTCATATTATTTGCCATTTTTTGGTACATTCACTGCGCGTCATAAATAGGGGAGGAATAAGGACTGATGGCTTGTTCCTTTCAATTGTTTCCCTTATGTTTATTGATTTGATAATCACCCTCGATGATCACAGTGGTGGTCTTATTGTTTTCAGAAACACCAGTTGAATTGTGTTATTAATGTGGCCAGACTAGTTTCCCAGCAAACATATCCGGCCAACAGTCAATTCTGTGAATTTCAATGTGACTAATAGGAATCTATAGGAGGACACAAACAAAACTGTGAACTAAAAAGTTTACTTTCTGTAGAGTTTTTTTTTTCCCCCTCTGTGAGGATAAGCAGAAATATCAGCATCAAACAACCAGCAAAGACAACCAGACTGAGTGCTGTGTATCCCACAGGAAAACAAACAGATGAAACCTTTGTTTGAAGGACACACACTTCTGTTTTTAAGACATAAAAAAGGGGCAATATTCTCAGTTTTATTACTCATCGACCACAGTGGGTTTGATAGCAGGCGCTTCCAGTGCTACCGTTGCGTCATCATAAACTCGAGATATGTCTAGTTTCAACTGAATTGTTTGCCGGCCAGAGTGTCAACTCATGCTGGTAGCGCCTGGCAAGTCCATTACTTTGATTGCCGTTTGACAATCTGTCTTTATGACAGGCGACCAAGGAGCTTTGCCATCGATAGAAGAAAACACATCGATCTATCACCCCGCGACCTCCAGCAGCTTTCAAATCTAGCCCTGCACACAGACGGACATGTTGAGTGCTTCCCGACAGAATCGGGTATTGATTGCGTGCAAGTTAATGGCAGAGTCATATTTTTCCCCGTGCATCTGAATCAACCCTTCTGTCACCTTTTCTTGCCTGCTATCTGCTCTCATGATTCATTAGCACTGCCACACGAGCATCTGTTTTGTTTATTCTGAATGAGCTGCCAGTTTTAGCCGGCTCCACAGCCTTCATCTTTATCTTCCCACCTATAACTCCACTATTCCCCATTGATCTAATCATATGCTACATCTCCTGTTCTGTATTCACAGGATTTCAAAAACAGTACCAGCTAATTACACTGCAAACACATCCAAAAAAAAAAAAAAAAAAAGCAGTCTGATACCCGAGGTTATTTTTGATTCTTTTTTTATTTTGTCGTGCTTTGTATCTTTCCCCTATAAAGAAATAGTTAGCTATATATCAACAATGACACATGGACGCTAAAATAAACAAGAGTGAAAGACAGGAGAAGAGACAACTAGGCACAGGAGACAAAGAGAGAGAAAGACTGGGAAAGAGAGGAAAGGTAAGAGGAAAAGAGTGAAAAATGACAGCAATTTCTCTACAGTAGAACCAAAACAAACCATGGAAAGTGTACATTTCTTTAACATTTACAATTATAATAATAACAACGGCAATAATAATAACAGTAACAACAATCATAATTGTTCAAATAATAATAATAATTAATAGAAAATCAATAAGACCTCTGGTTTCTCATAAAGACAAATGATTTTTTTTTTTATTCTTTTCTTCATTTTCTTTAAAGATCACTGGACAGTAGTTTGTTCGGCTTTGCGCCTCTATAGGCTAGTATTCTGTGTTAGTATAGTTGCTCATAATGCGTTTCAGTAGTAAACTGTTTTCTTATTTCTTAAAAGTTTAATTTAATTTATGTCGAAGTTCTTTTTTATACAAACAAGGAATTCAGAGATATGTATACTGTCAACATGTTTACTGTACGTATGAATGTGTGCATGTATCTGCATATGTGTCTTAGCATTCAGAAAAAAAAATCCATCCATTTTACTCTCTCGTTCAGTCCTTTCACTATCACTCCTCTTGCCCCTCTTATTAAGCGTTTTAAACCTTTTTATCCTCTTAATGACATTCTAAAATAATTATGCTTTTCTTTAATGCCTTAGCAAGTCATATTCCTTTCTTCTTTCTCGGGAACGCAGCCCAATACTAATCCTTTCATTATTAGGAGCCAACAAAGAAGGAGTGATAGAGGGGGGACAGACAGGGACAAAGAGAGATATAAGAGTAAGGGGAGAGGATGGTAACAGGTGAACGCAGAGCAAATTAAAAGAAAAAAAAAAAGAGGGCCACATTTCCTTCACTGTTTCAGTGAGAGGGGAAAAAAAACAATACAAAATGCTTTTTACAAATGGGCAGGACACCCAACAAGGTTAGCGTGTTCATAAAGTATGGATACTTTCTGCGCCTCTGGCCTGACACACTCTAGTGTTGTTAGGGAATTATATACAAACTAAGCTCTGTAGGAAAGATGGTTTGGCAATTAAAAAAAAAAAAAAAATTCCATTTTCAAGCATCGAGCACTCAAAAGGTCCTGGTCAACTCTCTCTCTCCCCTTTGTCCTCTCTCCCTCCTCACACAGTGCTCCCACTGTCTCCGTCAGTTAAAAATTGAGCTTTGTGAAATGGATTCTTCTATTCTCCAGGCAGGGAATTATAGCAGTCATCTGCCTCTAATTCCCTTACCACTTTGGCGGCTGCACAGGCAGAGTGCCGGTTTTCTTTGTGCTCCCTGTTTCCCTCTCAATCAAAATAATTATGGCATCATTTCGCTTTTGTCTACATTCACCTCACCCTGTGCCCCCTCTCTCTCCTGCTCTCACTCTCTATATTTTCCTCAGTTTCTCCAACTTACAGTATATGGCACAGTCGTTAATGGCTGGTTGGTCTAGAGGCTCTCTTTTCTCCGCCTGTTTCCTAGTTTATGTCTGTGTACATGAAGGATATGGAGTGGCTTGGAACAGGATGGATCGGCTGTGTGCGGTATCTGTATACAGTCGTTTTCAGAAGGCCGCCTCTTATGGCGCATTGTATTTTGTGTTTGTGTGTGCGTGCGTGTGCGTGTGTGTGTATGTGTGTGTGTATACTGTATATAAGGTGGGACACAAGGACAGGAAGGGGTATGGGTATGAGGTCAGAAGAAAAGGGAATAGGGAAGGAGAAGGGCTACAGTAGGTACTCCTTCTTGCCCTGGCTGGCGTCGTTCCCATTGAGGAAGGCCTCCTGCACTTCACCATGTTCATCCAACCCACTGGCCTCATGGGTAAGATAGGAACCTGAATGAAAAGAAAGAGAAAGAGAGCGAGGGACACAGAGAGAGGGAGAGAGAGACGACAAGAGGGAGATTGTAGGGGGGAGGTTAGGTGGCAAAGCGTCATGATCATTGTAGTGGCATGCAGCATTATCAAACCAGTCAGCACTAAAATTATTCAGTATCATACCTTTGACTGATTAATTCATTAGTTAATTGATTGTTAGGTCAATACCACGCAAGAATTGGCTCTCGTGTACGGTATGAGCCTACCAGCAGAAATCAGAGTTGGCGAATGGATGCGTGAATAGAAGAGTCACAAGAGGAGGAGGTAATAGAGGGAGGATAATAGAAGATAATAGAGAATAAAAGACAGGGAGGGAAGAGAGATTGGCAGAAAAGGGTGGAGGGAATGTTAGGTGCAAGAGAACAATGGCATGTTTGCGTCACTCAGAAAACCCATTAAACTCATTTTACCACCCCTCAGGTCCTTATGATTAATGATTTTGTGTAGTACAGCTTGTAGAGCGCAAGAACTACTCAAGTCATCTTCATGCTGGAGTGTCCCTTCACTCCACGGGTGACTGACACTCTCATTCTCTGAGGTTGACTGGCATGCTGACAGTCACGAGGGACCAAAGACAAAGCCCTAATGACCCCGTCTCAACACTGATTGGTTGTAATGGTCCTGTCTCCTTGTTGATTGGTGGTCAAGCCATACTGACTGTTGACTGACAGTTTGTCTAGCCATAGGGTAAGTTACCCTGGTCACAGCCTGCTACACTATTCCTAGATCATTTCTTGGCAGCTTTAGTGCATAGATTGTGCCTGCCAACAAGAGGGCACTTAAAAAGATAGGGAACGCGGAGAGGCTGCTTTAATAGATGAGCCTTGATACATTAACATGTGGTCATAAAACCTTGGGACCACACCTACATTTCCCACCCTAGCCTTTCTCTTCCAGTGTTGTTTATCATGGACAGTGCCGGGCTGGAGAGGAGCATCCTGTCCTGCATGCTTTCTGCTGACAATTTTACGCCTCACTTTAAACGAGTCTTTTCACAGACTGGATACAGCTGGAATCCGATAATATTTTCACAGCATATTAAGCCAGAAAGTTTAGAAATGAGAAAACATGCCTGTGGAAATATGATAAAATACTCTGATTCCTGAAATGCCTCATATGCTTTTGAAAGAAACTTTTGTGTTACCTGATACTTGAATTTGAGTGTGTCTGTGTATTACCTTTCTGTCGGACGGAGCACCAGATGGTGACAATGAGGACACAGATGACGGTGAAAACCAGCAGTGCCAGAACACCACCTATCACTGCATAGGGTACTGCACTGTGAGTCTCTACTACTGCACCGGGATCTGAGGAAGAGCAAGAAAGACAAATAGTGTGTGTGTGGGTAGACTGTGGAGTATATAAAAGGAAATGTGGAGTAAAAGGAAAAGAAAAGTGCTGGCAAAGAAACTGAGAAAAAAAAAAGAGAGAAATGGATCAAAAATGAAAGCAGGAGAGATAAAAGAGAAAGAAAGGCAGCACATTCCATCAGCTTGGAAGAGGGAGCAAGACAAGAGAAAAGAGAAGTCGATATCTTCAACCGAACTTGCATTATCACCTTTCATCACCCCCCCCTCACTGCACAGAATGCCAGACAGTCAAAATGAGTGTGAAAAAGGTGAAGAAATGAGGAGGCTGAATAAAGGAATAAGTAGCCTATGTCAGCCACTACAAAACCACTCCATCCAGGAACCTGTCAAGAGTACAATGCATTTTGAATGAGGGAAACTGAGTGTGTTTACACCTCAAGCAGTGCAGTCCTTGGAAATGAAACCAAACACTTCACCACAAAATGAGTAAAGTGAGATCAAAAACTGGAAAAAGACGAATTATGTGAAAATTTGTAGTATAAAGTTGGTAAGAAATAATTCATGACCGCACCTTTTACCAACGACACACCATTTAAAGGAGGCAACACAGGAAAGATGGGAAAAGTGCATGTTAGCATTGAAATGATTAGTCACTCAATCAGTCAATCAAAGTTAGTCAGCTGAGAGAAAATGAAATTACAATTTTTTTTTAATAAATCACACTCACACACACACACCTACCCCCGACAGCACACATACACGATGAAGGTTCTGAGATGTGTTTAAGCGTTTTGTCACGATTAATAGTTTACTTAAAAATCAGAAGCTTTATTGTTAGTTGCACCTGTTGCAGATCATTTAGCTAAACCCAGAGAAAATGCTTGCATTTTTGTGCACAGGCTTATGTCTGTACAATTTCAGCAGTACGTCCTTGCAAAAAAAACAAAACAAATTCTGGTATTTGCATGCACAGATGCAGAGACTGAGAGAATTAATCAGAATCTGTCTTGTTTCTCCTGAAGTTACAGTGCAGTTCTAAATATCCACCAGAGAGCTAACTCCAATGGGTAAAATTAAGCTACTTGCAAGGACGTGAATTATTTTGCACTGGATTGGGAAAAAAGCCCCCCCACTCACGCCCTGGCACAAAGAAACATTTTTGGTTTTGAGCACTGAAGTACCTACTTGCTGCTATAATTCTACAGAACATAACAAAGCAAAATAAGCTTGGAGTAATTTTGAAATGGCGTCATAACATAGTCTGTTTAGCAGAGCAGCTCCAACTCCAGTGTTCAGCGCTGTGTGTAGCACGTGTAGCTGTACGCAACACAGCTGAGCTGGTGTGGGGTGAAACAGTAAATTGTGTTTGTAAAATATATTTCCGGAAAGTTAATAAACAATTACTCCTTAATTTTTCCCTTTTCAGCGCTGTACATACACTCACCATTTTGTTAGGTGCATCTTGCTAGTACTGGGTTGGACTGCATTTTACCCTCAGAACTGCCTTATTTCTTCATGGCATAGATTCAACAATGTGCTGGAAACATTCCTCAGAGATTTTGAGTCACATTGATATGACAGCATCATGCAGTTGCTGCAGATTTGTCAGCTGCACATCTGTGATGTGAGTTTCCCATTCCACCATATCCCAAAGGTGATCTATTGGATTGAGATCTGGTGACTGCGGAGGCCGTCTGAGCACAGTGAAGTTACTGTCATGTTCAGGGAACTAGTTTGAGATGATCTGAGCTTTGTGACACGGTGCTGCTGGAAGCATCGGAAACATAAAAAGATGGGTAGGCCGTGGTAATAAAGGGATAGACATACTCAGGTAGGCTGTGGCATTTAAATATCTTCATTTGGTACTGAAAGGCCCAAATTGTGCCAAGAAAATATCCTGCACACCATTACATCAGCACCACCAACATGGCATTTGCTAAAATGCATAAGATGCAATTCACAAGTGCACACTGAATCCCATGAATGTCTATCTGGCAGTGTCTGGGCCGTCTAGTTCTTTGTTGTTGTGAAAAATGATTAAAGCATACAGTACCAGTCAAAAGTTTGGATGCACTCACTCATTCATATGAACGGGTGAGTGTGTCAAACTTGCTGGCGATGACAAAAGCCTTTTGATAAAGCCTTCTGATGGGCTGAGTCAGTGTAAGAGCTGGTAAAGCCAATAGAATGCAAGGACACAGAGTTATTGATGCAGCTCTTGAACCTTGATAGAGCAGAATTAAAACATGAATCATTAATACAGTGCTAACAGATAAACATAAGGGGGGAAAAGAGAGCCTGATGAAAGACGCGAAGAAAAAGAAGAGAAGGCAGAAGACTAGGAATCAATGGGTTTAAAAAAACATGCATTCCTCTGTTTGTATCTCTAGGATAAGTCTTACTGAGCACCTTGCATCAAATTTCCAGTTTCGTGGATGATAAAGCACATATATTTATTATTGAAATGAGTTATTTGAGGGCACACAGTGGGAAAAAGAAATATTTCACAGGACATAAAAAAATAGGCATACTCAAGAGATCTCTCTTTACCTCCAAAAAAACATGTTCTTAAATCCTCTGTGGCCCAAAGCACCACAGGAAATGACTGACGGCATTAAAAAAAAACGTGTTGTTTCTCTAAGGAGCCCTTATGATACACCACATTGCATAAACATCCACCAAACTGTCCAAATAGCAGCTTTTCTTAAGACCCTTTAAGACATCTCCGCACATGCCCAGCAGGTGAACAACCTCTACCTGTCACGGATAGTGACAGAGGCAACAGCAGAACAAGAAGAATGCTCCCGTTCCCTTTGCTTCATCTTTCCTTTTTAAAAAACAGAGAGGAGACAGAGAGGAGCTGAAGGTGTGGAAAGCAGGAAGGGAACAGTGAACATGTGCTGTGCTTTTGTGAGTGAACGAGGTAATTAGATTCTGTAGACAAAAAAGATACAAAAAAGATATAGTG
>JAVDPK010001103.1:405829-430493 GCA_034780415.1 Cichlasoma orientale
GTCTCGTTGTCGTCGTGAAAAAAAGGGTCGTCAACGAAATCATTTCGTTATCGTCATCGTTAACGAAAACAACACTGCTGCAAGGGCTGGTTTGCAGGAACAAAGGAGGGAGCCAAGAAAGATTAAGCACTACACCTTTTATCTACATTTCTGAGCGTATATGTCTCCTTTATTTTATTAAATACCTATTTTTATGTTTTAAACAAAAAAAATATTAATTTGATAATATAAAGAGGGAATTGTGAACAAGAAGATTAATGAGTAGGCTATATAAGTGTCTAAGGTAACCTTTTCAAATGAAACCATTTTTATTTCTTTAATAGAGTATTACCATTCTAAAATGTCTGTATATATATATATACAATGTTAGGGCATATAATTGTGCCCAAAGACAATAATTTTCATAGTTTAGTTTATTAATTGGGAGAAGAAGAATGTTAATCTGCAATTGGGAAAGGTCTTCAGTGTAATCCTATGAGCTAGTTATATGTGTCACAGTGATACGGACACAGTGGAGGGGCCAGGAATCAAGCTGCAACCCTGCAATTAGTGACCAACCCACTCTAACACCTTAGCCATGGCCACAATGGAAAAGACACAGGAAATATAGGAAGCACAAGGCTTTCAGTGGCAAACACAAGCACTGTTACTTTAATGTGGACAATCACCCAAAGGGGTTATGACTCCTAGTGCTCTTTGGCTCCCAATTTAAGAATACAAAAACTTTCCTATAATGTGTTATTAATAAATTTGACTCTTTGTAGTTTAATAGGTAAGCTCCAAAAGATTTCAGTACAGTCTAAATGAAGAGTCAAAAAGAGGCAGCCACATGCGATCTCTTCCTTGCAGGTCATAGTTATCTGCTTGCCCATGGCAGTGTAGCAAAGGCAGAAAAGGTGTGTGTGTGTGTGTGTTTGTGTGTGTGAGTGTTACCTTCCGGATCCAGGTTGTAGATGGGTGGTAGGAGGGTTGGGGTGGTAGGATGGGAGGTGATTTGTAGGGTGGTAGGAATAGAAGGAGGGACCATGGTAGTGACAGACACATTATCTACAGACAGACAGGGAATGGGATAAACACGGCACACAACACAGAGGGTCATTTTGACAAGTGTTACAGGGTTTTGCAGTAAAGGTTTTATTGGATGTAAAACATTACACATGCTTTGTTAGTTTCTATGGCCAGCCTTATTTCAAACACGCAAATATAAATATTAGTAATAATTTCCCCCAAAACTTACATTGAAATAGATTCCGACGGCTGATAAGTGAGAAAACACGTTCTTTGGCAGGTTATATACCAGGTGAGGGGGTTAAAGATGCTCACAATGTGAGAGGCATGCGCTAAAGCAGCAGCTGATGAGAATTACACCTGGCAGACTGGCATTCATCTATGAAGCAATTGGAATATATAGGAACACACTCTCTATCACTGACACATTTTCTATGGTACAATGGCAGGAGAGACAGAGACATTGTCTGTGACAGATGCATTCCCAATGGAACAGTGCCATGCAGGGACTGTCTCATTCAATGCTGAACAATAGCTTGGATCTTGACACATTCGCCAAATCAATGGCTAAGACACAATGGTAGGTAGAGAGGTAGAAAAACACAAGTTCATATTGCTGTTAAAGATAAAAAAATAATGGCTGACAAGAACTAAAAGGGAGATGGAGGCGTGAGTGTGAGCGTGAGTGTATATGCATCAGCACTTTCAGTGAATAATATGCCACTTCATCAGACAATTTATAAAAAAGTGCACCATGTAAGGAAGCCTGTGAACTCAGCGTAGAAAACACACACACACACACACACACACACGCACGCACTGAAGTTGTTTTGAAATACAGGTAACTGCAGTTATGCATGGAAACACACACACCCAGTGTACATGTGCTTACACATAAATGTGTAATTGCCTACACACAGAGACACGCACACACACACGCACACACACGCACACACACTGCCCTTTCTGTTCAGGAGTAATTTATTGGTAAGTATTCCTCTGTCTCTTCTCTCTCTTTCTCCCACTGGCCCTGAGATCATCAATCTCTTTTTGCACTCTTCTTATGTCAGCAGAATACCTCCCCCACAACTGCCTCTTTTTTTTTTCTTTCTTTCTTCAAGCCCAGCCTTGGACTTCTCTTATGTACATGAGTTACATGATGCATAATGTATTTTGTGCAAAAGATGAAGAGGTATCTGTGAAAATAAATAAATAAAACAAAATGGAGAGCGGACCAAATCGAATTGGACAGAAAATAGAATTTGCTTAAATGTGCGTTTAGTGTATGAGTGCATTACTGCACGTTGTATGTGTGTGTGTGTGTGTGTGTGTGTGTGTGTGTGTGTGTGTGTGTGTGTGTGTGTGTGTGTGTGTGCGTGTGTGTGGATACATGTAGATTGCATTTGAGCCTAAGAGCTGGAGATTAATTGCTGAGGTCACCGCACCAATTAACCGGTCGCTGATGAATTTCTTTTGACTATAATGAAAAAAAAAATTGTGTTTTACTATTTTAAACTTTTTTCATAATTTTTTCCAGCATCTCTCACTTGTCTTTTCTTCCTCCTTTATCAACAAAACTCCTTTTCCCTTAGCCACGCTTGCCCCCCCCCCCCCAACCCATTTTCTCCACTTTTTCACTTCCCTTCATTTGGCTGCCTCAGCTGGCTCTCTGGTTTCATTCCTCTGTGACTACGTTCCCTCACTGCCTCTCTTCAACTTAATTAAGGAGAATGCCATACAGCTGTCGTTCTCTTGGCCGATAGCGTCCTTTTTTTCCACATCATATTGTTATTCATTAACACTATACGCCTGCCAATCAGGCACATAGCCCATGTTATTTCGAGGGATGGATGAGGCGGCACTTGCGATAATGACGTTTCTCCTCGTATCTCATTCTCACAGTAATGCGCCTGAGGATATGGTGCCACCATTTTGGATGAGCCCTGTTATTCTTTCATGTTCAGTGTTCTTTATTTTAAGGGCTTTGCCCAAAGGAGAGCTTGTCTATCCGGTTATCTTTTAGTGCACTGAGCGCTTAAACATTGGTCAAAGGTCCACTACTATGGCTATAAAGGTCAACACAGATTGCCTGAAGACTCACAGAAAATTTACTCAGACATCAGGTGCATGGTCACAAGCGAAGGAAATAGCACTGAAGCCCCCCTTTTTTTTAAAAAAAAATGACTCTGCATTATCTCAGTCTAGCTTACTCTGCCCCTTGCCTCTAACCTTTTTACACTTTCTTTCTCATTCTATGTTTTTTGAAAGTCTCACTTCATTAAGTGGAGGTCTGTGTTTTTCATTCCAATTACCCTGACGGCTCATTACAACAGCCGAGGAGACAGACTAATCCCTGGTCACCTAATATCCCCCTCTATCTTACTGTGTACCCACTCTTTCATCTTTTTGTCACTCACTTTTTTTTTTCATGCAATTTTCTCTGAATCAGTTTCCACATGTATTCTTTTCCCTGTTCACTTCTTTCCATATTTCA
Source organism: Cichlasoma orientale (assembly GCA_034780415.1). Lineage (NCBI taxonomy): Eukaryota > Metazoa > Chordata > Actinopteri > Cichliformes > Cichlidae > Cichlasoma > Cichlasoma orientale. Next base: position 409,332 of record JAVDPK010001103.1, read on the forward strand.
CAGAAACAAGCACACTCACTCACACATGCATGCACGTGTTAAATATATGAAAACTATAATTCTTATTTCCCCATCTCTGTCTCTCTCTTTCTTTCTCTCTCTCTCTCTCCATCTCCCACACTCTCTCATGCAATTCAATTCTAATAGGTTTTATTGGCTTGGCGATTCATCTGAGTGCAGCAACTAAGTTCAATTACATAAGGAAGCCCTTTGGGCTTTCACCAGACAATCAACAACATTCTCCTCCCCGTCACAGGCACTCACACGCTCATGCATCTGTGCGCACACACATAAAAAATCCAATTTCTACTTAACAATGGTGGCACAGAGATGAAACACCCAGCAGAGGCCATATCCTTGCGTGTGTGTGTGTGTTTACGTGCATGAGCGCTGTCATTCATTCAAAATAATTTCTCACGTTTACATCAATAGCGGCCTCTCGATGACTGCAGAAAGTTAATTTAATTGTTTTAATTTGTCCACACACCTACATGCACAGCAGCAGGAAATATCTTACTCTCTCCAAATCAAGGATTCTCATGGTGTGTCAATTAAGGGAACCAGCGTGAATTAAGAGTCACAACAGAAAAATGCAGACATCACACACTTGTAGTTAGCGTTTTAATGTGTCTGTTTAGAGGTTTGAGGTTTATGTTGGTAATTAATTTCTTCATTTAATTTCGTTGAGTCTTTTTTTTGTGCAGGTTTCTAGTTTTTAAACAAGCACCCTCTCTCCTATCAGAAAGACGGGAAGGGTTTAGTTTGTCACCAGAATAAAAGAGTTAAAAGCACCCAAAAGCAAAATGTTCCCTTGGCCTTCTAGTATGCTGTTAAAAGATAGTTCAACAATAGCTCCAATACTGGAAATACTCAGGAAGGTGCTGCCTTGGTTTCTGTGAATTCACATGACTATTATGTGCTCTATTCCTCATTTGCCACAGTTCACATCACATGAACAGCAATTCAGACATTTCTGTTCTTACATGCATCTATTTTGGGTAATATCTAGATAGGTTCGGAACTGAAGTCCATGTATTAAAATAAGCATAAACTGTGGGCGAATAAATGTGCAGCCCCTATAATATTACCAAGGCTTCTGATTGTCCCACGGGCACTTTGAGAAACCTTGCTCTAAATCATAAACATACGTGTGCACAGGCACACAAATTAAATGGCACACACAGAGAAACATTGAGTAGAAAAATGTGACTTGTCAAATAAAGCTCAGCTTCAATGCATCATGTCTTTGCACAGCCAAGGCCCCCTAGAGAGTTTCCCACCTCTCACTCTCTATTCTCCTTGGCTAGCATTAAACGTGCCTTTCTTTGTAAAGTGACAGCACTTAAAGCACATGCCACAAATTTGAAACCACTTTTTCCTGAGTTTGAGCCCAGTCTACAAACCCTGATGGCAGATAACTGTCGCAGAGGGACGGATGACAAAATGAGACGTAGCTATGAACAAGCTTTTTTTTTGCACTTGCAACAAGATGGTTTCATTTCTGCTGACTCATGCCTTACAACACACATCTTCCACCCCTCCCTCTTTACTTGCATTTCCTCCCACAGTGCACCCAGGGATTCCCTCTGGGAAGGCTGGGAGCCAGCTAAACTGACATTTCGTGTATTTGACAAGCTGTGGTACTGAATGTTAACCCGCATTCGACCTCCATCGTCCTTCATCTTCTTCTATTCATTTCGCCATCACACCCTCCCTCCCTCTCTCCCCCAATCCAAATTCTCACTATTTTACACCCAGTTTGCTCCGTGTCTTCTTCTCAGAGAGCAAAGCCTTCAGTAAAGAGACTGAACTGCAGCTGAACCTAGAATAGAGGGCAGACCAGTGGCCAAGTGAGAAATACTGGTGGTGTTTGAAGAGTAGGGACAGGAAAAGGAAGTGGACAGGAGGCGCTAAAAAGGTGAGAACAGTTGAAAGCAAAAGGGGAAAAAAAATGACACAGAGGAAAAGAATACAGCAGGATATAATGGGAGGCAATCCAGGAGACAGAATAACTATTTGTTTCAAATAGTTCAGACTAAAACAGAAAATCAAAGAGAATTAATGTAAGGCACAAGACGGGCGTGAGCAGTATGACAGTATATCAGTACACCAATACAGCCGCATTTCGTTTAATCGGCATGTTTAGGAATCACTGAAGATCCTTGTTACAAAATGAGTTAATAGTTATATGAAAGAAAAACATGATGACACCTACTAAAACAACGTGGGTGCCGCAATAAAAGAAGACGAAGAAAGCAAATTCTGGGTAAAGTGCTGGAGTTATGATTCATTTCATATTCCACAGCATTAAATCCCATTTTTTTCAATATTGACTGGTGACTTTCATTTATGTTTTAGCAGGCAGCATGTCACCAGCACTGTATCAAATCATCCATGGTGGTTTGTTTGCATCAATATAAATGTATAGCAAAGACTGCATTTAAGCTATGCAGCACTCACAAACACACGCATATCGCTGGAAACATTAGAGCTTGAATTCAAGGGATTCATTTGACATTTCTCAAGAAATAATTTACACCATATTAGCTAGATTATTAGTTGTGACATTCAGGAAAATCAAGTGCGACTTTCAGTTGCCTACAGATTAATATGATGGCTGCATCAACAACTCTGAGCTCTTTGAGATAAGGTTTAAAACAATCTGCCCAGTGGGTGATTACATATTTTTTTGAAGTACAGCGAACTACCACTGATACGAGGCACACCGAGAGGATTTAAGAAGCTGATTGCTGAAAATCTATGGTGCAGCACAAAGGACTGAAGCTAGACTTATGTTGTTTATGAGGATTTCCTGTCTTTTATGGATTTTTATTGAGGCCAGATTCCTTGATCTGAAAGTATCCCTTTTTCACAAAATGAGAGAATAAAAAAAAAAAAAGTGATATGTCAAATTAATGAGCAGCACAGTGCGACGACATTAAATAAAGAAGGTAAATGATGAAATGTGAGGAAAAAAATGCCACAGAGGAAAATAAATGGAGATGACTGCTAAGGAAATGGTGAAGTGGGAAGCTGAGGAGGAGTGAAAAAAGACAGAACATTTTCTACAGTGGTGGCAACACACATCAAAGCTTGACATGTCTAACCTTCTTGAATAGAGAAACAGAGGGAAAGGGGGAAAAAAGAATAAGAGAGAGAGAGAATGGGTAGTTGGTGGGGATGTCACCCTTCATCTTGCCACTGTTGTCACCCTTGATTCCTGTGGAAAGCTGGAATTATGTGTGTCATTTGGTTTTTTGTACAGAGTTTGCTCAGTGTGGAAAAGAAAGTGATGGCTAGCGCAACAGTGATAGATAGACGAGGATGTGCTGACTAAAAGCAACTTAAAAATGTTACATAAGATATCATGTCTCAGCTCCCTTCTTTCTTCCCACTGCTTCTGATCTTCAAATCAGGTGCTGAAATGAAATGACGGGAGCTGCCAATGGGGGAGTGGGGGCTAGATCAAAAGGGCAAACCTACTGAGTGACAGTGGTGTGCATGTAATTAGGTCAAACCACAAATGCATTGGATAGGAATTCATATAAGCCACTAATGAAGAGCTTGCTTTACAATTCACTTCTACTGCTGTCTTGGTAAAATTTCACACATCTTGTTTTTGTCCTTATTTGAGTGCAGGCTTTACGGAGTTCTTTCTCTCTTGGATTACACAACATTAAAATTATTCTTTTGAATATTGTTTGTTTGAAAGTTAAGCCAATTTGTCATATTTCCTGAGAAGTAGTGGTGCAAGAGATTTACGTGATGCTGCAAGCTCCATCATCAAATCTTCTTTGAATAAAGGGTAACTATTATTTTTATTACCATAATTGTATTATTGGATTACATTTTCTTTATTTATCTTAAGTCTTGGTAGCTTTGCCACTCTTCCTTCAAGCCAGCTTTTTTCTGATCAGCTCCCCATCACAAACAGAGGTTGGAAGGGGATGCGCTTACACCCAGAGCTGTGGTTACAATGACCCTTATAAGGATATCCACTCTCACTGACATAATACAGAGCCATGAGTAGCTGAAATCAGACATTCAGAGCAATCTGAAGCCTGAGGTTTCAGCTCGAAGGGATTATTTGAACTTTGGCCATGTTGAATATGAAAATAAGGAATGGCATAGTAAGTAAGTAACTAAGTAGATGTTATTTATAAAGTACTTTTCGCAGACGTATAGTCACAAAGTGCAGTACAACAAACTAGAATGAAATAAAAACGAGGAATAATCGCATAAAATAATGGAAAATGAAAATATAGTTATTAGCAACTCAAAACCAAGTTAAAACCCAGAATAAAAGAGAATAAAAGAAAACTGATAATTAAAACCAGGTAAAATCAATAAGAATCTCAACAGAAAGGCAACTTAGACAAAAACAATTATTCACCTTTTTTTTTTTTTTGAAGGACTCCACAGTGTCAGCTAAACTGGAGCAGGACACTATTCCAAAGCATTGACTAAAAGGCTAGTCTTCAATATTGTGTGAGGAATAACTAACAAATTCTGAGTCTGCAATCAAAGAGTGTGAGCAGGTGGGTGTACTATGAAGCAAGATTAATGGGTAAGCGAGCTATGTTGAGCTTAAAGTCAGACTCATCCGTGTCATGAAAGTGGCTATCTCCCCAGCTAAATCCCAGTGACAGCTGAACACATAACCTGGTCGGGATCAGGTTTGAGCTTTGGTTTAAAATCTGTGGTAAGACCCGTGTTCGCACTGATTCTTTTATTTAAAACATATTTTAAGTGCAATATAGATTCTTTGTTGGGTGATTATGTTTTCTGTGTGTAAGTTCTTAAGCCATACTTTGCCAACATCATGCATGAAGTTCAGCTGTAAATTTACAGCAGCTCAAACTGCATCGCATCACTACTGAAATGTGAACGTATTCAGCTGCTGATGCAGAAAATGCATGCGTGTTTTTATACTTCATTCTAATCTGCTGCTAGGTCTGTTTTACACTGCTGGAATTGTAGCTACTAGAGCACAGAACACATACCAAGAATTCCTGTACAATCAATAAAATTGATCTGACTTTGATCTTCCAGCAAACTAAAGCGATTTTCATCTCTCCTTTATTAGGCTATGGGACAGCAAGCTTTAATGTTCAGTTGTACTCAGTTTACGTTTTCTGATCTCTAAAGTGCGGCTGTCACATTAGAAATAAACGGCAGCATCGAGAGCACACTCAGTGATAAAATAATTAAATTGAGTTAAAATGTTTGTTTTACCGCTCTGTGCATTAAATCTCAAGATTAAAGGTTTTTGTCCTATTTGCAACAGTGTTGCATTTCACTGTGCTATGTTTTTATGCTATTTATAGATTTTTATCACTATTTTTGTCATCATCATCAATTGATAATGTCTCTGACTGGAGTAGGCACCACTCATAAGGATCATTTTGTGTGGAAGAAGAGTCACATGACGTGTGAAATGCCTCTTTGCATGTGAAACAGAGAAAGCTGATAATCTCTGTCGTGATACCTGTTAGCTCCAACTGGGGTTTAGGGTTTTGTTGAGCCAAGTAACTCAAAGAAAGCCTGGCTTTGTTGAACTTCCTTCATAGTATACCCCTCAGCAGTGTCTTTATGAAGCACTTGAGATAAATAGTCTGGAGCTTGTCCATTTAGTGCTATATATGCAAGTACCAGAATTTTAAACTCAATTCTAAAATCTACTGGGAGTCAATGTAAAGAGTATAAAATAAGGGTAATGAGAGCTTGATTACTTGTGTTAGTACGTTCATTTTGGGAATGTAGCATCCACTAGTGACTATAATTGCAAACATGACAACAAAAGCCCTTTACCGGCGTCTTTCTCCCCTCTGATAACTGTGTTCAAGCAGCAAGAAAAATAGATCCAACAGATTGTGCACCGCACAACGTGTTTCAGCTTCTGTCTTCGTCTTCTCTGTGTCATTAAGCCTTGTGAAATTCATTAGTTGTCAAAACATCTTGTATTTTCAGCTATTGCACTTGAAGATGAGTTATTCTGAATTCCTTGGGGAGAAGAATGGGTCACAGTGGAGATAATAAGCTGGTTCTTTACAAGCGATAGCCTGAATAATAATGTTGGTGACTAGTATCTAAGCATGGTAGTCTTCTTGTGGAATCAATATCACTGTGAAATCAATTGCACAGGCGGCTTAGCAAAGGTTTCCTGCTGTGTCCGAATCAAGAAAACAAATAAAACCGAAAGGAAGATGAGACAAGCATCAAGCTGTAGTGGGTCTGGTGCCCACTGCTAGTATAGCCAGACTCCAAATACACTGGGAAGATGAAAGAATCAATACAAGACTTCTCCAAAATATCATCAAAATATAATAACAAGAAACGTAACAAAGGAGCCATTGAACATAATTTTCAATTATTATTCAAAAATTATTCAGAACTGTTAACTACTGCCTCGTATACTGAGACTGAAGCAGCACAACAGAGAAAAGGAATCAATGGGAAAAAAAACTTAACAAGCACTTGTCTAAACACTAAGAAAACATACAACAAAATAACTATTAGTGGTGTTTACTCACCGTACACCAACAGGGTGTAATGATCAGCAGCACGTCCGTAGTTGTTCTGGGCCTGGCACAAGTATGTCCCATTGTGTGATTGGCTGAGACGGGAAATCTGAAGAGTGGGGCCAGAAATCTCTGCCCTCTCGGGCAAGGTATCATTAATCTTGGACCACTGAGTGTTTCTGGGCCTGTGAGGAAAGATGGTGCAAGAGTTTAATATTTAATGGTCAACAGTATACAATTTGATCCATACAAAACCTTCAACCAGTCACCAAAAGAATAAAAAAAAAAGCCATCACTCCATTTTTCAAGCAAAATAATACATCCTGATTACATTTTCTAAAGTAAGCTATCGTACAACTTCCTTACGACAACCCATTTCCAAGCTTCAGTTTGACAGTTCCTTTTATATAGGGTCTTAACTTACAACATAAAGCGCCTTGAGGCGACTCTTTGTTGTGATTTGGCTGGTTCTTTGGACCAGGAAACTGGAGCACCCCCAAGAAAACAACGCAGGCACGGGGAGAACATACAAACACCATACAGAAATACCTAACCTGACCAGGAGACTGACTTTAAACATAGATTTTAACTTTAGATTAACTTCAGACAGACGAACCACTGTTATCTTCCTGGAAGTTTGATGGAGGGTTGATTTTGGCTTATCCTTCACAGCATGCAAAGCCTAGAGATGTTCTGTTTGAGTGTTACACATACGTACACACATATGTAGCAGCTGATAAGCTCACGTTCAGTAATCGCCTGGTTTAGTTCGTGTTTGCTGAAGGGATGACTAACCCTTAGCCTTCATCTTGGGAGTATAAGAACTTGAGCAGTCACCTTGATTAGCTGTTAGTGGTCAGTGTGTCTCAAACATGTAATTACCTGCCTGTTCAAACAAAAATGTCTTGTTTGACATTTTCATGCTTGTCAAAAAAAGATTATAAAATCATGGGTCAGTGGATACATTTTTTTCAGGAAAGTTGCTCAATACTATCATCAAGTACTTCACAAAAAATACCACAGATAGAATACTCACACTCCGAAAGACATTTAATAAAGCCAGACAAGTTAAATGATACAAGAAGCAAAGGAAGTCAACATTGGGTTGAGTTGTGATAAAAAATAAAACAGGCGAAGTAGGAGGATAAAAAAGCCCAAAGGGTGAGTTTGACACAGGAATGAAAGAATAAAGGGGTCTTGGAGGAGAAACCATAGCAAGAGAGGGCTCCATTCTGATAGATAATCAGGAGATGTGCAGTTAGAGGACAGAGAACGTTTGAAAGAACTGGCAAGACGGAGAAGGGGGAAGATGATAGAGCGAGGGGGTGTCAGGTGTGAAGAGGAGAGGAAAAAAATGAAAGCAGGAGGAAAGGAAAGGCAGCATAGGAAGAATGTATTCAGGTAATGTGAAGACAGAAACAAAAATGTGTGGTGGGAGATGAAGGGAAGAAGCAGGCAGAGCAGATGGGAGGTACAAGGATTACAGACCCTCAAATCTTTGTGTGTGTGTGTGTCTGGCAGGGTTTCATGGCTCTTGCCACCCTGGCCAGATTACAGTCCTGATTCATCTGGGTTCTAATCCCTCAGGAAGTCTAATTAAACCTCTCTCTCGGTTTGGCATACACATACACACATTTTCTCCTTCACCCCAGACAGTCTTAACAACTACAAAAAAAAAAAAAAAAAAAAAATCCCCAATTTTCCTCTCTTGCTATAACAAATTTGCACACCCACGCAATGTAATTCCTTGTAAAGATAACACACAAATAATCAGGCTATCAAGCAAAAGAGAAGACATTGACTGTCTTGATCTCCCCTCCTAGTATCCAACAGACAGTGACTGTACCCTTTACCAAAAGGAAGTGCCATATAATTGGTAATTAATGCTTAACAGGCAGTTAACAGGGCCAGGGAGCAAGCGTTAGGGTGACAAGGGTACTGTAATGTGTGTGTGAGTGTGTGTGTCTATGGTTGTGCAGTCCAGCGTGAGATGAGGGTCATAGTCCAGAGCTGCCTGAAGTCCCATCCTTCACTGTCACATACACACTCACACACACGCATACACAGTGTCCCCAACCAGCCGTTACAAAGCTTTAGTGGGGCTATAGCCAATATACTTCTCAGCCAGTCCTAACTGTGGGATTTCACTAAATTCATCACACTGGCGCACACAAAAACACACATGCACACACTTTGGCTGCAGTGGGCTTTACTGGGGAGCTTTAGTGGACCCGTTGCCCACAGACAGACAGGCAATCTAGGGGTGGGTTTAAGAGCTTGGGCCCCAGTACCCTTCTAGAAAGTGCACAAAGGGCTGCCAACACTCTAGAAAAAGGCTTCGTTTCAAGGTTGGATCTTAAACTTGTTGACTGCTGATTGGGTTTATTAGCTCTAACCTCACACACAGTTCATATGTCCACATTTACACAGAATTTCTTGTATCCCCTTACACACTTCCAATATCCTATCAGGCACAGTCTAAAGCTCCTCTTCTTTTTGTCCTTCATGCAATAAAATATGGATCAGGTTTTTATCCATCTGTCAAACGTTAAATGTCAGCCGCCGATAACACCATTCTGCTTTTCGCTGAATTCTGGAGCACACTGCTTTGTTGGCATGTCCTTTCAGAACAAGACATATCACAAGTGGTTTGATGGTTAATATTGTAAATTTACATGCAATCAAGAATATTAAGGAGAAATGATATAAAAAGAGGTGAATATGAAAGAAAAAGCTAAATTAGACAAAACAATGGGTAGAATCTCTTGTAGCTATCTAGTTCAGGCTACTTAAGGTCTCTTGTTCCTTTAGAACCAGTATTACTGGTGGTCTCATTTCTGTGATAATGGCTTTATGCTAACGCATTTGGGAGCTGTCCAGGAAAACTTGTTTTCTGTTGCGTAAAGCTCCACTGGAGCAGGTAGAGGTTATTCAAGGATGTTTCCACAATAGCAATTAAGAAGGAGATTTTTCTTTAAACGAAAGTGGATAGTAATTACTTGGAAAATAAACAGTAATATAATTCGGGGAAGCTCTCTGTTAGATATTCACAGATCACCAACTGCATCCAATTTACCTCTATAGCCCATAAATTAAGCCAAAAATATTTTGGTAGCACCCGTTATCAGCTGATTGTTGATAGCTAACACTTTCTCTGAATATTCAACAAATTCAAATTTAACATACTATCTTGTTACATTTTCTTATATATTTTAATGTCTCTGAAACATATTAGTAGCTTACAAAACAAAACAAGCAAACAAACAAATACACTTAACTCTGAAGTGTTGTGTTGTTAGTTCTTTTGGAGTTCTTCAAGATTGTTTGTTATTCAATTCCAGCTTGTTCTATATTTAGGTGGTGTGATTTAATTATAATCTATAATTAATGCCCGGGATATACGTGCAAACCAAACTTCTGCAAACAGATTGGCAGAGATAAAGTCGAGCCTTATAAATCTGTAGCAATATTAGAAATGAAATGTCACTCTCATAGCAGCTCAAAACGATTCCACAAAACTGTGTTAGCCGCAATTCAATTTTGCAAAGTTTTCTATTGGTAAAGATTAACACGGAACTCTGCAAAATCCTGCACGTCCTTGTCAGTCAAAAGATTTTTGCACACCCTTAAACTGACTTGTCAAAACTCACTGCTTTGTTGAGGCAAACTATTTATAATTTATGATTACTTTGTCTGGAATTCATTATAACATTGACAGGAAACGTTCACTCTTATAAGAACCTGCAACAGCTTCACAAGCAGCATCTTAAGCCAGATGGCAAACAGAACGTTTCTATATCTGTTCTTGCCATATAATCAATTTCTGAAGGATCTATAGTTGCAAAATGTGTGCAGTCATAATAAATATGAGGTTATAATATGGAAAGCAAGACAAAGGTAGCAGTTTCTGAATGTAAAGCCACCAAAGCCACACTGTTTAGCACATTTACAAACACACAGACTTACAGAGGATTCCCGGTGACGGAGCAGGTGAGGGTGAGTGAGTCGCCCTCTCGCAAAATTCCAGAAGGAGGGACAATTCGGACTGTAGGTGCAACTGCGGAGAAGGAGAAAGGAAAGGGTGTAATGAGCAAACACTTCAGATGAAATCACAACTAAACAAAAAGTGCAAGAATCGGAAAAGAACAAGAAAAAAAAATCATTCATGAAAGAAAAAAAGAATCAGAAACAAAAGGCTGGGAACAAAAAGGGGAAAGTTAGAACATGGAAGGAAAACGGTCTTTAACATCTGTTTCCAAGGCAACCGCGCGACAATCCTATGGTTTAGACACCTGTTATCAGAAGCAGCCCACCGCTCCAGCAGCTGCTGTAGTGCACTTACTTCAGAAACAGAACGCCGAGGAGCCAAATCCACACTAGCGGTTGGTCATTATTGCCAGTTTTCTGGCTGGAGGAAGAACCAGCCAGAGATGTTAATGTTTGTTGATAGCTCAGCAGACTGATCTATCAACAAATATTAATACACAAGTAGCAAATTAATTGCACTCAAAAACTGATGCAAACATACTTGCTAAATGTGACTCATCCGCATCTATAAATATTTACATATGCCTGTGAAATGTTTGACTATTTAAAATTACTGATATGTTGTTGGATAGCAACCACGGCAAGCTGTCGGGAACAGTGAAGTTAGAACAAATGGAGTAATTGAACATGGTTGTCTGTTGAAACGCATCACATTAACATTGGAGGAGAAGAGGAATTACACTCTATGTACTTTTATCTTCTATTCTCATCACAGTTTATGTAATAATGATATTTATGAATTGTGGCCCACAGGAAGACTAGCAACCCCCACTGTGGAAGAAAACGGGGAGCCACATAACAAAAATGCTAAATCAACTTTGCACATTCATTGTTTTCTAAAAAGAAAAGGTTTTCATGGTTTTTGTGCTGGAATATACTTTGTGTTATAATCCTTAGTTTTTGTTTTATTCTTATGTCCCTGCGTATTATTTTTTGCATCTTGTTACCTGTGTCTTATTAGGCTTACCCCTGGTGTGTCCAGTATGTGCATTTTCCCACAGACTTTGTCATGTTATGGATCTCCCCTCCTTGCGTTCCTGACCCCGGGAGTACACGAGGTACATGTCTTTGATGTCTTGCCTCTGACACACTTTTGCTCCATTATCACAAAAGCTTCAAGTCACACCGGTAGCATTTCAGAAATGGAGCGTTTAGTCTGCATGGGGTTTTATATTTTGAAAAGTGACCAGATTCTCTATGCCTCCCCATGTCTAACTTCCTGTCCTCCTCATCTGCTGCTTGACGTGGCTTCCATGAATAAGTAGACCCAAAAGTATTTTTACTAATTCAGAGAGGAGAGCAACTTCTGGGAAGCTTTTGGAATGTTTCCAAAGTGTACTGCGGTGCCTCTGGTAGAACCGGAAGTATTGCCTTGAGTGGCTGCAACCAGCTCAGGTGGCTAGGTTGAATCACAATCAGTATATTCCTGGAGTTTCTCTTGTTTTGCTCATGCTGGCATGCTGCTTTTGATTATTCCCTGTTGCTTTTGGATTTTGTTACTGTGATGCATTTTCCTGCCACACTGTGTGATGCTTTTTACTATGTTTCCAATAAGCGCCTTTTTTCTCTCTTTTTTTTTTTTTTAATTTTAATTATCTTCCAGTCCATCTCAGTTTTCGGCTGCACTTGTGCAATATGCAAACATAGCAGCACAAATAATGTCTTCAAATCAAAAAAACTGATTTGTTCCTCCTCACATCAAAAATAAACATCAAAAACTTGACAAGGTTACATCTGATTTTCTCATTTTCTACACTGATTCCGCCGAAACATTCCCAGACTAGAAAAAAAATGCTGGCAATTTAGTGTGCAATAAAAATATACAATACAGCTCAGTGAGTTACCCCTTTCAGTATTTTTTCTACTTCTGTCCCCCTAAAAAGGCCATTACAATTTAGTGCATACTAACTTGCGTAAAGACACCAGCAACAACAAGTCAAGTTCCAAATAGTTCAGGAACTGTTGCACATATTAATACGGTCCACGTGTCTTCCACTTGATGTTGTTTAGCTCTTTAAACAACAGGCCAGGAGCTTAACCTGGCCACGGGCCTATTTCTGCCAGCTCCCTGCATGACAAGATTTGTATGTATTAGGTTTTAATGAGAGCAGGTCTCAAACAGGGCAGCTCGGAATATCACTCTGTTAAAATCCTGGACTGTGTATAAATGAGGATCACTCTAAAATGAGATATCACCATTTGAAAAATGAGGCTGCTACCCTGACAAAATTATTGCTGGCATTAAAGTAAAACACTGCAATGAAGAGGACTGAAGTAGCAATTTCAGTGACAGCCACACAGATGAAATAATGTTTGTTTTGAAATATTTGGCAATGAACATTATGCTACTTAATTTGTTTGAAAGACGGATAGAAATTGTTTTGATATAAAGTACACACACGCACACGTGCACACACACGGTGAAAAGGGACTTACAATACACATCTAGGCGATAATGCCGAACCCTCTTTTGCCCACTAAGTGCAGGGTGGGATGCCTCACAACTCAGTGGCGCCCCATTGTCTTTTCTTTCTACTGGGATGCGGATGGTGCTGGACACACTGAATGTCTTCCCGTTGTCCTGCAGGGATATCACACCTAGAGATAGGCAGAGGAAACAGAGGGGATTGAATAAATGAAAGTAAATAATACAGGTCAGGTGGCCAAGAAACATTTTAGCAGCCAAAATATGCCTGTTCTTACTTTCTCCCTGCTGAGACTTCACACCTATGTTGGGGGACTGTGAGACACAGAGAGAAGGCGATACGGAGGAGAAGAAGGGGATTTTTTTTTTTATGAGAACACAGAGGGGGATAGAAAAACTGAGCAGTAAGAAAGTAAGAAGTAAGGCACTGATGAATGAGCTTTTTAGAGCATCACCAGGTACCTGTAAAGGGGAGGATGAGTGGTGTGGGAGAGAATAAGAGATAGAGAGAAGAGAAAGCAATTTGCATCTATATTTCATGGCAATTATGAGCAGCAGCACAGTTTGTTTTCCGATAGTAAATCAACTGAATGTTTTGTCTTTGTGTGAGCGAAAGAAAAAGAGAGATAGAGGAAAGAGAAGGATAAAAGAGAAAATATGCATAACCCAATTGAGATTTTAACTGAGCCAGACATGGAGAGAGAGAAGGACGTCAAAGGAGCAGGGTGAGAGAATAAAGGGAAAGGAGAGAGGGACGCACAGAGAGAGAATGAGGGCAGCAAAACAAGCATGATTGATATGTGTGTGTGCGTGCGCGTGTGTGTGAGAGAGATGGGGTAGTGGGGGCAGACATGAAAGAGGATGATAACAGTGCGAGACAGATGCAGAGTGGAGGAAAGATGCAAGAAGAGAGGAGGAGGAGAGACAGAAGGAGGGAGGAGGAACAGTGGCAGCAAACTAACGGGACTTGACATGGTCACGTATTGGGAGTTTGTGCTTGTTTAGGCAGAATACAATATACTTATATTGCACTGAATTTTCAATTATTGCCGGCAAGCAAATGAAAGTGAGCCTAATTGAGGCCTGAGAGGACGCCGGCGTGTGTAGATGGGCAGGAATGAGGCAACGAGCGGAAGATAGTGTCTTAATTAAAGAGCTCTTCTGATATCTGTTGGAATCTGCTTCTAACCTTTAGTGTCACAGTTCGTTTAACTCAGGGCCAAAAGAGGTGGGAGGAAGAGAAGAGGAGAGAGAAAAAAAAGGAGAGGAGAGGAAAAGGGAGAAAAAAAAAGGAAAGATAAGAGAAGAGAGAGAAGCATTAGGAAACAAGATAAGACAAGTGAGGCAAAAGGACAGTCCCTGCCTGTCTCTTGGACTCTTAAAGCGTTGTGCAGCCAACAACTATGCCGAGGAGCCTCACATCTTTGTCGGCAGTGGAACTTGAGGAGGAAAAAGGAGATCGGATGAAAAGAAGGTGAAGGAGTTAAGGATAAGGACACCAAGAGAAGACACAGAATAACAGTGACAGGTGTGTTCTGACAGAGAAAAAGGGAAGAGACTGGATGAAAGAGACACCCCGTGTCAGACAAAAATAGAAGGTAAAAGAGACGACGGCTGACACGAAGTTTAAAAGGGCAAAACATTGCTCACTGCATGTCCAATATGCTGCTGACAACAGATTATCGCGCATTATTTAATCTGGTCTGTACGGAGCTATCTGAAGTTACACATAAATGAATGACTTAAACAACAATACAAAACATCTGACAACAGTTTGCACTTTTGAACAATGTTGTTTGTATTTATTAAAAATTGGAGATAAAACTGAATAAAAAAAAATAACAATAAGCCTCGGTCTTCTGACTGGCTCATTGTTATTATTATCGTTATTATTCTTTGCACAACTTAGTCCCCAAGAGCTGCTTTGTTCTTGCTCGGCCAACTGATAACGTTTTTTGAGGATTTTAAATCAAACACAAATGCTGATTTAATAGAAAAGTACCCCCCAAAAAAGGGACGTTAAATAGGCTGAAGGCCACGGAAAGATGGGTCTCAGATTTATTATTGAAAGAGGTGCTCCTTTAACTGGAGGAAGCCGAGGGAGACAGCGAGTTAGAAAAGAAGGCTAGATCAGGGTATCTGACTGATGGATGGCTCATAGATTTATCAGCAGCAAAGAAGTAGAGAGAGTTAGAAGATGTTGAATTAAAAACTGTCTTCACGACGCCGTAAAAGAGAGAGCATTTGAGAAAGGAAGAAAATCAGGATTGTGTGAGGCTCCTGGCACTTTAATATAATAGTGTGCTTGTCAGATTATGTGCAAGTAAATTCAACTGAAATTAATTTTCATGAGGGATTAGCTTGAGAGAATGGACTTAGTCTATGTATATGTTTTGATAATGGAAAGATTTTGCCTGTAGTGGACACAGAAAAGAAGAAGTGTTAAAATATTTAGTTGATGTTGATATAAGTCTTTCAATATAAATGGTTTTCTTCTTCAATTAACTTTAAATAGAAAGAATACTACTGATCTAATATAAAAAAAAAACAAAGTGCTGTTGATCGGTTGGAACTTCACTCTCACCTATAAATATTGCACAAAAGAAAGATTAAAATATAGAAAGCGGTAGGAGAGAAGAGATATTGGCAGGCCCAAAGTCCAGACCCACATATCTCCACTCACTTATCATTCATCTATTTTTTACCTGCTTCTATCAACTGATCCATCTGCCAGTCCCCCATCAACCGATCAATCACCCATCATTTTATTCTTCTTTTATTCAGCACTCAATCTGTTCTATCACCCAACCATTCAACTTCACCTGCCCTTTATTATCCAATTAACTCTCTCATTTGTCTCAAATAATCATCTGAACATGCATCAGTCCATCTGTCTGCCATGTACCTGGTATCTCCCGGCCATTACGCATCCATCGCAGGGTGGCGGCAGGCTTGCTGCGTGGTGACACACAGGTGAGTTCCGCCTCACCGCCCTCCACGCCCTCTTGCTTCACCTCCACTGTGGGTGTCTCTGGGGGAACCGAGACAGAAAGTGTCGCCACCTGGTGGTGCGTGGAATCCGTGTAGAGCTGGCAGAAGTAGCCGCCCTCATCCGACACGCTGACGTTGGTCAGTGTGATGCGAACCAGTCGTGGCGTGAAGAGCACCATCTGGAAACGGTCGTCCTTCAAGGCTGGAATTGGGCAAGACAAAGGAGAGAACAGGAGAGGGATGAAGGTGGGGAGGAAGTGAAACCGCATGAGTTGGCATTGTTGAGGACACAGCGAAGAGGACAGTGAAAAGGTGGGAAAGGAAAGGAGGGGCGATGAAAATGACATGGAATAAAAATATGGAATGTCAGTGAGGAAATCAAGAACAAGATGATGGGTGGTAAGTTCAGTAGTCAGGAAAGTCATAGTCAGGACACACACAAGCTTGGATTTGTGATTTCTTTTTTTTTTTTTAATTTTTAGAAGCATTTCAGGAAGCTGACATTTAGTCCCCTCTGAAGGTAATTTATTCAGCAGGATAAAGATTTTCCACAAGAGGGGGCTAATCAGTTAGTGTCAAAGTCGTCCCAACTGGTTGGTCCTAGATTGGATCAGTTAGAATGATGCGCTATTTTGTTAGGTGGCTGTGATTGGTTGGTTTGCTGAGGACAGCTGATAAAACCTGAAATGACATTTCAACTTCTGAAAGGTTGTGCAGCAGCTCAAAGGGATCGTTGTGGACTCGTCTAAATCTGGTGACACGTATCTTAAATTTCTAAAACCAGAAAATGTTCCTGGAGCTGGCATCACTGTATTTGCTTTGTTCATCACTTGGCATCGCTGGGTTTGGTGATGTCTATTAACAAATCTATTGACTATCAAAATCAAGAGGTTTAGATCATTTAGAGCTTGAAGGGAAAAGATCAATGAAATTTCCATAGTTCAACAATATGTTTAAAAAACAAAAACTCAAATAATATTCTACAAAATCCTACACGCTCTGCATACACTGAATATTTTAAAGTTCTAATTTGAAATATGGCAGCACGGTGGTTAGCACTGCTGCCTCACAGTTGGAAAAGCATCTGGAAGGCCTGGGTTTGATTCCACCTCGGCCCGGGCCTCTCTCTGTGGGGAGTTTGCATGTTCTCCCCGTGTTTGCGTGGGTTTCCTCCGGGTACTCCGGTTTCCACCCACATGTCCAAAGACATGCACTTAATGGGGTTAGGTTTTTTGGCTACTATAAATTGCCCATACGTGTGAATGTGAGCGGGAATGGTTGTCTGTCTCTCTGCGTTGGCCCTGCGACAGGCTGGCGACCTGTCCAGGGTGTACCCTGCCTCTCGCCCTGTGTTAGCTGGGATAGGCTCCAGCCCCCCCGCGACCCTGAAAAAGGATAAGCGGCAGCGAATGGATGGATGGATATTTTGAAATATAAAAAGCAACTAAAGGTGTCAGGTAGATGTGGTGAAGTAAAAAGTAGCAACATTGTCCGTGAAATGTAGTGGGACAGAGTATCAAAATATATATAAAAAAAGAAAAAAACTAGGAGTCAGCTGGACTTTTGTTCAGCAAAATGTAAGTTTCTGCAATGAGCACCAGACTAGGTGAAATTGCAACATAAACTGTGCTCACAGTGAAAGAATTCTTTTGACAGGAGTTTTGTGCAGTGACAGTGTTTTTGAGGATGCGCCGTGTCTGCCTCTGTATGCCTCGGGTGGTCAGGCAAGTGTTCAGTCAGATATGGCGAACAACATAACAACCTGCTTATTTGCGTCAGCCTTATCCAACTTTGATGCAAGTGTTGGGGCTACTTTCTGTTATTCTGGTGATGTTGGCACCAGATATTACGTTTGCTCAAGAAATAACCACCAGTTAACAGCACTACACATATCTTCCACGTGGGCAGAGAGTCTTGAAGCATGCTAGGGCAAACCTGTACAGGAATGAGAGGTAAGAGCAATTAAGATAAGCAGATGAAGGGCCATTGATACTGCCTCTTACAGGCTGGGCGAGTTTGCACATACCATGATGCGTCATGTTAATATCTTGGGTATATTAACATGACCCATCATGACACATCAATCTTGAAGTGCATCTTTGAAAATACAGTACATTTACATTTTTGCAGTAATTGGCAAGTATATATCAAACAGCGCAAGCTAACCGAAGGATGCTTTAATTGAGTGGCATGACATTTCCATCAGTGGAATCCGTTACTTCTTGGCCGCGTGATCGTTTGCTCTGTATTAGCAAACAGTCAGTTATATCTCACCAAGTCTGGAATGAGAGTCTTCACTCTCAATTTATGATGTGACTCCCATGAACAGCTTTGCAGAGGAAAAATTGACAAACATGGGCGAAATTGTGGCTGTGACAGCACCCCTGTTGATTTGCTGCTCGGGAATTGATAGTGCCGTTAAATCCAAAGCTTGGTTTGATATAAAAAAGTTCATAAACAGTTTGCAAAGTCAGTCTCAGAGGAACAGCTCCAGGCTGCACATTGATACAACATAACAGATGTCTTGGTTCGCTCATTTCCAGCTTTGAGGGAGAGTGTTGTTCATTTTCCCAAGCACTGATTGGACTACGCTTAACTAGAATGCATTCATTCACTCTCTTTGTAAGTGCACGCTTTATTCCTCTCTAAGCCTATGTCTAATTAGCGTCTGGCATTTTTATTGTTTATCTTATTAGATTTTAATCATCACTGTTTTTATTTTCCCTGAAGAATTGAAACACACTATTTATTTTATTTTAGGAAAGATATTAATTTCAGTGGCGCAAACCTTTGAGTCAGCGACACATGCTAAACGCCGCAGTTTTACATAAGACACACTGTAGTAGTTCAAACTATAGATGATAACAAAAGACATTAAAGGCAACAATTTTAAAGTCAATCCTGGACCTCAGACCAATGAGCTACAATTACTAACCACATAATCCACAAAGGAGAAAAAAAAGAATGAACAGTGACATGAGGGATGAGGAGGAGTGAAGATGAAGCAACTTTCCTTTTGTTAGCAAAGAAAGAGTACAATCAATAGGGAGAAAAATGCTGATAATGACAAATAACACCAATAACAGTCTGTGGGTGACAGTGGCTTGATGTCCATAGATTCTCATAAATACCTTTGAGACTCACTTTGTATTGACTTGGCTGTGAAACCTCCTTCATGTTCCATCTCTATTTTATTTTGTCCCTCTCTTCTTTCCTTTTGTGTTGGATTTGGCCTGGCCGTCTCGCAAGACAATTTGCAATACAGAACAGGCACTATGGTATAGATATTAGCTTTACGGGAGTGTGTGCATTCTTGCGTTTGCGTGTGTGTGAGAGAGAGAGTAGAGACGTAGAGAAAAAAAATGAGAAAAATAGACTGCATAATGCAGCAGGCAGGGAAAAATAATATAGAGACAGATATCCACAGGAGACTAAGAGAGCAGCCTGGGGCGATGGAGTTAGTCCACTCTTCCTGGAAGTACACCACACTAATCTGTCCACCCCACCCCTAAAATTTCCCCTTCATCGGATGGCAATGAGAGCATTGTTAGAGAGCCATTCCCTACAGACAGGTAAATCTTTTTTCCCCCTCTCTGCACTAAATGGCAACTAAATGTCAGACTTCTGTTCAAGTCCAAGTTCACCACGATTGTCCTGTCTCATTTGCATGCTGAGGAGAGCTGGCAATAGGATGAGAAAGAGAGATATGGACCGCTACGAAGAAAGGGTCCATTTAGTTAGTTCTACTGCTCTATTATAGCTCTCCGTCCCCGCAATCTCATAAAAAACACCCCTGACTAGTTGCTCACTGGCAAAACAGGCAATTTAATTCATTGCACTTACTACAGCAGCAGCTCTATTTGGGCAGCTAGTGTGGAATAGATCAGCAGAGAAAGGTCTTAGTTTTATAGCCTGTAATCTGGGTGGCAGATGGGCAATAGACAAGTGATGGAGAAAATGTGGAGGTAGCGAGAGCCAGGGTGAGATGTAATTTACACTCCCAGAAAATGTCCACAATGGGGCTTTTTTTTTTTTTTTTGTTCTTACAGGAGCCAAATTAGTTATGGAAAGCCATCAATGCTTTATAGCTCTGCTAAACTTTGGAGCACTTCCTAATGCTGTGTCTTTCTTCAGCGACTGATCCTCCCTTTCCTTATTCTCTCTGTTGCTGTGTCTTTCTTAACCCTCGACACCTTTTCTCATTTCGCCCCACTTTTTTTCTTTCTTTCTCATTTTCTCTTTCATTTGAGCCTTCAAACCGCTTCTTCCTCCTCGTTTTGATTAGGCCTCATCACGCTTTCCGAAGGGTGCGAGTCCAAGCCTCATGGGAGAGCAGACAGAGTGGCTCTGTTTAAATACTTAATGGAACTTACCGGCAGTGTGCTGATCTGATAGAATTGGGGGGAGAGTTGAAAGCAAGGTTTCCCAAAGCAGCAACCTCAACTACCCAATTACGTCCGCTCCGTGATCGAGGTGACTAACAAGTGAAGGCTAAGTGTGTGGAACAAAAGCACTGGAGTGCTGCACCTGTGAACAGTGAAACTCTGACTGCAACTGTTTTTGTTTTCAGTGATTTTTTTTTCTCTAATCTTTATATTCTGTTCACAAAACTTCCATTGACTGCTATTTTGGAGACTGTTCCTGCGGGGAGTGTAGGAGTGTTGATTGCCGGATCAATGTAATTACAAGAACTGCAGGTTTTAATGATTAGAAAGTTAAAAAATGTGTTCAAGTGCAAAATTTCGCGTACATAAATATCATGCAAGATGATTGCAATTACAACTCTGAGTTACAAGATTCTCCCTTTTACTGTGGTTAAAAGCAAAGGGTTTTAAAACGTTTCAGCATTTTACCTCATATACAATGTCTACTTACTGCACACACACACACAATAAATAAAGCTTTATAGCTGTGTGAGACTGGCACTGGCATTAAAATAACTATTAGGACCTTAGAGCAGAGCCTAATACAAAATTCAGCAAAAAAAAATGTAGCTCAATCCAACTCAGTTAAATTCCATTTTAAGATGCTTGGATAAGAATTCAGAATTATGGACTTAGCAAGTGTTGCAGATTGGGATTAAAATGATAATGTGTGCAATTGTCATGGTCCTGGGTCCCTGGACCCAGTGTTTTGAGTTATATTTAGTTTTGACCTGTGTTCTTGTCCTGTGCCATT
>JAVDPK010001103.1:430593-454586 GCA_034780415.1 Cichlasoma orientale
GTTTTTTTTGAGTTTATGCTGTGTGGAGTGTCCTGCATTGAGGTCCTCAGCCTGCTGCACCCCCCGTTCCATGACAGCAATACTTTGGAGCTCAGCAACAGTCATCGAGAGCAGCTTGAGTGAAGTTAGCTCAGCAAACAGATTATCTGTCTTATCACCTGTCACACAATTACAGCAGCGGAAAAATCCTTTTCCAAATAACAACTAATCAAAACATATTTCTTAGAGTAGTTAGGCACTAGAGAGACGAAGTGTTCTGACACGAGAATGAAAGAATTGGAATCTTTGTATGTAGATCTTCAATAAAACAGACACCGTCGAGAAGTTTTCACAATAGAAAGCTCCTTGGATGAAAGATGAGCAAGTGATTTTGCAGGGGGGATTTGGGGGTTTCTGGTTGGCTGCTCTGCCAACCAGATAGAGATGATTTTTACGCTGCTTGGAAACTGTGTTCTTGATGTGATTTTGGCAGTGGTGACGGTGGTGTTGGGGAGGAACTCGTATGCATAACAATACCATGAATTCTCAAATCCAAGCACCTGTGAAAACCTGTGCTAGCCCTTTGTTAATGAGAAATTGCGGTAGACAGCTGATTAGTTGGTTAACAGGATTTGTTGTCAAAGTTTGTTTGGTTTTAATATGAAATCAAGCTTACCAAATAAGGGAGTTAATAGATATCTTCCTCTTTATTGATCAGTGTCTGTAGTCTTTTTGTTTTGTTTTGTTTTTCTCCTTTGAATATTTGCTTGCATGTGAATCGAAGGAAAGGGGTTCCACTCATGAGGAGAGCAAGCTGGTGGTGTCTTACACGCAATGAACTAAGCACATACACCATCCTCTTTACTCTGAACATTTACAAGCCACAGTATGAAACTGTAGCCCTAAGCCCAAACTAATGTCTTATCACACAGATTATGTAGTGCATAAATAACACATTTTTTGGTTCAATTAAGCTGCTACATACAAATTTCAAAGCAATGTTTAATATCCTTGATTACTGTTCTTATGCTCAGAGGTTTCCTAGCAGCACTTCTGTTGCAAATCTGGCTAAGGTAGCAACTTCTGCCCTTAATTAGTAAGAAAAAAGCAGGTAGAGTTTGCCTGCCCCGAGGCCCTCGCTGAAATTTGCCTTCATTATAATATTGGTTACAATGATAATTTGCCATAAAGCTGTTTTTAAAAAAAAACATGTGATTGTCAAGGCCATGCTCTAATGAGGACTGTAATAAGTTCTGATCTCATCACTGGGGTTAACAGTGGATTATGCAGAGAGCTTCGAACTACGCTTTTAAAACAGTTAAGCAGTCACGCTGTTAGGGCACACAGTAAACCCATCTCCTAATTTTACTTAGTGGTTAGCTGACTTTCTAATGTGAAATCACTTCAAAGGCAAAATGAGGACATTTGAGAGCGAGAGAAAAAAGTAAACTGAAAGTGTTGGTGAGTCATTGCTAATGTGTCTAAAAGGCTCCCTCTAAATGTCACTGAAGGCAAATACATAGACACAGATAAATTAAGTTTGCCTGTAGAGACAAACGTGCACGCAGATACACACCTCGCGTGCCGTTGAAGAAGAGAGTCTGCCGGCGGGGATTCTGGATGACCACGATTGATCCATCGTAGTTCTGCAGGCGGCAGGAGATCTGAGCCGTACCCCCCTCCAAGACTGTTACATTCTCTGCTTGCACTGCCTGACAATGGGCTGAGGGAGAGAAAGACAGACATAAATATAGCGATACAGAGGCTGGACAATGGAAAAGAAAAAAATAGAGAAAATGGAGCAATTCAATTCTCCTGCGGTTGAATCTTTTAAAATATAGTACTTAACAGATACCTCATTTACTTGCTATTCATCGTACAGACACAATAATGAAAGAAATGTTGGAGGGGAGCAAAAAAGAGGAAGAGATGGAGTGATAAAGAGATTAAGAGCAAGCGAAGAGACACTGAAGGACTCAACAGGTAAAAGAGGATCCTTGAGCAATGCGTTCATACAATAATAAGAGGGATGATTATAACTGCTGCCATTCGTCTTTTTTACACGCATAAACACACACATACAACATCCACATTGCTTTAGGCTTGCCTAACTGAACGCATCAACAGACATATTTGAATAAATAACGCTTTATTAAATCTCTGTTGATCTCTTGGAATTTAAATACATGCTTGAATGGCCATGCATAAAAACACAAACCTGGTCACATATGGCCAAACGCATACACACAAAGGCATCCAAACAAATCGCCACACTACTGCCCTGTCACTACCGGTGTGTATATTAACAGTTTGAGATGCAACAGTGTTACAATACGAGTCTGTGATTGGCTCACACATCGAACCTCACATTCTTAATGCCATTTCCCTTCCAGGTGCATGCTAAACCAGCTAATTACACTCCATTACCCGAATGAAGTGGTTCTCACATGGACACTGCTATGTACACATGGTCGGCAAAATATGCAATAACAAATGAGTACAGGCACAGAAGCGTGTGCACGGAGAGTGACTTTCACAGCTACAAAAACTGTCTTACATAGTCTTTCAAACAAACTTGCCTGACTCCTGAACTCAATATTTTTAGACAAGGGGGCTGAGAAATAGCAGGAAGCCTCTTTGATGTTGCTGACAGCTCAAGAGTCAGTAATGAGGAGGTTGATTATGCTCTGATTGTTGCACCCTCCATGTTTGTGGGTCAGGCTGTTGACACGACTCGGCTGAGTCACACCTCCCGCTGAGCACAATGGACACCGAGAGCCGTCGTTTGAATTCAAATGATTTGCGGAGCAATTAGTCATATGGTTCCAGCCAGGAGTGGAATGTGATTGCCTTGAAGAGAGTACCAGCTTGCTGGGCCTCCAGAACTAGTATTTACCAATTTGCATCTCCATTTGCATTCTTTCTCTGCCTGGCAAAGTGTTGGCTGCGGGGAGGATTTAGAGGAAGAGCGACACCAATATTGAAACACAGTGATGAAGCAGGCAATGAGAAGAGCTGATAAAGACGGTGGTGCTATATATATATTTCACTGCCGTGTCTAGCAGTGTCTCTGAGTGCTGTAAAACACCTTCAGAAGGCACAAAATGTTGTGAGACAAACAGATGGCGGCTGCCATGGTAGGAGTTGCTGACTTGACTGCTTTGGGCCAAAATAAATGTCTATATCTGCAACAGAGTGTGTCCTGTGTGAGCTTTTGCATGCATGCCTGTGTGTAGGTGCGCACTGGGTGTGCATATGCAGGTGTTAACATATTGCAATTAAGCTACTTTGACATCATCTGATCCCTCGAACTTCATCTAAATCTAATTCCCCTTTGATTATAATCTCTTTTAATGAAATACTCAAAGCCTACATATTCATCACGTCAGGGGAAACACAGAGACACAGTGGATATTGAACTGAAGTCAGAAAGAAACCAATGGGGAATAAAGACAAAGGAGACTCTAATACTCTATGGAATGGAGAAAAAAAATCTTGACAATTACCACTAATTGTAGTCATTATTGCTCCCATTCTCTGCATCAATATTGTGATTCATATCGGGGGCCATCAGGGCCTGCCACTGCCATCCCAATTATTTTTCTAATGGCTGTTATTACTCATCACCATAGAAACTGGGCTTGGCCGCCATTGTCTTAAACAGTGGTAATTGTAATAGTGCTGCTGTGCATCCTGACAAAAACAATGCAGGGTCCGTGCGTGACTAGTGACCCATCAGAACCAACAGTAAGTGTGCCCTTAATGTGGGAGAGTAAAAAAGAAAGCGGTCAAAAGTTGGCGTCTGGGAGGAGGCCAGAAAACCTAATTAGCTGTCCATTTGTACACCCACTTCTCCTGACAGCTGTCACCCCTTCAAAGAAAATTAGCTGTAGTGGCATGGCAGTAAAGCACAAAGAAAAGCTAGAAAGAAAAATAAAAATTAAAACTCATTACTGGCTTATGCATCAGTGATGACTGACATCCGCAGTTGCTTTCTGAGACGCCACCCAGAAACACCTGCTGCACGCTGGTGTATGATCAATCTGAGCAAAGAGAACGAAAGAACAGAGGGATGTAGAGATGGTGGGGGATGAGGGCTCTAACCAGGAAATGATAGCAGGGAGTTAGGAAGTGATGGTTCGGGTATAATAATGCAGCTGGTGGGGGCTGGACCAAATATGCGAGAGATGACGCATATTCTTCGACTCCCGCTCGTAACGCAGCTGGGTACAGCACTTTAGTTTGACTGTAGGTTTTATAGGCTGCCATTCACATCAAGGCCATGAGCCTGTGCCTCTGATCACCAGCATGGTACAACCCACAGAGGGAATGAGAAGGAGGGGGAGGGAATCAACCTCTGTGACAGAGGTATTAATCTCGGCCCCATTAAAATCTGTGCCCATAATAAAATACTCCACAAGCGTCGACTCATATTAAGAGAGAATGGCGAGTGCAATCGATATCATGGTAGTGCACTGACGGTTATGGCAGTGGATAAATAAAACTGGAAGGGGAGCAAAAACAATCACTTCTCTCTCCAACCAAGCGGGGGCAGTATTTTATAGCAGTGAAATTCTCATCATTTGAAAGGCTGCTGCCCCCGCTGCCACAGCCCTGGAAAAAAGGGGCCTTTATTTACTATGGCAAGAGACATCCAAGAAGGGCCATCATTTCAAAATACATAAACAAATAAATAAATAATAGGCAAGCAAATTCATAAGACAAGGGATCTGTCCTAATGGTCCCACAATAGGGTGAGTTATAAGCCGAGGGAGCCGGTGGATAGTGGGACAGTGAGGGGATGAAAGGAGGTGTAGAGAGTTAAAAGAAGGGGATTTGGGAGGCAGCCAGGTGGACTGCTGGCTCACCCTTGGTCACGGTAAATTCTAGAAACTGTCTCACTGGTGCAGGGTTAGCGGGCTGAATTACAGCCTTGCTGCGTCTCTCTCACTTGGTATCACTCTCCCCTTATTTCACTCTCTCCGTGTCTTTGAAGGTGAAGAAAGGTGAAGATTGAACAGAAAGACAAGCCACATAAGAGATGAACTGTCTCCATTTGCCCCAAACAAGCCCTCATGTATCCTTGAAGAAGTGCAGTCACTGTCTCCCTATTCATTATCTGTCATTATCTTTCAACTGGACAAGGGCCAAGAGCTTGTGTTTTCTTTGCATGCCGGTCACGGATTTACAAGGGAACTGATGCTGGAGAGTACAATGCATAACCCCTTATGCTGTTACTGTTTTAATTAAAACAATAACAGCAGCTCATAGTTTCCCCTCATAAGGGGTCGTCCTTTGGCAACTTCTCCATCACTTTCCATCTGGATGTATATTTTTTTCCCCCCGTTATCCCATGAGTCTCCGAGGCAAGCCAGTTACCATGGTATGTATGCAAATGAAGTCTGCAATGTTTATATGCGTGAGTGTGTATTTGTGTGTACGAACACTTGCTCTAGGTTAATCACAGAGTTTTGCAGCGTTCTGACTCCATGAAATAGCTGACTTTGACGTTCTTCCACTCCAAACCTCCCACTGCAGACCCGCAACTCTCTCCCATTACCTCTCCCCTCTTTCTCATCCCAGTCTAAAATTATCGCTTCATCTCTCCCAGGGAGGCAGAACTCTGCCAATCAAATCCAGTTCCAAGAAGAAAAAAAAAAAATCTCCCCGTACATAAATAATACATAATCCTTTACAAATCTCGCTGTCGTCTCTCTCATTACCTTTGTTCAGTCACTTTCTCCTCTTTTCCGCTCCTATCCTCGCACTTTCTTCTCAGTTTTTGAGTGTGCTACCCTCTCTCTCATTTTTACTTAGTCCACAACTCATAATTCTCTCCTCCCGCTGTCTTCGTGTCTAATCTCATTCTCACATCTCCCTCTTTCTCTTTTTATTTAAACCCGCAGCCTCTCCATCTGTCTCCTCCCCACCTTTTGCCTTATCTAATCCCTGATTCCTCGTCATTCAGCGTTCTTTCTCCTTTCTGCCCGTCTTCTTCTTCCTTCTCATCTCCCTTATCTTTTATTGCATCGTTCATCACGCATCTTCATTAATGCTGTCCTAAAGGTCCCCTTTCCTCTTCTCCACTGGGCCCCAGGAGAATTTTTGCAACTTTTTCCTTTCTCTCTTCCCTGTTATCTCTGGTCTTTAAACTTCTTTCCCCTCCCTTTTTTTCCCTTTCTTCATGTAGTTTTTTTTTTCCTGGCTTTGCAATAGTTTAGTTCTGAACTCCAATATGCTTTCATTCCCCTTGCAATCTCTCTCATTCTTTCTCTTTTTGTGACTCAGTGGGAATCTTTTCCTGCCTCTCTGCTGGTTCCATCTCCACACTCTCCTTCCCTAAATGTGATTTGTTCTGCAGCTCAAGTCTGCAGCATAATCATGCTGTTTTTATAGTGTGCGGGGTGAGGGGAAGAGAAGAAGCAAGGGGAAGACAGAAAAAAGTGAGAGGAGTGAATGGGACAAGGGGACAAAACAAAAATAAGTGGAGCAAGAGACTGAATTTCTCAGTCTCCCCCTCTCTTTCATCTTCTCGACTTTCTCTTCTTTTAATTGCTTGTCATAGAGCTCATTCCTGTCCCGCTATCCTACCCCCTTTTCTCTCTCCGTTTTTCATAATCTCTCTCTCCCTCTCTCCCCAGCAGAAACTTTAGACCTCATTTTATCCATCACCCAGTGCTGTACTATTAGAACTGCACTGCTAATCAGCAAATCAGCATAAAATTGTCTCTTTTCACTCTTGACCTCTCATTAAAAACATTTACTTTCATTTATTTACATATTTCAAAATCCTGTTTTTATGTCCTGATTTAGCTCCCTAGTCACACTGTCTCCATCATCTGCATTGAAATCTGTTATTTTATTCCTTGCATACCTCCTTTTTTCTCGCACCTCCTTCCCACCTTTCCACGCATTTCTCATTTTGACCTTTGCATCTTTATGTCTCTCCAGCCCTTTGGCGTATTTCAATCACCTCATCCCGGTCTTGCCCCATACCTTCTTCATTCCTCTCCCACTGCATTGCATCTGTCTGAGCACTTTCTGCTCCTCTTGTCCACCCATCTCATTACTCTTTTTGCTCTCTTATTCACCTCTTCTTATGCTTCACAAATTACCATCTCCTTCTCTCTTTTCTTTCTCCTCCCATTCCCCATATTTTGTGACAGCCAAAGCTGGTTAGTTCTATCCACTCTGCAGCATTTTATGGACCGGGTCTGTCACAGCCCCAACAAGCCTGCAACAATGGTCTACCACACACACTCCAACAGCAGCTTAAAGGAAATTTACAAGGCTATTACACAACGGCAACCACACTGGAGATTCACCACAGCCAAAAGCGCTGGTTTTAACACCCCTTCAAAATCCACCACATGGCTGCTTTCCCTTTGGTGTGCATATACTGTGCACATCATATGCGTGAAACTGATGGATGTGTATGTGCGGGAAATAAAATGTACTGATACATGCCTGTGTTTAAAATCACGTGTGTGTGCTCCTTTGAAATGGCACATACAAGAGAGTATATGTGAATGCTCATTCAAGGCTCAACTCAAAACTGCTCTGCTGGCTTGAAATACAAACCCTGACTGCCAAAAGCTGACTGCCAACACACAAACCCATTCTCTATATAGATTACTCCCCACTTGTTACCCCAACCCAATATCCCCCTTTCCATAAAAGATCTATAAGTACCACTACTACTACTGCTACTATGAAAAACATTTTGGCATCAAGGCAAAAAAAGAAAAAGAAAAAAAGGATACTGTGCACAGCAATGGTTGTTTACCAGTGAGTAGCAGGGAAATGACATCTCCCCTACATTAAATGCATAATAATAATAATAATGACAGGAGGTATTAATAGCACAGCAGCAGCAACTCTGCTACTGATCTCATTCCACTTCATGTACTACTTTTCTCACCATCTCTGGTTTGTGCTCAATCAATCATCTCTTGGCTTCAAATCTCGATCTCATGCAACTCTTTTTGAGGTCTTGTCTCTTGTTTCATCTCTGTACCATCCCCTCCATCTCTGTCTTTCTTCCGTATGCACACAGACTGCACTGTTCTCCATCTCTGTCTTCCTATTTCACTTTTTCTGCCTCTGCGGCTCCCTGCCTCCCTCACATACAGTACAAGTTTCTGTCTGGCCAAATCGTGTTTTCCTTGTCTCAGCCTGGCTCTCTCTCAATTTTTGTCTGTTGCACTTCACTCTTGCAGCATTCTCTCATACTCTTGGGGTCTAAAGTTCTCAGATTAGGTTCTGGAACCACTCTCTTTCCACCTCTGCATTTCATTTGGTTTCCTTAATTCCTCAAGTTATTCCCCAATCCCTTCACCTCATGGGTATACTTGCTTGTCTCCATATTCTTTAACCATACACGTAATTACCAAACTTAAATTATACTGATTAGCAACAACAGCAAAAGCACTGAGAAACAGTGACCCACAAGACCCAAAGGATCCAATGCAAAGTAACACCCACATGAGTAACACCCACATGGCAGCTTCTCCATGCCTGGTCAGAGTTGTTCTGGCAGCACAGTGGGGACCTACACAATATAGTTACAAGGTTGCATCTGATCAGTGTAATTACCACTATTTGGAAAAAATCATCAGAAGTTCTCATTAAATGATTCCATTATGTGTCACTCTCCCTTGGTCATGTCTTCAGCTTTGCATATTTTTCTGCAGCACTTTTAGCTCCTTTTATATGACAAAAACATCAAATACAACATTTAGAGGATCGTCTGCAGGGAGTTTGCTTTTAATTTAAACTAGACTGACATACACTGGCTATAATAACAGTTTTTTCAAGTGAAAATTAAGTGGTTGTTTCCTTGACTTAGTGGGTAGTGGTAGAAGCAATAGCGCACATTTAATTTAAACAGTATGTGGGTGTATGTACATGTGAATGAGTGCAGGACTTACGAGTTATGCAGAGCAGGACCAGAACTAGGCTGTGCAGGGCAAGAGAGTAAGGGGCAGGAAGGAGATGGCAGAGGACAGAGCTTCGGACCATCCTCATTGTGTATTGAAAACTTGTGTTTGTATGTCTAAATGTGTATGTGTGTGCGGCTGTGGCTGTTTGATCAATGGCTCCTCTGTGACCCTGCCTGCACTGCTACTGACAAACCAGTCCACACACACACATATATGCACTCGGATCTGTTCTCAAAAATAACGCTGCCGACTAACGCTCATGCTAACTGTTGTTGTACAAGGACAAACTGTGCTATACTGTGTCCAAACACATGCAAAGAAACTGCTTTAGCAACAAGGCTGCACAGAACTGACTTCTAGCCAGCATTTACGTGCAACACACAAATGTTTTGCCAGAGCTAGCGATTTAGACATTATATCACAATGCACACAGTGACGAGCTTAGAGCAACTAAGTTCATTTGTTGACTATAGCTCCTCGTGTTGCTTAGACAGAATTTACAATATGCATTGTCTTAATTCCGTGTACTGTGGAAGATTTGCTGCTGCAAAGCTCTGTAGATGCTCAGTTCAATCTAAACAAAATAGCATTTTGCATATCATAGCATAGCACATCATTTCCTTCTTCTTTTTTTACTGTAACTCTCTAAGTTTCCTGCGACAGAAGACCAAGATTCTCTGCTCAATAAACTGGGAAAAAGAATACCAAACAGACTTTCTATACCAACAAGGGTATTCAGTAATGGCAGCTATGCAGTTAACTGAATGAGGTACAGGTTAATTACTTCTTCAACTGGATACTTCAGTGTCACACTTGGAGCTTATAGCAGGTTCTGAGAAAAATGAGCCATAACAATCAGCCACACAGTTAACCACAACAACAAATAGGCTACCTGTCTCCTGTAGGTCAGACCACACTGATCCAGGGTAAAGAGACCATCAATATTACAATATTTGATTCAAATAAAGCACCAGAAACTGACATCCAAAGCAAGTCTGGTTTTCTCTGTTGGTGTTGACAATATTACAACTTTCAAAATAGAACTATCTACATTGCTATGCCCTTAAGGACAGAAAAATCTAGGGCAACAATGTTCATCCTCAGACAGATTGTATTTTAATGAGTCAGACAAGGTTTTCAGTGCTTCTCACCCAACAAATCAGTAGGCAGAAGTCAATGTTCCTTAGAGCTAATACCAAACCAGCCAGACCTCTTGAGAGACTGAGACACTATCTTACTGCAACTCATCTAGAGATAGCCAAGGTTAAATAAAATCCATTGAGCTCGAGTGCAGCTCTGAAAAGACAGAGTGAAAGTCCTTGCCCTGTGTAGAAGAATGAACTTGCAAAGCATTGAGCAAACTGCAGTGAGATACTTTAGTTTCAGATACTACATATTTTGGTCTGCTAGATTACCCCAGAGACTCGCACATGATCCTCACCAGGCATCTACCATTATTCGCTTGAATGCTAGAACTTTGCAGATGCGCTATCATGTATACACTGTAGCGCAAATGGACAGCGAGTTTACATGGTAATTTTAGAGTTCTCAGAATAATCACAGGCTATCGGACAATATAATCACGCAGCACTGGCCTGCCTAACTCTTCCTTTCTAACTTGTTCCACTGGCTGCAGTCAGCGCCTGGGTGCGCTCCAGATACACTCTCGCTCAAACACACTGATCTCAAACCCTGCTGTGTTCAAGGTCCAGACACAGTTTCGCTGATTGTCAGGACCTGATGCCTTGTTGGTCTGTGCAAGTGTGTAAGTCTGGCGTGCTTGTATGTGTAGGTGCTTAATGTGTGTTTGTAGTGTAGAGACAAAGCGTAGCGAGCTGCACCGCACACCTCACTGAGCACTATCTGATGGAATAAAGTGCGGGTGTCATCCTTAGATTACTACACACTGTCTGCTTTCTCTCTCGCTCTCTGTGCTACTGCAAACACAATGAGCTCTAACGGCGATTGCTCTGACACTCCTGGCAAAGCTGAAAGCGGATCATCGCCAATCTTCCCTACAGTGCTGACTTCATTGGTCAACTGGCTGATGCTGAGAAAATTACTCTGTGTTGGTGTACACCAGCAGTTCGGGTCTGGCAGGTCTGAGGCCTGGCAGCACTCTGATGGAAACAAAGCCTATTCACTTGTTAAAACTGATCTCAAATTGTGTTTAGTTTATCCATTCTAGTGCCCGTTCTCTCTCCTCTTCTTTTAGTCCTTCCGTCCGCAGAAGCTAGTTAGTTCCCACAAGTTGTCCTCGCTTTGCTTCGTTCCTGTTGATCTATGAAAACTGTCATAATCCCAATGCGCTATCACTGCTGATCAAATCCATCTGCCTGTTTTCTGTCTTTCACTTGCTTATTTAAGCCTGGCCTCCCTCCCCTTGCTTAGAATGTGTGTGTGTGTGTGTGTCAGTGTGGGATCAGTGTCTGCATATTTGGCATACTATTTTGTGAAGGTTAGAGATGTCTGTGTGTGGATGGAAGCAGTGACAATGGATGCCTTTCAGGTCAACAAACAGTGGCAGTGTGTGTGCGTGTGTGAACTGTGCTTGACTGTTCAGTGTTGACTGAAGAAGAGTGTACATTTGGCTGACTGTTTAGCCCTTTCACCATCTACTACCCATTAATTTATCCATGCAGCCACGAACAGAGGCATCATAGTGCCTCTTTATGTTAAATGGGAGTTTTTATGGCTGCAGGGATGCACATGGCTGTCTGCTGACAAGAAGTGGGTATGTGTTTTTGTCTTTTTATTTCAAACTGGATGTGGATAAAGGAAAAACGAGCATGACGATGACTATATATGAGTTATGCTGATGTGAGCTCGTCCCATCAAAAGGTATCAGCTCCATATTTTTATACTGATGAAACAGAAATCATTGCTAACAGCTAGACCAACCTGACAGTAAATTTTGTTTCACCACATTGTGCATAATGAAATTCCTTTGTTCAAGCTCATGTACTATCATTACTGCTATTGGCAATAAAACCTGCAATACAAAGCCAATAGTGGAAGCTAACTACAGCAGACTCCGCGTCTTTGACTTTCATTGTCCTGTAAAACGTGAAAGGCAACACAGCTTTGCTTTTATAATCGCACCTCTACTTGTTCTTAATCAACTAATCATAAACTATCAGTTCTAATCTGCCACAAGCTGTATTTACAAACATCTTTATGCATTTAATTTGAAACATGCTGTTCCCTGTCGTCAAGTCAAATAAAGTCAAATTTATTTATCAAGTGCTTTTAACAAAATAGGGTCACTGCGATGTACTTTATAGTTTAACTAAGGACATAATTACACACAAAAAGAACACACTGCAAATCATACCCAGAACTGGTGAGTATGTATGTATTTGTTAGTCTGCAAAGTCCCTGTGTGGGCAACCCCCTGATGGGTGTATTTGTTTTTGTCGCAGTGTGCGCGGAAGGAACGGAAGTAATGGCAAATTGTGTCCCCTATCCCCCTTCCTCTTTTTTTTCTTTTTCCCTCTCTCTCTCATCCAAATCAAATTTTTAATGGGCTTCATTGGTGCCACCGTGGAATAAGTGTTGCCAAAGCACTTAAGGGGCTTAAGTCAGCAGCGTGCTGAAAATATTAAGCACTCAAACAGCCTTACAAGGATCCCTGCCTGCTTAAGTATGCCAAGGAGGTCGTGCCAGCATTTAATACCAATGGTATTAAAGCTCTCTGACAAGGGAGAGGAACAGAAATATAGATATATACACAGTACGTACCACACCTGGGAATAGATGGAGGCTCACTGGAAGAATGGGAAGAGACTGTCAAGGCATGAGATGGACAAGTTGTGAGGAGACAAGAGGGACGTAAAAGGGGAAAGATTAGTAGTGAGGTGAAGAAAACAGTGAATTTAATGACAAAGCAGGGAGCGCGTAAGTGAAAAGAAGTGGTGAGACAGTTGGGAAAAGGGAGGGAGAGAAGAAGAGGAAATAAAAAAAAAAAATCAGTGTAGAGGAGGAGAGATGCAGGGGAATTGTGCCAAGGTGTGGGAGGTAAGGGTTGATGGGATAGCTGTGAACCAGCAGCAGAGGGCTAATGCAGAGATTCTATCGGGAGGCTTATCCAAGATTAAATTTCTCTTTGTCCTTAAGGCGCTTCTTGGGTAAGCGGAAGTGTCGAATTTATTTCTTATGTCTCCCTTGAGGTTGAGGCAAGTGGGTTTGGAACATATGTGTGTATGTGTGCTCCTAAGCAGGAGGTGGTGATGTCTGCGGAGAGATGGGGCGTTCGTGCATGTGTCTTTGTAGGCTTGAAACTTGAAGGTTTATTAGCTGACAAAGGGACGTATTCCTGAAAGGTAAAATAAATCAAATTAGCATTTCCACAAGTGAAAATTCAACTAGGCCGCTACAATAACGGCAGCATGTGAATTCATATGTTAAGTTTCTATATTCTGAAACCAGTTTAAAAGACATTTTTGACTTTTTTTTTTCTTTAAAGATTTTGTTTTATGGAGCTGCTACAAAGTCCTACACTACCAGAAAATCGTAACAAAGTTTTTATCTGAAGCGTCCTGATTCAGTAATCTCTGGCTTTTATTCGGAGTAGACAAAAAATGCTCAATTTAATTTGCAGCTGCTGTTCAAGATACTACAAAATGAATAGGCTTTATACACCATCTCTAACATTTACAAGGAGATCATCAGAAATTCCAAATTGCAGGTCATGTTTCTGATTTAAAAAAAGAAAAAAACATTTTTTTAACCCAACTCTGAGTACATTCATATCAGGGCTGACAAGCTCAATCAGCCTCTCCCTGGCCCTCTGCTCTCTTTCTCCTCTCATCTTTCTGATTTCTTGTTTGGTTGACTTGGTGTTAATAGCTACCCTAGAGCCATGCACTAGCTAATCCAGCTGGGTTTGCTCTGAACTCTAATTAGAAAAGTCACAGCTCCTCAATCTATTTGACACTATCAGTGACTACATTTTCTGGAGGCGCAGGCTACTTCCAGCTCACCTCACACTCCCGGGAAAAGGGATCAATATGGCCCGATCATTGGGGTGGCTTTCGAATGACACCATCAGCCTTTCTTTACACAATTTAGGCTTACAAAGTTTTGATTTTCTTTATTCTCACTGTTTGTTGCCATTGGTGGCTGGCAAATAAATACAAGTCAATATTGTTCACAACATGACAGGCTAATAAGAATGCAAAACCGATACAAGGATTTGAATCGCTGTCTGTCTGAAATGACATAGTTTGCATGGAAATAGGTTACGTGCAAAGAGTGTACATTTTAGTAGATATTTCCAACCTCAAAGAATAAATTGTTCTACTTTTAAAAGAATTTATAGAGGTTGTGTTCCTTAGGAGTCAGTTTTACTAGGTGTTTCTAACCACAGTTACGGAGGCAGTAGCCCATTCTCTTATTTCCTACTTGACACAATTGGTCTATTCTGAGGCAGGAATAAAATAAACAAATAAGTAAAATGCTGCTTTGTCTTAGCTTTCTGTTTTGTGTATGTATAGTTAACCCTGAGATTAAACTCACTTTATGATCAATAACAGTACTGGCACTCTCTTTTCAGTGATTTTATGGGTGCAGGGAAAGACATAATAGGCCTGCGGTAGACATATATAGACATCCTATTGTTATTTCTAGTCCCATTATGCATTTACACTGCATCAGCTGTGCATTAAAAGGGACAATTTTAGCTCACTCCTTTCCAGCCCGGCACATTTTAAAGCGAAACACTCTCAAGTGTCACACTGCAAGAAATGAAGATAGGTAATGCTATTGATGCCTGGTGCTACTGTAGTGGAAGAAAGCAGCTTAAGTGTTTTAGTAACAATGTGCTGCCTTTGGTTAATTCATTGCAATTTATCTCCATAAATTCTGGGGAATCTTCCTTTATAATTTGCATTGTGAAGTGGCTGGAAAATCCATCTTGCCAGGCTTCAAGCTTTGCATCTGTAGTCCAAGTACTGCCAGTTTTGACTGATGGGCAGAACTACAGGCCAGTAAGGCTGCCACTAATGGTGTGATTTAGGTGTCACAGGACAATGTTAAAATGTTGATTTCTGAAAATTAACGCCTGCAAGTGCTTTTAATGTGCAAAAAACACAAGACATGCTAAATACATACCTAGCTACACTGACTGCTTCCAGCTTTCAAAAACTGCAGCTTGTTTTTTCCTCTTCTCCTTTTTCACAGTGCTATATTTTATTGATCTTAAGAGTTAGCCAATTAATTTTTTTAAATGCCAATTCTTCGGCACGATGAAGTGAATGAATTTGTTCTTCCAATTTAAGCACAGGATTAGATTTAAAACATTATCCAAGGTCTCGGTGCATACAGGACAGAAAGCCACATATTCGATTTTGCAAAGTTACATATCCTACATGCAACATAATGCCTTTTTAAGTACATTTACGAACCTACACCGCAAATGCAAAATATTCATATGACATTATGCAGGCCTATATTATATGCATAAAATAGCCAGTATCATTCTATTCCTTCTCCTTAGGGATTTGCTTTTGTAGTAGTTTGCAGAACAACTAAATACAATTTAAATACTATTTTGTGGTTGCCCCACGACCCTGAAAAGGATAAATGGAAGTAAGTGGAGGGATTTTGTGGTTGTTTTTAGACACAGACAGCACCTGAGTAAGGGCAGAGTAAGGCCCTCGTTAAATACAAACAACCCGTTTCAGATGTTTTCTCATTACTGAAAATATTCTGTTGGGTTTAGCAAGGCTGCAGTATAGTTAGGGTGTGCAGGAGGTTTGCTGAAGTGAGCATGGCAAATATGGTGAACTGTGTGGACAAGCAAAACTTCCTTGTAGAGAGCTATAAAAGAAAGTCAGATTTCATCAACTTGAAAGACTGCCAGGAAGTATAATTTCAGCTGCAATTACTTTTCCTATTAAACATAACTAGAAGAGCAATAATCAAATGAAATGGTACATTTTAGGAGAAAGCATTGCACTGAACCAAAGCATCCCAGAATTTGACAAGACTCTGGATGCCAGGAGCTATAGCTCCTGAGACAAAGTACTGTCTGGAAACCCATCACAATGACATTTAATAAAGAGTAGCTTTAGTTTGAACAGACAAAACCGGGGTACACTTGCAAGTAGTGAACCTGGCATTATACAGTTTATGTAAGAAAATGCCTCCAGAAGAGGCGATAGTCCTTGTTAGTGCAGACAAAGTATGTAACATTAGCAGTCAGAAAAAAAATACAGCAGGAATCAAGGTAGCTGCAGGGTTTCCCATTTGCTCGGATAAAGACAATAATGTAAAGCAGTGTAAATTATGTTGACCAACAATGTTGGGAGCTTTTTAATACAAGCCTGACACTTTAATCTGCTCCAGACCCTTGCCATCTTTATATATATGGAATAATAAAAAAGATACACAGTGTAAGTTTAACAAGTCATTACATGCATAGTTTATGCACGAGCATGTGAGGAACCCTACTGCGGCGCTGCAGAGTGCTAAGCTTAGTTATCTCTCATTCAGTAAGATAAATGCAAACATTGTTACCTGCCAAGTTGAAAATGTACTCTCTAAGCTTCCTAACGAGTGTCGCTGTGAGTCACATGCTATGCCGCTACCTGCTGGGAGTAACACTCATTATCCGTGTGGCATTGTACCTCCCAGTGACAGGGTACAACTCCCTGCTCACTGTTTCTCTGCTGCATTGCATGTGTCAGTCTCTTTTCTTTGTGTTCCCACTGCATGTGCTAACATTTGTGTGTTATGTGTTTGGAACTCTTCTTTGTTCCCTGATACATGTATATGTGACAAATGGCTGTCACTGTGATGGCATGTGTATGCACCAGCTCACTATCTTGCTCTTTACTTTCCAGGTATATACATGATGTGTTACTGATGTTCATATCAACCTGTCAAGGCTGCAGCTTATGATGTTTCATTTTTGTGTGCTCTGCAGGGGCTTTGTGTATTTCCGTGTGTATGTGTAGCTGTAAACAGGGTCTGATACAGGTTAGCTGTGTGCTGTCGTGGCATACTGTATGTGATTAGAATTGAGCAGCGATTGGCCAGCTCGCTGGGGGGGTGCCCTGCCAACTGCCTTGCCCCCATTCCGCCAATTCACTAACGCCTAACAAAGGGATAATTTCTCTGTTGCATGATATAATCTTTCCTTTCACCCACTGCCTCAATGGAACCATTTGTGGCTTTTTATCACATTTCTCTTTCCATCCCTTCATTTTCTCTGTCTCTCTCACAGTGTCTGTTGCTTTCTTCCGACCCCTCCCTGCTCGTGTGTCTCTCTCCCTCCTTGCTGGCCTTCTCTTCCTCCGTTACATTTTTCCAATCCTTTTCTTGCTCTACTCTTCTCTCACTGTGACCTTACAGCAGGTCTTTGCACCGGAGTCACTCTTACTCTTTCCCCCTTTCTCTCGCTCCCTCTTTCTCGCCGTCTCTCTGGAGGAAAATCACAAACTCATCAGTTTGCCGGCTCTGTTCCTGACGAGCAGGCTCGCAAGGAGAATATTAACGAAGCTCCGCAGCCAATTAACACCTAAAGCACATAACAAC
This sequence comes from Cichlasoma orientale, assembly GCA_034780415.1. Taxonomy (NCBI): domain Eukaryota; kingdom Metazoa; phylum Chordata; class Actinopteri; order Cichliformes; family Cichlidae; genus Cichlasoma; species Cichlasoma orientale. Next base: position 448,053 of record JAVDPK010001103.1, read on the forward strand.
CTTTTATGCCAGCAGACGCACTTGCACGCATGTCCGTACAAACTTACACACACACACAAACACTTGCAGCAAAATGCATAAACTGGATGCCACATGCAATTCTACCTAAATACAATCACTACTACCAAAGAGGCTCGCATAAACACAAACATAAACCCAGACCTTAAAGCAAAGATACACTACCACACGCGTACACATGCTCACACACACACAAACACAAACATGCAACACACTAATAGACTGTCCTGATGAGCATGGATATAGGAGAGCAATATTTATAGCAGCAAAGGTAAGCAATGTAGATAGAAAGGAAATGCAAACAAAGTGATGAGCAGCACAGGGGCAAAGAGAGGGGGGAAAAAAGGGGGGAGAGAGAGAAGGAAATGTGTGTGAGAGAGAAGAAAGACAGAATTATGAAGTGTGAAAAAAAAGGTGTAAAGAGAAGGGAAAAATCAGTGACAGAAGGTTAACGTGGCTTGGCTGCGCCTGACATAGTTCATTTGAAGGGTTTAATATTGGGTTGGTGCACAACGCAATGCATAAAACATGGTAGTAGAAGGGGCATTAGCAGTGAACCTTTATGCACACACACAGAATTCCGGACACATGTGGGGCAGTATCCTCGTATGCATAAAACATGGTGAGAGACAGCGGGAGCAGGGGGCGTGAGGGAGATAGGAAGAACAAGTACGAATGGACAAAAAGCGTATGTTAATGGCCCGGATAACGAAAGGCGGCCACAAGGGGTGGAGAGTCAGAGGGAGAGCGAGAGAGAGGGCTGAGAGTGAGTTTGATAAAAGTAACGGTGAAGGGAGAGAGAGGAAGCGAGAGAGACACTTTCCTCACGGCCTGCTGCTTTTGGATCGAACAGCGTGCAAATGAAAAATGGAGATGAAATAATTAGACAGGCTGACTAGAAGCGCTCATCTAAATATGTAAATGCACTTAATTTTACTTTGATTTGCTCTAGTGCTTCCCTATCACTCTCCCACTTTCTTCTTCCCATTCTTTCCCCGTCATGCATTTTCATTCCACTCCTTCATGTTTTTGCATCTCCTTTCTCCCCCCCCCCCAACCCCTATCGTGTTTTCAAAAGATTGAAATTAATCTCAGCACACAGTTAAAAATGATGATGATAAAATGAGCGAGAGTCCAGAGGGAAAATCACTTGGTGTTGCAGCTACAAACCATGTGCTGTGAAGACAAATAATGCAAAAAAAAAGAGGGGGGGGGGGTATTGCAGCAGAAAACACTGGACTTCTCAATCTGACCTCGGTGAATAAAAGCCAACTGTGAATGAAAGGGAAGGACTTGAAAACTTCCCTTTTCCTCACCTTTTCTGGCCAAGCCTTTCTTCCATGTTGTTGAAATTGCAGGCAAATGTCAATTCATTCATTATTTATTATTATTCTCAAGTGTGAATTCTTAATATTCTCCAATTCCAGCTTTCTTTTCTGTTTTTGTTTCATGTTAAATGGACTATTTTGGGTTTCAAATGACAGGAGAGTCAAAAAAAAAAGGCATTCCTCCTCATTTTAAGGCAAACAAATGATCAAAACCTACACACACACACACACACACACACACACACACACAGGGATGGAAATGAAATGAATACTCAGTTATCACAAAAATATCTTTCTTAGTGCTGAAATTTGAAGCTAAAACCTCCTTGTGAATTACCGCAGCCAGAATAATCTCTTACAAACAAGCCTGATGCTGGTGTGAAGCGCGCCCATCACCCGCGTACGACAGCGCGTTGCTGCTGCGCCGTGCAGAAGCCTTCAGCGCGAGGGATGCGTGCAGATGAAGGGCTGAGGGCCCGGCCAGGCGGCGCGGCGGCCGCCCCGGAGAGGCGCTCTGGGAGCTGGGAGGGGGGCTGCAGCGGCCGCGCTCCCATGGTACTCGGCTAATGAGCTCCACTGCTGCTCAACGCGAGCCTCCTTCGCTCCTCCAAAACATCACTCGCAGACGGAGCAGGCTAGAGAGAGAGCAGCACACACACACACACACACACACACATTCAAACACAACCATGGCATGCAGCAGGGCCATTACACACTCAGAGAGCAGCAATATGCATGTTTTAACATGCAGACACAGACTAACAAGTATTCACACTGTTATATGTACAGAGAAGCAAAAACAAAAAAACACACTCCCTGCGCTCGCTCACACAGCTGCTGCACGGCCAACTTCGACAGGGAGAGAGAGGCTGAATATGTGCTACACACTTATGAAAGACACACACACACACACAGTATTACTAGAGCTGTAGCATGGACTGCAAATAAAGACATTATGCACGCCTGAGTGTATGAGATAAATGTATATGGACGGGGAATTTCTTAAAAAGTATGGATGTCAGTTATCTGTGATTTTCAGCTTCATGAGTCGTAAATGGCCCGTGTGGGAATATGTATACATTTGTCTTGAAAATAAAAGAGAGCAAATCCAGAAGACCCCACAATGATTAGATCCAAACTGATCGATGCAAACTCTCCTAAACAGCATGATGTGGTCAAAGCAGCAGCAGCGTGACTTCCTCTGCACCTCACAGCTGTGAAGCATGCAGCTATAAAACCAACATGGACTTGATTTGGTCAGATTTCTGGCTCAGGATGGATTTCTTTGGAGTTCGGCCATTCGCATAAGCACAAATGATCCACATGCAGTAGAAGGCAATGAGCCTGGCCCACCTCATTTGACTGACGTGCTCTTATCCTTTATTTGTGGTACAGTGATAAACATAGTAAAAATAATGGCGCTTGAGTAAACTGGTTGCATCTCCTAGACTTGCAGAGACAAACCGACCATGAACCATGTCAGAAGATGTGCTGCAACACATCAGACGCATGAAGACACTATCTCACAACTTACAAGATTTAAAGGGTCAATTTTTGTTTTTATACAGCAGCGATTTATGAGAGTCCCAAAGATCCAGCACTTGGTCCAGTGGGGAGAAAAAACACCCTTTTAACAGGAAGGAAACTGACACAACTGACTGGAGGGTGAGGGGAAAGGTCAGGCCATAAAGGGGCCTTTACCCTTTGGATCCTGTCCAATCTCTAAAACCAGTTCCATGCTTTTTAACCAAAAGAACAAAAGGCTGGTGCGAGTGATTAAAAAAAATAAATATGACACCACTCGATGATTGGAAGCAACGATTTTCTTCCCACAGAAATTACCCCACCTTCTCCTGGAAGTGCTACGTAATAATTGGTTCTTAGAGCTGTTGAAATGCAGACTGGTTCTCAGTAGGCACCAGAACTATCGCTCTGTCCAGGGACCAGCACCACTTTGATTGAAAATGTGGACTTAATAGATCTCAGAGTTCATGCCTTAATGGGTGGGAGCTGTTTGGTGGCATGCAAAGGAAAAATACAATAGCATATCAGGCAGGAGTTGTAAGAGGGTTTGGTTCATCAGTGCAATCGCCAAGAATAAGATCCCAAACTGTGCCCTAAAGTACTGAAAAACTGGTTCTGCAGAGGTTTATCCGTGAGAAGGGGCATGATAAGTCTTGGCCCGAATTAAAAAAGTGGGAAGAATCAGCCGGACGCGCATCCACATATCTGCCCTCATGTCTCACGCTTACCCTACACACAGGGCATCTCTAACCATCTTGATGGTCGTCTTATCCACAGCAGCGGTGAATAAGACTTCCAACAATTACTAACACTTACAGTGAGATGCCCGATGATGTCTTTCCAAGAAGCAAACAAATTGAATTCGCTTTTATTCCAGTGAAAGAAATCAACTTCCCGTAATTACCCCACATGGCAAAAAAAAAAAAAAAAAGATAAAAGAGAGTGATAGGAAGTCAGGAAAAAAAAAGAAATTTGCAAACCATATCATTTTTTTGCTGAACATTTCAACTAATGATATTGTAATAAGATGCCTTGCAATGGAGTGGGAATGGAAAACGTAATTACATGCATTAGTTTATCTAAGCGCTTGTACCGTCGCAGATCCATCAGTTTTTCAGAGCTCATCTGGAAGCCCATGCATCACTGTCAGGAGCCGTTTGATGGGGGGAAAACGTGTTCATTTGTTAGCCTCGTTTAAAAGATGGCGCCTCAGATTCACTTAGGCCCAGACGGAGCAGAGCGGTTATGACAGCGCCATTACAAAAACGCACACGCAAAAAAAAGAGAAAAGGTCTGAGACAGAGCACTCTGCGCCTTGGCAACTTCATCAGCTTTTTGCATTAAGGTGATTACAGTCAATGAGAAGAGCCGCGGTCGTGTTGTGTATGTTAATGATGAGATGATGACACGGTAACAGCTATTCCACCTGGACTGACGTTGGATGGTGAGACCATATGCAGCTCAGCGCTGCCACGCTGATGCACCTGCACTCTATCATACCTGGCAACACCTTTAATCTGGCTTTTCTTTCATCAACGTGTTAGCTTTGTTATCGGCTCGATATGAGACCTGAAAAAGAAAAAGGCAAGTCTATTTTTTTATATTTCGCAACTTTATTTTTCTTACTCTGCTAGCTATGTCTTATAAATATTCAACATCACCCCTGCTTGTTAGGTGTACCTGCGACCTCTTCATTACCTCTGCCAGAGGTTGTGTTTTTGGTAACATGTCATTCTGTCTGTGAATAGCTTGAAAAACTTTGATATATGGGGATTCTAAATATCACGTTACTATGACCTCTGACCTCTTCTTCAAGGTCAAATAAGGTCACACTTTCGTAAAATCTCTTATCTTCAAAACTGCTTAAGATTCTGCTGCCTTCAAAGCATCTCCAAAACAGTGGGTCCTGTAACATTTTCCAGGTGTGCAGAGATTACCATAAGAGATCCAAGGAAGGCCATCTGTTGAACCAGCAACAGGGTCAAGCCTTACTGATGTGCGTGCGGAGCAATGCCTGGACCGTACAGTCCAAACTCATGGAAGAGTTGTGACTGAAACGCAGACAGGCAGAAGTGCAAAACAAAGCGAAGAAATCGGATGAACTGACCGAGCATCCGCCCGGGTTCAGGAATCGTTCAACTCAAGAAAGGATGGCAGCAAAATGACCAATAGTAAGAAGGTGAGCTGGCAGAATAAGGGTTAATGTCCTGCAGGAAAACCTAGAGTTCTGAGCCACCTAGCTTAAAAAAAAAACAGTTGCACAGACCATGTATATCCCTTACGTTGAGGGAAAGCGTCAATGCAACTGTTGACCAAGAATGACCAGATGGCCAACAGTTCAAGGTGTTGATGATGGTTTGGAATTCCTCAGCCTGTCAAGCATCTTTGAGCTGTTTGAGTTTCGTTCACTCACCCCTCTATGGCATACCCAAATGGAAGAGCTTGTATGAAAGGTATCATCTTCTAGTGTCTGAAGGTTTGTTTAGAACATGGCTAAAACCAGACCGTACCCCTGTGGATCATCAGTGAGCTGGTGGCACTTTACACCACAAACCACCTTCAGATGTCCTGACGCAACAGTAAGCAGCCGGTCTTAATGTGGTGGCTGAGCGATGCATGTATAAAAACCCCCTTCCATGGAATCATTTTTACAGTAAGATAATACACGAGTGAACTGAAGAATAGAAGAAATTATCTGCCATGTTCCTCCTTTTTTATTCCACAATTAAATTAATAACTTGATTTTAGTTTGAGATCTGCTTTTACACGTGTATTTGCAGATCACCTTACTTCAGATGAGCAGTAGATAAAACCAACTTGAATGTCTAATATTCAATAAAAGGTTGGTATCATCTTCACTTTATTATTCTAAGCCCAGCAGCTGTATTCCCTGCGGATCTTTCTGAGCAGAGGAAAGAACTAACACAGGCTGAATTCCCAAAGGGGCCACAAATACTAAAAAAAAAAAAAGGACTAAAACTACTGTATTCATGAGGCGCTCAAAACCTTCGGCAAACTTTTGCAGATATTCTGCAGTCGCATATGAAAGGTTTTTACCACCCAAAGGATTGTCACACTTTCCCAAAACTGTCGTCTGATCCTTACAAAAGAAAAAGCAAATGATGGCGTGATATACCTCCTTACTGCTGATATCCACCCAAACTTAGGCTCACAAAAACTTCCCCCCATTTGATGACACTGGTATTGTTTCTGGTGCTATAACCAGTAAAAAGCTAGTCCCCGGGCTCCTTCTTGTCCTCGTGTCATTCAGCGTGAATTACTTAGAGACCTGGGGAAGAAGCAGCCTCTGATCTTTTAGCACTTTCTCCTGCGCAGGCCAACGCTGAACAAACATCCACCCGAAACCCTTTTGTGGCGATCAGATTTATGTCGCTGGAATTTATTTCCTCTCTGCAGCACCAATCAAAGATGACCACATAGATTTCTGCCTGCAAAAATACACAAACAAACATTTACTTGAAATGTAAGCTACATAATTAAACTGATCTCCTCCAGTAAGCAATGCAGGGCACGCAGTTGTCCATCCTACCTAAACAATTAGCTCGTGAGTGAATGCACTTAATTATTAATTTAATAACCCCGGGAAAGTTAAGCACATGTTGTGTAATTGATGACACAATTAACGGGTATGAGGTTTTTCAGG